>CP137668.1:4768182-5368182 GCA_037976565.1 Mesocentrotus franciscanus | reverse complement strand
AAATTCGTAATTAGATTAAAATAGTTTTTTTTTTTTAATTAATTTTCTTTTTAAATGACAATTCCATTATTCTACTGGAAAATTGTTTAATTGTGATATAAAAGGGAATCCATCTTAATATCAAGCTGGTTTGAATGAAAAACAGAAAGTCAGAATAACAAAATCTGTGAAAGTTTGAGATTTGCTTACAACAGAACTGTACCCTATAAAAGGAATAATATTTCTAGGAAGTTAAAGTGTAAAGAATTTGGTGGTAGGGGAAGCCTAAGAGGGGTAAGACATTATTCTTTTAATTTTCTCTGAAACATTTTATAAAGAAAAAGAAGGAGTTTATCAGGTGCAATGGACCAAACACATATAGATTACTGTAGTTACTGCAGATCACGTAGGTCCTTCAAATTCTAGCAATCAAATGGATCCCTGAAGATGAATTTAGAGAAGATCGGCAAGAAGAGTCATGGTTTCTGTGAAGGTCAAGTATGTCATATTGCGAGTCCGATTTGAATGGACTCATTGATGAAAATCTGTGAGGAATTGAACACCTTACATGCTTCCTTCCACTTCAGAGAAGCTATAATGAATTTTTCATCGGTTAAGACTTAAGATGTAAGGAACCATGAAGATGCTCAGTTCCTTGTACCCTAGGAAAGTACTAGAAAGTACTTTGATCATTTCTGTGTAACTGGAAAAGTGGTACCTCAAAAGATAAAAACCTTTAAGTGCTTAGCTTAAATAAAGAGTCTTCTCTTACAGGATTCAAAGTTAACACCATGCCCTATTGCTTAAAAATGCACATTATAAGAACCTTTAGTAAATGTCAGGAGTTTGATCAGATTGAGCATGACGCATGACTGCTAAATGTAGCTTCCATGAGCATTTCTACAAATCTTTTTCCAAACACATAAGACTACCAGCAGCTAGTGTTTCATCAAAAGAGACACTTGTGTTTATCCCTTAGTCTGTCTGCGTGAATCCTATCTTTCCGTGTTTAAAATGTGGGCAGCGACGCTGTCACCAAGAAGCTAATTTGCAAGGATAAATAACGCTCATCACGTCCAAACATGCGGATTCAACAACAATAATCGTCTCATTGAATATCTCGCAACTGTGTCGCGGTGCCGATTGTCTGGCCGCCAGAGAAACATTTAGGAGTCGCTGGTGGTTTCATGGTGGGGCTGCTGAAACACAACATCATCACCAGTTAATTAATAGAACAGACCATATCAATACCAGTAGCGAGTATTTGGAGTTCCATTGCTTTTCTGAAGAATATTTCTAAATGCAGTCTGTGGAAAAGTAGATACTGAATTATCCAGAGCTTTAGGCTTTTGAAGAACATATCTAACAATTATATGACTAATTAATGGCCTAATTGTTATATAAACACTAAACAGTAACAAATCAATATTTGTTCTCTATCATGTATTTCAGTCAGTAATTCATTATCTTTATTTTTAAAATACTAAATACAGATTTTAAGTTCTTATATTTTTTGTAATAAATTCTAAACTCTAATCATGTTAAATCCAAGCTATTACTTTACCTCTGCATTTCACTGATTATTTAACAAATATCTAATTTTTATTAAAAATGTCTGCAATTTAACTTTTTTTAAATAGATTTCCATCGATTTTGGTCTTAAGTTATTTAGTTATTTTAGTATAAAGGAATTTCCCTCCAAGAATAATTGCAGTGCATTAACTTTCAAAATCAATAGTATTGACTATAATTTGTCTTGGCTATGAGGATTAAATATGCAGTATTGATTCTTCAGAAAGAAACATTGGTAAGATGGTATTATTCATGTTATTGGAAGAAATAATGCAATTAAATTTACATTTGGACTTGCTTTTTGGTGGCTGTTACAACTTATTGAACTTATGGTTTACCACTTTTTTAAAAAATGCAATAAAATTAAAAAGTCTGAGACTTCTTTGCAGGCCTACATCACTTTTCTTTCTCCCTCTCTGTCAATTTCTGTTTCTTTCTCTCTTTTCCCCTTTATCTATCTTGTCTCTATAACTCCGCCCCTCAATGTTCTCTCAATCTCTCTCTCCCCTCTCTCTCTCTTCCCTTTTTACATCTCTCTCTCTCTCTCTCTCTCTCTCTTGCCTTCTCTGTCTCTTTCCTCCCCCATCTCCCACAGTCAATATCCACAGAATTCAATGTGGGGTCATCTTGTTAGATCATAAGTTCACACATTCATCGTTATTAGCATGCAGCACATGTTTGCCACGAGCATAGTAATTATTGAATCTATTGATCTCCATCGCAAACAGCTCTGTTTGACAATCTTCGAGAAAGACCATTTTGGTGTATCGATTCCCGTTCCCAGGCCTTCTCAGAGCTTCAAGGTAGTCTGAGCATACCGATAGCTTGTCCATGATGTGAGGTGAACTGTAGCATGTAGTAGGAATTGATTTGCAGAGAAATTTTCTGTTTACTTTCTAAATATAATAGTTACATAAACAGTATCCTTTAGGGGAAACCTAACAAACTTATTGATTAACTATAATGAAAATAGAATTTCAGCTCTTAATTTGCACGTTTAGATTTTTGTGGAATGTAATGAGAATATGAATTATGACAGTCATAGTCAGATTTATCCACCACCTACTGATACTCTTGAGATGTAATTCTGGCAAATTGAGTTGTCAATATTCCCCTCAATCTTGGCCAAGCCCTTCTCCCTCCCACAATCTCTTTTGTCAATGAAACTACAACGAAGTAGTGAAGGAAATACAAGACAGTATGAAGTGCAAGGTATGTGACAAGAGAAGTCTAACTCATGCACAAACATGGAGTTGCACGACAGAGATGTTACCGTCTATTGACTATCTTTCACTTGAGATGGAGATAGAGAGAGAGTGATTTGTTGAGAGAGAGAAAGAGAAATAAAGAGAAGAAGAAGGAGAAGAGGAGGAGAGGGACAGAGATAGAGAGGGAGGGGCAGACAGACAGGCATTAAATCTTTCAAACATTAGCTAATTTCCTTATTGGTGGAATAGTTTTGAAGAGATAGAATAAAAAATCAGGCAAGGTAAGGGCAATATGATGAAGAGAAAGTGATAGGCAGACAGGCAGGTAGAATTAGGTCAGTCTAAAAGGGTCAATCATTTGAGGGCGACATAAAGTGGGATGTATACTTGCTGTGGTCTTGTTCTTGACTCATTAATAAATACAAGACTGCTATTAAAGAAATATGGAGAGGGACAGAGAGAGATAGAGAGAGAGAGGGGGGGAGATAGAAAGAGAAACAGAGAGAGAGAGAGAGATAGAGAGAGGGGAGGGAGAGAGGAATGGAGAATGTCACAGTTCTAGAAGTGAAGTAAGGGCTCGTCTCTTTGAGTTGTCTTCCGCTACTCAAATATTCATGGCCCCATCCTTGATCAATATGCATGCAAGCCTGTTTCAGGGGGAGGGTTAAAAAGCAAATTTAAAATAGATCATTCTCCTGTTCTGCTTGATTTTGTATTGAAAAAATATGATTTAATAAATGCAGATCAATATCATATGCTTGTTTGTCAATAAGACCCTTTGGGAAATGATAGATTTTACAAATTCTTGCCACTTTTTTTTTAAATCTTCAGAAAGGGGGAGGCAAAAGAGCAATATCAAGCAATAATTCTTTTATTTTTAAAGATCACCTGAAATCAGGGACAAATTTCCTGAGGATTGAATAATTTGGACTTCTTTTTTTTGGGGGCAACACCAAAATTGCTGGATTAGTAAACATGCATGAACAAAGTTAAACTTAGTTTGGTTGCAATTTTTTGTAGAATGTGCTTCAGATCTAACTGGATGATACTACAAAATGTATTTAGTTGCAAAGTAAAGGTTATTATTCCAAACAATTCTAAGTTCTGGTTTTGGTCATTAATATTGTTTGATATGTTTGCTAGAGCAGGTTTTATGAAGGTTCATCCATTTTTAGGAACAAATCTTGATTATAAACTAACTGCATCATAATGCAGCATTACCACATACTATGATGAATGCATTGTGATAAATTGTAAAAGAAGGCTTTTGACGAGTGTATTGCATTGATGACACCTAATTGATATGAACCATTTTTAAAGGGTAACAGTGAGCTCATCCATGTATGATCAGTGAAATTTAGGCCAGTAACAAAAGGCAGTCAATTTTAGCCGGATTTGAGGCAAATGAGCCATTCTGATCCTGTGAAGGCTTAATGCTAAGGTAGAACCGTGATCGTAGCTTCAGTAAACATTTCTGAGTTAAAAGCAAAATCTGGTTTAATCAAAGCGAGGCATCATTGTAGAGAGCTGTCAAAACACTCATTCATTAATTTGAGGTGCTGAAAATGTTGACGCTGATGCACCTAATTTGTTGGGGTATTGTAGATGGAGTATTGTATGAAGTATGACAGAGAGAAAAAGATAACATCTTCATCATTGATCATGTTTAGAATTAGGAAGTTGAAATATGACATTTGATTGAAGAGACAGAAATGCTCGGGGGAAAAAAAGATTGTACTTTTTCATCTTTTTGTGACAGATAACTTTTTTTTATAATGATAATAATTTGATTTATATTTTTTTATTATTAGGATTCAACAAGAAATATGCAAAAAGTAGAATAATGTATTGCAATATCCATAGCAACCAGTCATGATATTATTCAAGTTATTCTACAATTTACAATTTCTTGACCTTGATCAATATCGATGATGATTCCATAGATAGATTTGTTTACAGAACATTTTATGAATATTATGCTAGTGGTTCATTGTCTCAAAGCTTGAAAACACCACAAAACATGATGGGAAAGAGATAAGGAAAGAATACAGACGAGTGGAATGGAAAAACAAACTCCCAGTTCCATGATCTGAAATTATGATGGCATATATCTTTGTGAAAGGAACAGAGACTGAAGTGAAAGCCCCCATAGCATTTCAGCAATGGATACTCTTGTTTGTTCATTTGATTGAATAAAAAGCAAAGAGTTTGAAATAATTTTTGATATCTGCCCAATATTTTCCCATATCTCTTCGGTCTGCCAAAATATTTGACTGTCTTTCCCCCCTTTCTGTTGTTGCCCACTTCCTTCGTTCCTTATGGGTTTACCTCACTTACTTCTGTAGGGGAGGGGTTGCACGTGTCATGCACAATACACGCTCTTATTATTGGCCACTAATTCTGGCTGCGTGCAGTGACAAAAGCGAAATGTGACAGGCTCTTTGACATTAAATGTACACACATTTCTAAATCGAACACAATGAGGGGTTGACCTTGTGTCACTGAGGGTCAAGCTCACCACAGTGCATGCCACAGTGGGGGCGTTTGATGTAAATTTCATATTGGACCTGAGTGAATAACCATATCCTTTTCACAGACGGTTCTTTCAAAGCTAACCCAATACTAGTACCAGTATGAAACTTCAAAGATAGATGAGTATCCATCTCCCACTTGTTATGAATCTTTATAGTTAGAACCAGAGATACGATTTTCAGAATGAACTGAAATTAAGTGGACATATTGTGTTTATGGCAAAGGTCAATCTGGAACTCCCTGGGAAGGTTATTTCTGTTATTTGGCCGATGTCCCCAGGGGTGGAGATTTAAGGTCTGAGAAAGATGCGGTCCCAAGATCTTTCCTGACCGCTAACCTGAGGTTTGGTTTTAGGTTTCTCATTTTCCAATCCTAAAAGTACCTGCTCTTAGCCTCTCACCTGCACTACACAACATATGTAGGACCAAAAGTTAAGGAGAATTTTTAAAATTTTTTAGAAACTAATTGTGATTGTGCTGTGTATTTAAGTTTGTTCCTTTAAATGATCTGTAATTCTAGAAAATAATTAAATCATTGCTGGAAATGGTTTATTGTACCTTTGAAAAGTCATACTAACGTAAATTGTGATAATGTTTAAAGGTACTATGTCCCATTTGCAGGCCAAAAAAATGAAAAGGTTAAATTCCAACGGCATTTGAAAGACGATACTAATTTAGAACTTCCCTAAAAAATAGGGGGCTTGAAAATGTCTTTATGTGGGAAAATAACGACTATTAGTTGTCGAATCGACTTAGGAGCTATAGAGCCAGTAAGTAATAGTCTGATTTTTCAGACCATTGTACCGAATGGTCGTACGTTTTATGCTGCGCAAAGATTCAATCAGTTTAATTTTGGCCATTACAAGAAGTGGGTTATTGATGTAGACAAATGCTCATGTACCCTTTACAGCTCATTTTATGTATGTTATTACCAAAGATGAAAAAGCCAGTCAGTCACTCAATAGTGTCTGACAGTGAAGTCTAGCAAGTAAACGGGTTTCCTTGCATAATTTGAATATTAGGACACTGCTAACATTTAAATTTCACAGATAGGACATACATGACATATTCATAATTCCTGCAAAGTTCTACAGAATTTGATGTTGGCTGCAAAAGGGACATAGTATCTTTAAAGCATTCTCACAATGACCTTAACAATATTAAAGGCTTTTAAATATATCTTATTTCTAAACTATATTTTCATTAATGATATTATTCAAGTTATTCTACAATTTACAATTTCTTGACCTTGATCAATATCGATGATGATTTCATAGATAGATTTGTTTACAGAACATTTTATGAATATTATGCTAGTGGTTCATTGTCTCAAAGCTTGAAAACACCACAAAACATGATGGGAAAGAGATAAGGAAAGAATACAGACGAGTGGAATGGAAAAACAAACTCCCAGTTCCATGATCTGAAATTATGATGGCATATTGTGGGTAAGATGAAAGTTGGCCGGCTTCTTGTAACCGTAGTCCAAAGGGGGATGATGACGATGATGATGATCATAGGACGATGATGGGCTTGGCTTGGTCTTGTATTGGTCCTGATGAGTGATGTTTGTATGAGTATCTCGGGTTTAGAGAGACGGGACCAGATGTTGTGCGCTTCCATGAGAGAGAGAGAGAGAGAGAGAGATGGGGGGTGCTCACAGCTGTGTTTTAGGGGAATGCTCAGCCAGTAACCTGTTAACTTGCGCTTTAGGCTGATAGTCCAGGCCCTGTCTTGCAATGAGCAAATACCTTTCTTTTTTGTATATTTCATGCACATATTCTATGTAATAATTTATTCACTATATAATGGGGGGGGGGAGTATATAGTATATACCTATATACCTATATATGTATAGGTTGTTTAATAGACGCATGGACCTTCTGTTGGAACTCTACACTAGTAAGTACTAACATTTCCAGCCTGTCTGGACTCGGGGCGAGGTGTGATAGAAGAATTTTAATTCTTGGGAGATAGATAGGCATGGTAGTATGCTAACAAACTATCTGTATGATATACCCCTATTTATCAGACACTTTCATTGTGATATAGCCTACTAACAAGTAAATTTAGCAGACTGAGAGTAAGACTAGAGAGAAAGTGGAACAAAAGCAGTCTGGAAAGGGCATTACATGGGTGGCTGAAAAGCACGATAAAAACCTAGATAGCCCACAAGCCAACCTGCCATCATGATTCTGGAATGAAGAACAATGATAGAAGGTCAGAACTGTACAAAGGATTTCTCCTAGAATTATTACACCCCTGGCAAGAATCCTTTGTTGACTTGTCTAAATGGCACCAATTAAAAACCCATCTTACATCCAAAGGAAAAATGAAAATGGACAGATAGAAAAGTTAAATTGCTTTTAATTTTGATGGCGAGTAATTAAAGGGGATTATGCCACTCAGCAGCTGTGTGACGGTTGATCATATCTCTGAGTTTAATTATGATGGGTCACAAAGTAATATTTGATGGAAGTTTGATAGATGGTCAGTGGAGTGGCTACTGTTTGGTCAGTGATTGGTCTACATTGCAGATGCACCTCTTGGGTTCTTTAGAAGCTAGTCTTTTCATGCAGGCCCCCTTATGAATTAAACAAAAGAAGAGCTGAGGAAAGATTTGTAAGAACCAGGAGGAATCAAAGAGATTTAGTTAAAGTCATTTTTAAAGAAATCACCATATCTTTTACTCACATTATATTTATTTTAGGTTTCTGTGTAAGTCACCCATTTATGATGTCTACAATTGGATTCTTTCATTTTGGATTTGTTTGAAAAGTCACAATATTTTATGATGGATTTTATACATCTTAGTTGATAAAATTGGTGAAATGTAAAATGTGTGATTTGGTAAATGCCAGTGACACTTTGCACAGTTATCACGATTCTCTGATCCTCTCATTGCATGCAAACAACCTCAGGGTTCCCCATTTTTGTTCCCAAAAGTCACTTTCATTTTGTAGATTTTCTGGGCAATCACATTAGGAATGCTTCTTTTGAAAGATGCTATCAATCATATGTCAAATTGTTTTGTCATATTTTCTTATTTCAGCAGGAAAAAAAAATGTTTTCCATATATACAAGTTTACATACAAATTTTTCCTGTATATCTGAGGCCACTTCCTGTCTGCCCCTCTCTCTCTCTCTCTCTCTCTCTCTCCTCCTCCCCTCCTCTCCCACTTCCCTTCCTCACTCCCTCCTCTTTCTCCCTCCCCTTCCTTCCACCTCTTCCTCCCTTCCACCTCTTCCTCCCTTCCTACCCTCCCCCTCCCTTCCTCTCTTTTACTACCACCAAACCCCTATCCTAATTCAGCCCATCCCATCCTCACAGATAACACTCTCCTCCTGCCTTCCTTTATGAATTTCTTCTTTCATTTTAACCCCAAGGAAGTCGATCTCTTGTTTGATCAATAATGTAAAACATAGTGAATAGAGATACTGGGTATAAGTCTTATGAACCCCAATAAATGATTCAGATATTGCTTTTGAGAATAGGTGTGAACAAGACATTGCTTGATTGTATTCAGAAGTGATTGCCATTATTGCATCCAGCTGTATCCAGCTTTTTTTAATGAGCAAATCATCAAGTGTGAAGTGAAGAGTTTACACCAATCTTTTCTGTAAAGGCTTAAAAGAGATTTCAGTTACACACCTCTTAATGACAAGATGTGGCCGCGTAACATCACATTTGAAGCTTAATTTAATCTCATTCTCATCACTGGGGTGTTACAAACCCACTTGCCCCTTCTTATCCCACGTTAGCTTAAATGCAGAGATATGCAAGGAAAAAATTACCGGTCCAGTTAATTGAAACAGCATTTCAGCCCAATGTGATTTCTTGTGAATATTAAGAGAATGTATTAAATACTTGTTCATTTTTATCAGGCTCAAATTAAAACTGCACCCATAGAAGATAAATATAGGTACTAAGCTACCAAATATTAAGAATGAGATTACTATATATACAGTCAATTATGAATATTGAGACCAGCCAATGGAAACAGAAAAATTGGCGACCATAGACAGGTGGTTTTTTAGAGAGGTGGCCATTAAGACAGGTTTTAATGTACTCTACAAATTCAGAAGTATTTCCTCACCCACTATGTAAAATGTGTATAAGAGCAATTGAATTGAATTCTAAATGCATTGTAATTGAAATGGAATCCAACCATATGTATTCCCCAAGAGAGGAAATGGCAAGAATTCAAGATTTGAAAGAGGAGGGAAAAAATCAATGAAAGTCTTTTCTTTCATTAAAAGATCTCCTTCATATGTCTGAGGATTGGTTGGTTGGGGGTCTATTGGGATTTCTGCAGAATTCAATGGAAAATAGAGGAAAGCTCTCTAGGCCTTGGCATAGGTTGGGAGATGCTTTTGAAATTCATTCATGTTTTCGATAGGTACATTTCCTCCAGAATATCTGGCGGATGGGTTACAGATCAATGGGAATCCTGTGGCAAGCTTTTTTTAATTATTGATGGAGCGGGACAAGACTGTAGGGAGGAAGGACAGTCCTTTTCATGCTCATCTTGGAATGGTGATGGAGATAAAAGGGTGCTTGTATTCAGGTTATTCGTACGGAGTGCAGACTAGAGTATAATATCTTTTATTGAGAGCCAGAAAGACATTAACTCTGGTGAATTTATATGGGTTAACCCCCTTCTGGTTCTGAGACAGATGACACTATCTATGTACTACCTCCACTATGTGCACTACATCTATCGAACTGTTTCCTCCTTTTCTAGTAGTTCATCCTCTTGCAGTTATGTCTCAGCCCTTCTTACAGGTGATATCAGGTTTGAGAGGTATTATTGATGATTTTCATTACAAATTTATAAAGTTTATGTTTATGTTCTCAATGATTTTTAAGCCAGTTCATGGAAGTAATGTAGAAACAAAATCAAAATCAAAATCAAAATCTATGACCACATAGTATTCACAAAAAACTTTGAGACATCAGTAGTAGTTAAAAACAATTTTAGAGGTGTCCTACGTAGCTTGATAAATATCTCTGAAAAAGATGGATGGTACATATCACATCAGGGGAATTTGAGCCGAGCACGGTAGAAATGTTGAACTTCTATTTCATCTTGTAATTATGGGAAATAAGCCAAATCAGAACTAGCTCGAGCTTATTCTTATTGAAAACGCAAATAGTGAGCCAAAGTCATGGACCAGGTCAGCCTGTCAGATATGGCTCTAAGAAAAGTTCAACATTTTAATGTTTACAAAGAGACCAGACTTCCAAATTGTCAATATTATGATCATGTTAGAGTACCCTCATTACCATACAATGAGTTCTTGTGTGGCGAGGCGTGATTTATTCAATACGTGCTCAGCATACTCTGTGGTTATTACTCTGTAAAGTGTTGAATTTATTCAGATGATATAATGATCAACAAACGGTGTTTCCCCTTTTGTACAATGATAAGATTGTGGTGTTTACTTTAATCATTTTCAGGGACTGACTCATATTACAATATAAAGCAGAAATAGATTTTAGATTAGCAAAAAAAGATATTGCAACATTCATTGTGCATCAACAAACTGTATTCAAAGTAATTTGACAAAAAAGAGATTAGGATACACTCTGGGGGGGGGGGAGATTGGGACAAGGATACTCTTATTCCTCTTATTGGACAATGTAATTGTGAAAAAGAGAAATGAGATTAAAATGAAGGGAGAGAATGACCATGATTTCTTGCATCTCATCCACTGAGAAGATCAGTGCCCCCCCCATGACACTAGTGTCCCCCAGTGGCTGGCCCAATGATACACCTCTAACCATCCACCCATCTTCTATATGGAAATTTCCACATGGTCCATCCTTTCTGCAAACTTCTCCAATTTTCTCCTCTTCCTTGAAGAGCCAATTTCGCAACGAGAAACATTCGTAGAACACCGATACTTCTTTCAGCAAATATGGACATCCATCCACCACCAGCACCTTAATCAAGCCGTGGCGGGGTGTAGCGTGTACCCGACATTTCGTTGATCGAGAGCCTGCTTGATCGTTACAACGAGGAAGCCACACAGTTGGGTTGACTCAGTCCAAGACGACACATCCTGACATTTTCCTGGGCTTGTTAATGCAGTGTTTATCGACGATATCTCAGCAATTTTACGAGTTTGCTCTGTCGCTTTGGTTCAAATTGGAAGCTGAATCTTAGAGTTTGCAGAGAAGGGATTGCTTTAGGGCTGGTGGGGGTGATTAGAATGATCAAGGAGATCGGAAATGAGAAGTGTCTGGGACAAGATGGGAGGATGTCAAAAGGTTGAAAGAACTTCAACAAAACCAACTTTGGTCTTAGGAGGTTGTAGTTTGCGGCAAGGAACAGAGTTTTGTAATATATGACATTCAAAATCTATAACTCCTTTCATTGTAGCCTAAAAAGAGATTTTTAAAATTAAATTTCATAACTTGAATGAGATAGATATGTACAACTTTTTGGTAATCATTAAATGGAGAGAGTGATAGAAAGCCCTTTACTTTATCCAAACTACCTGCTTTAAAAACCAAATGTACAGACAAATTATTTTGTTGCGGACATGTCCAAATAACATTTTTCCTAAAATCAGTCTCATGACTCTAATGATCCAAACGCATCCAAATGAGCTTTTAACGCTAATGTCAAAGTTAAATGAGTGTGCCACCCCTTAGTTTGCCTGCCTATTTCATGATTGAGATGAGCATAATTGGTGCGCTCGCCTGAAAAAAGATCGCAGGGGCTTTTAGCAGATTTGCGCGTAGGCCAGACCAAAAAAATCTGTTATATCTTTAACAGGATTGAAAATTAGAGTTCTCACAAATGCTAAAACAGATCAAGATCTATGTGTTATTTTTTTGTTGGGTCAAAGTTTGCAAATGAGCTTTCAGTGATTCAATAACATGTTTACTATTTAAGGAACTTCCATCTTACAAGCACACAGCCATTCGTGCAACCAACATTATAAGTTCACATCTAATGCTGATAATCCTTGGTATTCTAAAGTGTTTTTTCTTCCTGGGATGGGGCACTTGTACTCTACTGCTTTGCTATATGATAGGCAATAGGGCAAACATATAGAATGGGCACATACACCTCAAACACCCTGTGGAGAAAGGCCACCTGTTAATAAAGGTCAATCAACATGAATAAATCTACATATACCCTTCTTGACTGAATGTTTATGCCATTTTATGCTATTTTAATTCTTTTGTGCTTAAGTACTGGTCATTTTAAGTGTATATCTCTCATTTTCAGTTCTCAGATATGTGTATGTAATTCTTATGCAAACCAGACCCCAAAAAAAGAATTGAGAAATGGCTCTGTGAAAACACCATCTTATATTTTATTGGGAGGTATATGGTATGCATATACACTGTAGCACTTTACATACATAGGAGACAGTGTACAAATGTGATGAGTTGGTGTACAGATAAGGTATGTTGTTGAATGAGTCCCCGGAGATCTGACAATGTTTGATTGCTCTTTGGCTTTGGCTTACTGGAGCTTATACCACTCAGAAATATGAAATGAGTGTCCTTGTTCTCTGCTTGGTCAGTTACCTGTAAGTAATTAACAGTGTCATTAGTGGACGTCTAATTGCAAAATCGACTCGATTCTGCTTTTAGTCTGGTGCTTACTATGCTTGACTCTCTCTCTCTCTCGTTCTCTCTCTCTCTCGCTCTCTCTCTCTCTCTCTCTCTCTCTCTCTCTCTCTCTCTCTCTCTCTCTCTCGCTCTCTCTCTCTCTCTCTCTCTCTCTCTCTCTCTCTCGCTCTCTCTCTCTCTCTCTCTCTCTCTCTCTCTCTCTCTTCCGCCTCTTGCTCTTTCTCTATTTCTCTCTGTCTCTCTATTTACAGACTATTATCATTACATTTACCCTTGTGTCTCCTCACTTTATTCCTTTATTTGTCTTTGTCTCTCTCTCTCTCTCTCTGTTTCTCTGTCTCTGTGATATGTCTCTTGGGGAATATATACTGTACATAAACTTGTTCTCGTAATTCTTTTCTATTGTTGCACTATTTCATAATGGAGTCTTAAGCTTATCGTTTAGAAATTAGATGCCAAAGGTTAAAGCAGCAGTATGTTATGGAATGGAGTTTTATTCTAATGCAAGGTTGAATTTGCTTTATTACTGTCTGGAATTACATGTACAGTAGAGATTGATTTCTGATCCTATTTTGTGTGAAACAGCTCTCCTGTTAAGGAATATTTTGTGTCCTTCCCATGGGCTGGGTAAGACGGAAGGAAATGTTTATGAAGTATCAATTTTGTCTTCCTCAAATGTATAAATTACTGTTAAGATTTGTTTATTACAAATGTAACTATGTTTTGTACACATTTTACATGGTATTCATTATTACATATTATATTTTGTTGGAAATGACAAAATGAAATGAAATTAGTTGAAAAAGATTTTGAAGGTATTTGAGAATGACTGAAACCATCTAAATAAATAAATGAAGAAATGGAGAAAGAAAACAACAAAAAATAACAAGAACAAATAAGTTAGGAAAGCTTGAAGCTAGGCCAAGTAGAAACGGGTGTATCAAGTTGCTCCATCTCCGGTAACCTGATTTTATTTTAGAGTCATGGACAGGGTCCCAATACCATTAGCTTGTTAAAAGCTATCAAATAATAAGCCCAGGATATCTCAGACAGAGGTCTTCAAGGAAAATGCGTCACACCTGAAATTCCCTCGTTATCCCCAAAACAAATGCTAATCAACGGTTCAGTGTCAAAGCTATACATCTCAGTTACATTGGCAGTTGCTGTTCTCTTTCCGATCAGAGCTGGCCATCCTCCCACTGTGAGCAGCATCGGTGTCTTCTGCAAGAACGGTTCCGAGAAACTGGACTTTGCTGTTTCTTCAGGCAGAGATTGACTCAGAAATGGATATGCTCAGTTATCACACATCTCTGCTTGTATCTGGGAAAAGGTTTTAGATATAAGTCAGGCTTTGAAAGCTTAAATCCTTTTGTGCATGCTATGTTTTTTTTTCCACCCACACGTTTGTGAATGATAGGTTAAATTTTACACCCTTCTTGAAGAAATTTGAGAATGAGATTCAAGTTCAAAGATAACTGTTTCTGTCTTCCCACAAATTATTTTATTTGAGCTTTAAATGCAGTTTTGAAACAAAATTTAATATTTAAGAAATATTAATTTCAATTTATCTTTTGTAGGGGATTTACATATATGAAAACAGAGGGAAAGAGAGAGAGAGAGAGAGAGAGAGAAAAGAATGAGAAAGGGAGGGGGGCGTTAAAATTTGCATAAAGGTAAGCAAATACCACCCTTTGGATTCCCAATATTTCCAGAGCCAAAAAGGTTAACTCTCAAAACGGTTGTATAGCCCCTCTATATAATAAATTATAATTTGCATTTCTTCCTAAGATATGCTGTTGAAGAAAAATTTATGGTCTGGTTTTTTCCATTTAATGCATCTGGTTGTATCAAGGTAGGGTTCTTTATATAAATCACATTTACTTACCTGAACTCCAAAATAATAACTGGTTGTTTTAGAGGGGAGGGGGCATGTCAAAAAAGATGCAGAACTACCATTTACTATAGCATCAACAATTGCATATCAATTATGCTAAGATAACCAAATGTCAAGTTTGATGGTGTATAGGCCTGTATATATATAATGCAAGCTCTTTTAAATCATTGATCAATGCTGATGAGTTTTTCTTCTGGGCTTCCTGCTCTGTCTTTGGCTTCTTCCTAAATCCTTTAACTGCCTTGGGGGTCATCAAGCGTTGCAAATTGAAGACGTTTTAAGAGGGGGTCGTTATGGAAGCCTTATTGTGGGTCATTCGTTCAAGACTCGGTGATGCGTTGATGCAAGATTGATGCCAGTAATAAATGCGGAGGGTTGATACCCAAGGGGCTATGAGGATAATTATTCAAGGATTTAGAAGTTCAGGATCACTTGTCCTTCCGGGCTACAAACCACGTGTATGCTGCTTCCTGAGGGCAGCACAATCTTTTCAATGAAGACCTATACATTCAATTTTTGGTAGCAAAACAGGCGACGGTGTTGAGTTTAATTCTATGATTTCTCTTTCAAGAAAAACGCTGAAAAAATAGAAAAAAGAGTTGCGGTATGAAGCCAAGCCATGTACATAGATCAGAAAATGTTAGAAAATAATGGGTACAGAATTGTTCATTATATGGAAAGCAATCCTCTCGTTTTGCATCTTTGGCTGCCCTTTTTTTTCTCTCTAAGAATCAGCTGCCAAGTATGAAAATGTGAGGACTGTTTGTAGCTTTATCAGAGCAGTGTCAATAGTTCCACAATTTGGGGTTGCCATATACTACCCCCTCATATTTCATTCCTTAAATATATAATATTTACCTATACCTCCTTCTCTTCCTATTTATCTCTTTTTGTCCTTTTCATATTCTTACCTTGTCCTTCTCGCCATTCATCCAGCACTACCATTCTGTTTATGTCAATCTTCTTTTTCAATATCTGATAAACATCTTTTGTCTTGTCCATGTTTTCAATGACACGAATCAATCATCTCGAGATCATCTCATAACTGCCAAACAAAAATCTTATAAATCACGTCTGGTATCGCATTGCACCCTATTCCTTCTCTTCTATTTAACCCACCACATGCCAGCTGACACATTGGATACTTTTTTATCAGTTCGACTGTAACATTCATGAGTTTTAAAGCAACTTTAAAGCTGAGTAAAAGTTCTGTAGATGTTACAGATATATGGACTAGATGTTTCCAGCCCCTTCTCATTAGTAATGACTTATGGCTATCTGT
Source organism: Mesocentrotus franciscanus (assembly GCA_037976565.1). Taxonomy (NCBI): domain Eukaryota; kingdom Metazoa; phylum Echinodermata; class Echinoidea; order Camarodonta; family Strongylocentrotidae; genus Mesocentrotus; species Mesocentrotus franciscanus. The sequence continues at coordinate 5,352,122 of CP137668.1, read as the reverse complement.
TGTATGCATTTTGAACTTGCAGGTCAGAAGGGATATATCTTCTCAGTTTAACAGACATCTTGGGATTGTGGTGTTCTTTTGCACGTGGACAGTTCACATCATTATGTAGGACAATCTCATTCTTTGAGCAGGACTCACACTTCTAGGGAGTTAGATATTTGATCGGCAGTTCAGAAGGCATTGTAATGGAAAACGTGTTGGGATCAGACATAAAAGAGATAATCTATCAGGGTTTCATTGCTCTAATCGGGCAGTAGCCATATAATTTTATATGAGGTTACGTTTATTCATTATTCTTCCAGGTTCACTCATAGTTTAGTTGTAACATGAAGCTTTGTAATTGCTTTTTTTTTCTTAAATCCCCTTATTTCTAAATGAATTAAATGAGTTAATTACTTCATTTTAGGTTTGAGTGTATGGTGTATCTTGTTAAAAGTTCATGGAATCTGTAGTCTTCTACTTTGATAGACATTGCATAACAAGGCTCGCAAAATGTGTTGATTGAATGCTTGTTAGTTGTGTAAAAAAAACCTTGTATGCTGTTTTAAAACATGCACGGTATTCACTGTCTCTACCCAAATTCCCAAAATAGAACTTATGCAACCTGGGGGGCGTTTCACAAAACTTGTCATCAGTGACAAATGACAGTTTTTGCTATAAGCTACTGAAATCCTTGCTTCTGATTGGTTATCAGCAGATTTGTCACTGATTTTTGTCATTTGTCATTGGAAAAAGGCTTTGTGAAACGGGTCCCTGAATGTTTGGTTCATATAAATCAGCCACACTCCTGTGATGAGAAGTCAAAACAACTATAGGCATGATGTAAGAACTTCATTTCATCGAATACAATAGTTGATAAAGAATTTATTTTAAAGTGGCCAATTCTTTTTTTTCACGACTTAAAATGTACCAGTCACCTAAAAAGATACTTTGTGTACAAAATCTTCACCCAGCATTCTATGGACCAATGGATAATAAAGGAGTATGAAGAATATCTGAAAACCCTGCGCACGGAACCCAAGTTTAACTTTGGTTTTGTGTGGGCCCTATTCTATGTGAGTGTGTATGGGTGTGTCAAGTAGTCTACTCACAAGATGCTTTTATGTTTATTGAGAGTGTATTTAAACTTGCAGTATCTCTTTATAGCCACATGGAACCTTAACAGCCAAAAAAAAATAGTTTTTTATGATTTGTACACTTTAAAGTTGTTCTGCTCGTATCTATACATTCTCTCCCGGACCTATATTCTAGAAACGGAAAGAAACTTGTTTATCTGTGCTGATTATTGAAAGGTGCATTGATGCCATAGATTGTCTATGTCCCAGATTCATAGCCACGATTCCACAATATAGGACTGATGACGTCCTTGAGGAAACGTCAGCCAAACTAGATTTGACACTGATGGCGCTATAGCTTTATCACCTCCAAGAGCCGCCTTGCATAATCATTCAATTAATTGACCTCTCGAAAGCGGGGCAACCTTATTACCTTAATGTAGGAAATGGTTCTTGTGGATGATAAAAGAATCAGGCAATACTTAGATCATTCTGTGATTACATAATAGTCATGAAATTTGACGGCGCGTATTCTTGAAGGAAAGATGGAAGATAGGAGGCGTGGTAATAGATTGGTATTGATTAAGATTTAAGATGTCTTCAAGGAGGATGTTATTAGGGATAATAGGTGGTAGGGAATCAAAGAGAACAATAAGTTTTGTGGCGTTTCTATTTCCTACTCTTTAGGATCAATCTAGGACAGGTATTTACAGGTGTCAATTAACTTAATTGGGGATGTGACGTCCGTCCAAAGTATTATTAATGGTAAGGTAGCAACAACAAAACCCCCAAAACCCTAACTTAGTAATGTATTTTGTAAAATGGTTACATTTTGTAGATATACGTAGAGTTGTTTTTGTCTTCTGTAGATTTCAGATACGAGACTTCATTTCTAACACACTCGCTAATTATTTTGCTTGAAACTTCCAATTTTCCCAAGCATTTTAAGATGCCTTTTTAGGCAGTTTTAACGCTTTCATTTTTAAAACTTTGTACCTGTAATCAATAGACAGAGAGAGAGAGAGGGGAGGAGGAAGATATACAAGGGGAGGGGGGGGGTTGAGCAAAAAGAGTAGAAAGATAGACATATCCATCCTTCTCTATCAAATTCATTTTCACAAAAAAAGCATTGTGATGACTTATTTCAATGTAAAGAGCAGATTTATTGCTTGTTGAAAATCCAAGAAAACATAAATTTCCCATGAAATATCAATTTTAAGATTTAGGAGGAAATTGTCCTGTAAGTACCGCAAATGCAGCAGAGAATACCATTTACTCCTCCATTCATAAGTCTTCTCTGTACTATAACCATAGTAGTTGGAGAGGGAAAAAAAGCAATAAAAATTATGAGTAAAAAACAACAATATTTTGTAATGAACAGGGTTATTTAATGTCATGGATTTGTGAATGAAACTCGTTTGGAATGGAGACTCATTGATCTGCCAATGCTTAAGTGTCTATTTGTGAGGTGAACTTGTTCTGTATTCATCTAATGCAATATTGCAAATGCAATTCTGAACATCAGATATTGCGCAGGGATCAACTTTAATATGTGTACCTCGCAGGTTAGCTTTTAACATAATTTCAACCGTTTTTTTTTCTTTTGAAGAGTAGGAGAAATGAAAGCCAATCTTGAACTAGATTTAATCAATCACGCATTCATTAAGCCCATGTATGGATGGAATTGATGAACCATTTGGCCATGGCTTTGAAACAAAGTCATTAAGAAGTTTGACTTTGCATGCACAGTCACAGCAAAATGAAGAATAAAAAAAAATGTAAGTGGATGATACTGGAAGCGGGAGTTGGGGCTCTCTACCTCATTGGCCAACTCTATTTCCCCATTCTCTCTCTCTTGTTCTCCCTCCCCCTCTCTCTCCCTCTCTCTAACACTCTTCTTTTCCTCTCTTCTAGTTCCATCCTCCACCGAATCCCTCTTCCCAAATCATATTTTCATTCTTCCCATGTACATGTAGGCTAATAGCCGAGAAGGTATAGCCTACCCAATTAAAGAGCCAAGCCAATCAAAGAGGACAAATTCATTCTTTCCAAAACCAGCCCTCCTCCCCTCTTCCAGTGGAATAACCATCAGCACGCACAAGGAGAAGAAAACCCATTACACTTAAATCTAGAGATTCAGCTAATGTTCCATGTTTTATGGAAAGAGGGTGGATAATTTGTTTTACAAATCAAATCTAGCAAATAGGGCTGGCCCAATCTCGGAGTGATTCTTTTTTTCCCCTCTGTTTCTTTCTTTCTTTCTTTTTCTTTTTGCCAGTATTCTGGCCTACTACAGGGGTACTTCTATATCCCTGGGAAGATGGTTGTAGAAAGCAAAGATGATAAGGCTTCAAATTGAGAGAAAGGTGAACCCGTATATCATTGATGCACTTCTTGAAAGAAGAAAACACAAAGTAAACAATTAATATCCTTTTCTAGAGGTATACCTGACATGGTCTAGGTCATCATGTGTACTTAAAGGCTTTTTAAAATGTGTTGTCTTTTGTATTGAACTATAAGCATGAGAATACATATCAAAAAAATATATTCTAACTTCTGTATGTAATCAATCTGTCATGAGCTCAGGCATAGCCCAGGCATAGCGAGGGCATAGCGAGGGCATAGCGAGGGCATAGCGAGGGTATCATTTGAACTGTAACAGTGGGACCTGCCATAATGAATATTTCCCTATATATAATGTACACAATGCAGAATAGTCAATTTATGAATATATGAATGATTAATTAGCAATTAACTACAAATCTGTTTAAGGTATTATGTAGATATGAAACTTTGTGGGCTTAGTTTTTGTTATTCCATGGCTGAGATCGGTGGTGGGGGGGGGGGTACCTGCCCCTCCATGGGTAAGAGACTTCCCAGCCTTTCTAAGGGTCGAGAGGAAAACAAGAATGAATCCCATATTTTGCATGCAGCATTTGAATAATTTTTAAAGGAATTACAAGGATACTTGGCTGCATTATCATAGATCTGCCATGAGCTTAAATCTACAATAGCTACATTTACACTGCAAGCTAAAACCGCCAGGGTTTTTCTCACGTTCCTGAGTTTTGTCGCAAGTTACTAAGCAACTACCCGTAAACACGATGAAAAACACAAATAAAAAACACCTACCTCTGGAGTATGAATTTTTTAAAAGTGCCGGCCGAAAGTCCACCAGTGTTTGCGGTGTAAATGCTCGCTCTCAAAAAACTGATGAACTATTCCAGATTTTGGTCACATGACTCTCCTTGGTTTCATGCTAAAGCATACAAACAGAGCAGTGACAAGTGGCCCATGCGCACAACTCACACACAAAACAGAATAAGCAAACAACGATTTTTATGTTTTTTATTTAGTAGTGTAAATGGTAGTTTTAAAAAAAAATTAAAAAGTTTTTTAAACTGTTTTTTCTGGAATGTAAATGGGCCTACTATGAACAGGTCACACGATTGATGTGACCATTACCAAACTTTGTCATGTTAGGTTCTAACGTATTAGTAAGCAGTTAGCAGGAGAAAAGGTATTCTCTCTGGGTGAGTTATAACATTTTATGGCCTTTCTTAGATTGTAATATAAATAAAACATTTTGCTCTAAGCAGCGTGATGGACGAGTCTCTTTATTGGATGTTATAGAGAGGTTCAGGAGAGTCGCAAGCGTGTTGGAAATAAAATCCTCCTGTCTACACTAAAGTGAATACGTACAATTTATTTTAAAAAGTCCCTTGAACATTCATTTTTTTGGTCAGCTGAATTAGGGCAATACATGTATGTTGCCCCAAAACAAATTACAGAAATATCTTAAAGCAGGGAGAACCATGCATATGTTTGTAATTTTGTCTTATCATTGCTGTCTGTTTTTCTGTCTCATTGTTGCCTCTCTCTTTCTCTCTCTCTCTCTCTCTCTCTCTCTCTCTTACTCTCCTATGTGCTGCCCCCCCCCCCATATTTGTGCCTTGTTTTAATTAGTTTCTCATATTAAAGAAACACAAATATTATGCTACCTGCCTTAAGAGGACTCCTATGTTTGCAGGTAGTGACGAATGTCCACACTGTCCTCGATCATCATTTTGACTTGTCAGTGATTGGAAGAAGAGCTGTGTACTTTTCATTATTATCTTGGTGAATACCAAAACGTCACTGATTGCGAGGGGGAAAATGAGTTTGACGTCACTATATTAACCCTGTTTGTCTAATTACTTTTGGTGTTGGAGAAAAGCATTGATCATATCTATGACGTAGACATCTTCATTGGAACTCTTAGCAGGAGAGTATACAGCTACTTATTTTTATCAAACATTCATTGGAGCTCTATGTGTAATTAGAGAGTAAGAGTAGGAAGTTGTGAGAGTAGTGTGGTTTTAATGAATGGAGGAATTGCTTTTCTACTTCACTGCTATTTTCATGATTCTTTGTAATTTTCTACCTGTTCCCTTCATGTTTTGGACTACCTTACTTTGTCTCAATACTAGTTCTGTGTGTAGTTGTAATGTTCTACCGGTATCTCTCCCCGCCTCCCCCCTCCCTCCCTCCTTCCCTCTCTCCCTCTATCTCTCCTTCCTTCATTGTCTGACAGAAGTAATGATACATGGACAAATTAACACTCCATTCCATCATAGACCCACGAACAAGGTCATAATGATCTTTAGATATGAATCTTGTCCAAGAATCAAACAATGTCATCATCCTTCAGAGGGCATTAAACACTCATGTCATCCGTTGAGAGCCAGAGAGGCGTTAACTCTGTGTTAAAACATTAGAGTTAATGCCTTTCTAGCTCCAAACAGACGATGTATCTTATTTTCCGGATGTCTTTTTCAAAAATTCAATTATTTAGTAGAAAATATCTATGTACGTCCATCCAACATCCTGTAATTGAGAATTCCATGGCCATTGAGTAGGTGTAGAGTGGAAAAGGAGAGATTTGATCATACTTACTTGGAAGAATTTTTTTTTGAGAGTCCTTGACTCTTTTTTCTTCTTTGTTATGTAGTATATATATATGCTGGCCCACGTAATTATCTGGATCACTGTAACCTTTACTGAAATCTGTGAATGAAAATTCTCCTTCAAGTGTGGGTAGATGAGAAGGTTTCAGAAAGGACCTTGTTTTATGGTTTTATTGTAAAATGTAATGGCTTTATAGTAAAATATATTGGTTTTATGGTAAAGTTGTATGGTTTCATGGTAAAGTATGGTGGTTTTATATGGTAGAATGTATCGGGTTTTATGGTAAAATGTAATGGTTTGATGGTAAAGTATAATGGTCAATGATTATTTGGTCAAATTCAAAAATTTGGTACAATAATTTTCTTTTCTTCTTTTCTCTAACACATGTTTCAGTGGAAAGTCATCTTCACTAGTAATCAAATCCATTTAGTTTGAATACAACAATATTTGAAATCAGTAATGGTTTTCTACCAAAATCAAATAATTTAATGAAGTGGATTATTTTGTCAAAGCAATTGCATATGAAGTGAAATATTTTGATTTGATAGAATTAATTGAATGGATGAAAATCTGTGTACTGGGGGCAGCAAGTTATTCATCTTCGACAACTGGGATTTAAATCTGCTACTAGACATTTGTAGTAGAATTAATGAAATGAAATTGACCATGGACAAAGCTGTGAACGGTCTCTGAACTCACTTTTATGTATGAAATCCACGAAGAAGAATAGGTTATTAACGTACATGTATACCAGTTATACCCAGTGGTACACATGTATAGATTGTCTCTGTATGGGAGATGCAGTTGATGATGAATTCCCTGTCAGGGTTTTAGTGGACTGATATCGGTCTAATCAAATTATTGGATGAGTACACTTATTTCTTTGCTAATCCTCTTGGACATGGCTATGTCGTAGCCGTTTATGGCCTATAATGCACTGCTTCTACCCCAGATCCAATTAGGCGAATGCATGTGATGCGACGACCGACGATGGGGACCCACCAGACTATTTTTTTGACAGCTTCGAAGGGAAAACATGATTCTATCATCAATGCTTTACATGTCTTCCTCTTAGCACCTCGGAATCGTTTCAAGCTTCAGCGGACGCACAGCAGGAACGGTCCTTCGCGCAAATGTTCTCTAGTGGTGTGGTTTTGGGGTTGCGTTTTGTTAATGATAATTTTTTGTGAGGGTTGCCCAAAATTAATTGGATCAATCAGATGCATGGTTTGGTAATTGGATCACCAAATATAGCTCCAAATGGATGCCAGATTCAATCTGGATGTGGGTTGAAAGAGGGAGATAACAAGGACAGAAAATGAACAAGACTGGGTTTACAAGCCATGGTACATGCACCCAGCACGACAGGAAGATCCCTCACAAATAAGTTCGTGTAGGGTGACAAACGAACATGCATTAGATTACGATCGACATCATTCTCGTCGAGAGTGACACCTCGGGGCACGCTCAAGCTCAACGGGCGTATGGAGAAAGCGTCACTTTTGTGATAATCCGTTTCCGCTTGTATCTGATTTACTTGCCGTAGGGGCTAAGGAGATAGTAAGCAAGCAGAGTAATGATAGCAGAAAAAAACAGAGGGGTTGACCAGTACACAGAAGAGGTATTGCCCTTTGAGCAAAGTGGTTTCCAAGAGTTGTAGGTGGAAGTTTGTGGACGGATATCGAAAATAATTATTGGGATCTCCTGTTGTGAATGCATCTTTCTGAAGATATCACAATTGCTGTTTCATAGAAGTGAACTAGAAACATAATTTCTGATTGGTGGAACTCATAGTTTTGAGTGAATTTGCGAAAGAGCCAATGTAATAAGAAATTTGTTTAACCTTCCTGCCCCCCCCCCCAACAAATGAATAGAGAATTAAACTGTTATAGATGACAACTCCCTGAATCTCTCTTGGTTTATCAAATCAAACCCTAAATATTATATTCAATTAATCTTCCAAATGGTTGAGGAATGTTAAAGCTTTAACTATAATTTTACCTGCCTAAACTTTTTAGATCTCTTAATCACCAGTCAGAAATCCCTTTCATTTTTATAATATTTAAAGAGATGCTAAATGCAGAGAGGAAATACAGAAAAATCTTAATCATATTATCAAATTATGCCTGCCCATTTTGAAAAAGTGTGATTTTGATATACTTTTCCATTACTATACTTCGTTATCTTGGCAAGGATGCAAGTGGCTTTTTTGCAATTCCAGATATCAAGATGCATCTCTTTTTCTCCTCTCTTGAAGTCAATGTCAGAGAATACCTTCATCAACATCATGCAGAATTATTGTTTTCTTACCAAGAGAGAGAGAGAGCACAGATTTAAGAGAAGCCAAGCTAGAGATGAATTGAGTGCCACTGATAAATGTTGCAACTGCGCAAGATGTAATGAAGAGAAATTTATCTCCCCCTTTCTGCAGGGCTTCACGGAGGCATCCCTGAGAGCAGGGAAAAAGACCTGAGGTAAACCACTTGTCCAGGATGAGCCCTCCAAAAATTACTTATCTGTCGAATGTTTACGTTCTGGTAGTTCGCTCTACCAGCCGACTGAGCCGAGTGCGCCTACAATCGTAAATCACACTATAGAGGGTCTTGGGAACTTGGAAGTGTTATTCTTTCCCAATCATTAGTGCTTTTCTCTTTCAGCCGTGGTCAAGTTTATGGCTAGGATATCTTTTTCATGGTGTGTCTGTATTGTTTAAAGCCAAATGGATAGTTGATATCAATCTGACGTATATCAGAGCCTTTTTTAAAAGTCCTTTGAATACATTTGAACAAACTGCAGTAGAAATGTAATATTCACTTTTATTCTCATACCAAACAAAATTGAAATTTTCCCTGTGAATTACAACTTCAAGAACACTTGAAGGATCTTAGCATCAAATAAGCAAGCTAGCGCAATAGGGCTATATGTTTACTGTGTGCCATCGGAAAAGCATTGTTCCTAAAGTCCTGCCTGCCCTCATGACATATTGTCAGATGGCAAAGTTTGCATATATGCCAAGTACCTATCCTGCATATACTAGAACATACTCAAGTGATGCCCTTTTGGGGGAATACGGTTTCATACCAAAATATTTGCCAATTATTACCCCATTCAGGCCACCATAGGTTAACCTGCACCCTGTAGGGAAGATTTTTTTTTCCCAGTCACCTTTCGTATCAAGATTTTACCAGGATAACACTCAGATGTTACCCCCCCCCCCCTCCCCCAACCGGAGCCTGGGTATGAGAGGGGCGTTACCTTCTCTTCGCTTGGTTACACTGCCCTCGTCTCCATCCTTGCAACTCCATCTCCATCACCTTTTAATGAATATGTGTGATTAATGCTCGCTGGACACGTTCCCCAAACAAAATCATAAACAACGGGCCATGATGATATCCAAGCCTTTTACTGCCATCTAGATGTTGCCAGGAACCGCTGGAATATTATGACATTCTAGATCTCAAAGGAAGGGTATGGTTTTAGTCAGATGGAAGACAATTACTCTTTGCAGAGGCGCTCTCAGAACAATGGTGGGGTACATTGTTTCCAAATGGCTTGATAGATGAATTGTGTGTTAAAAATGTGCCTGTATAACTCTGTTTATAAAATACTGAAGATTCAAGGATTATGTACGTGTATATCAGAAATTTTTGAGAGAAAAAGAATAATAGAAATATCATCTTGTATTGGATATGATAGGAGAGAATTTTCTTGTAGGTTATGTTGATCAATAAAAATTGATGGGCTTATTCTAGAACATGATTTTGTCATGGTAACTGATGTAGAATGACTTTGTCTCCATGAACTATGCACAGATTCATGCATCCCATGCATGTTTTTCAGTAATTATAAACATTTCAGTTTAATATAAGATTGTCTGTTCTGTCTGTGAATACTCTTAAACCTTTGCTGAAAGACCCTTCATGTATGCCAATAAGTGCTTAGAGTTCCTGTATCATTTGTCTGGAATTCTTAGCACTCCTCTCCCAATTGTTTTCCTAGATGACATATTCTTTTCATCCGTGAGTTCATCAAAACCCTCATATAGCTAGTACTCTGCAAGCAGAAATCCTTGATGGAATTGCGATACACGACAACAGCAGCTCGTGGCCGAATACCTTCGCAAATAAAGTGACACCGAACACCCAAGATGTGTAAATAATACACCTATCTAAGGTGCCACCACCACGCCCCGAGCGTTTCTCACCCCCTTGTCAGACCCCCTTCATCTTGCTCCCTGCCGCCAGCTATGGCTTTAGCTTTCACTGATGGTTTGATTTGAAAATAATTCATCTTTTCTTGTGGTTGGCCCCGTGCATTCACTTGAGGTATCGTGTGTTGTAATCAAACAGTGACAAATTCGTAGAAAGTACACCGCTTTCATTATTACCGGTGCCCCAAAACCTGGTAGGCAGTGAAATTTATTTTCTTGCCCCCTTTTCATTCCTAGAAATATTTCTCATCCTCTGAAGGATTTTTTTTTTAATTCTTGAAATACTGTTAGGAATGTCAAATGTGTGAGTAATGGAGTGAGGGTGAACCATGATGAAGTGTAAAAGATGACTTCTCCACTTTCTTCCATCAAAATTTGACATTTTAAAAGAAAGATCTGTCCAAGTGCATTTCATCAAACATGGTATTATTTTGTTTGAAATTGTTGCGTTGTATTGGCAGCAAGAGGTAGAGAGAATAGGAGAGAACAGAACAGAGAGAGAGAACACCATTCAAAATTTAATATCTTGACATAAAAGTGAAGCTAGATGAAGAAACAAATCCCTTCTTTTTGCACTCACTGATAATAATGCAGTTTTATTTGTAATGTGGAAGGAAAACTCCATCTGAAAACCTTGTGCGTGTGCTTACTAACATCATCTTACTGATAAACATAACCAAGAAGTGATGTGATGACTTCTTGTTACAACACAACCATGACCTGTGCGGAATCTAGGTCATCAGAGGTCAGGAGGGGTCATTGACCCACATTCCCCCATCTTTGGGGTGATTGATGTCTAATCCCATCCTTATGATGAGCAGGTTCATTAAGAAAGAGATCATTAGTGAAATCATTTGTCAGTTCTAAGGCCATTTGTTATTGTGGGAATCTTTTCATCTTCTTCTTCTAGAGCTGCCTCGGAGAAATAATTATCGGCTAGTCTGCAATCGCAGAATTTATTGTGACATGTACATGGATGATCAGCAGCGACATCAGATGGGTCACAAAACTGTCCCTGCTTTAAAGGTGACTTGGCTCTTTCTCAGACCGGAAAGCCCAAAATGCACCACAATTTTGTACTATTTTGACTTCAAAGATTCCTTTTTAATACATGTTTGAGGATGATTTTAGCACTAAATATGCACATTATCACATTGAGTAGTATGATGTCTTCACAGATTCAGTTGTTGCCACATAGTTAAGAGTGTGCATGTGGTGGACTTTACAAATCCAAGTATTGTCTACATGTAGGATTGAGCCTTTTTTTTAACCACTGTGCTGGTGCCTACAGATGTATTACTGATATCTTACCCTGTATTTGTAACAATTTAGGCCTCCTTGATGTCTAGTGTTCCCAAACATGGGGGTTCAACATACCGACTTGACCCCTGTCTTTCAAGACCCTAACTACCAGGCGACAACTTGAATGTCAGATACTCTACCCTCCCTGTGGTATGACCCCAAAGTTTGAAAATGGATGACTCAACTTGAGGTTGCCATGGTAATACAGTTATGTGTACAAATAGGCCAAGTATTTAGTGAGGTTGTGTTACATTCTTGTCTGACCTCCTATGACCTTTGACATGGAGGTCATTGATGATATGCTGATAATTAGACATGGATACCAGGAGTTGTCCCATCTTTATTTTGGAGCTTTTAACAAGTGCTTATAGAGTCTCTGGAAACTTGATATGATTCATGTAGCTGTTGAGTGGCTCTTTCTCTTTCTCTTTTTATGGGAGGGGTGTCATATTTTAGAAGTTGTGATGTGTCCCACAAGGAGCTCTGAAGAAATGTGAATGATGATACACATAAAGATGGAGGGAATGTTTTTGTACTAAGTCTCTTTCAGAGGTAATGGCATTGGAAGAAAAATAACGGCCTGCCAATATAGCTTTTTAAAAATGTAAATGCACCTGTTGTAAAACAGCAGCCTTAGCAGGTGAATCAAATAGTAAATAACCAGGGGTTCTGGAGAGAAACATTTTTAAAAATGTATTGCAGTGGTAGATCTGGGAAGGAAGGAGTACTAGGGGCAGATGTCCCCCTCCAACCGAACCCAGATGTCATGCCCTTAAGTATAATGGCACCTAAAATGTGAAAGATTGTGCCCTCTATCCCCCAAGAATATCCTGGCTATGCCACTGTAATAATAGCCAGGTTCAATGAGAGCAAGCAACTTTCTCACATTTTAGTGTTATTTACATTAAATCATTGATTTGGAAGCATGATATTCAAGTTAATCTGGACCACTTGGGAAATTTTGCAAATGAAAGATTCTCATTTTACTGTCATCAAAACTGTAGAAAGCACTGCTTTAATGATCCTATTGATAAACATTAATTCAAATGTGAGTAAACCTGATAGAAATATACCTGTTTACATAGATATTTCAACAAATTATGTTTTGGATCATTTTGTGATTAGTACAGAATTTTAAAGGGAATTAGCAAACTCTGTGCAGTGATGATTTATCTCTTTTCTCAGGGCTTTTGAGGAACATAGAAAAACACAATGATCCTTGCTTTACAGACAGGAGTCAGTATTGGGACCCTAGCTGGATTAATTTGTGAAAAATAATAGTATTTTTAGATATCAAATCCCTTGGCCAGTCATTGTTCTACCAATTTCAAAAGCAATTGAAGTTGGCATCCCCAGGTTAGCATTACAACAGAAGAGATGAAATCATATTTTCTGTCTATTCTATCCCAATTCAGAGTTGTAAATCTTGTGAAGTAAGCCACCTGTAAGAAATATCAGAGATTATATAGAAGGTCAAAGGTCACGGTGGCTGCAGGGGGTCCAGGGGCAAGTTTCTACCCCAATTTCTTTTTGTTTTTGTTGTTGTTGTTGAGATTCCATCTTTTGCAACATGGTTTGAATGCTATAGAATGTTATTGAACTTTGGATAATGAGGATACTGATCCGAGCATTGATTTTACTTAATTGCAATCAGCAAACTATTATGACAACGATGTAATTTTTAATATGCCTTTTTTAACATTCTTGTTGCCTTATAAAAGTTAGGGTGGAAAGTGCATTCATGTCATTTGAGTGATGTTATAATTTGACAAGAATTTCAAATCCACAGTGTACTTGAATGTCAAATATAACCACTGATTACAATATTTCAGCCTACTGTTCCCCCTCCCGGATCAAGGTATACATGGATACGCCCCTTTGACATGGCTGCTTATGACCCATATCAACCAATCATAGTGTAAAGCAACCCCAATGCCATAGCCAGGTCTATTGGGATTACCACCTTGACGTAATGGCAAAATAAATGTCCCAGTTTTCACAGATTTAAAACCAGTCCTTCATGGAATGGTATTATTATCAAGTTTTTAGGCCAGTTTGATATGGGTGCAAGATCACTATCACTTGATATTTTTTCTGCCATGTATCTACATGCATGTTGAAGTGCACATTGGACAAGATTTTTTTAGTATTGGTACAGGTTATTCTAGATTGTACTCACAACAATACAAATATGCAAGAAACACACATTTGTAATGGCTGACTTTTTTCTATTTTTGTAAATATGGAATAAAGAAAATAGAAGAAGAAAAAATCATGTGAATTGGGCAATATTGATGGACTTTAAAAGTCATGTAATGCCAATGTGTGATTAGAACATAATGTAAAGCGTATTTTCAATGTGTGTCTTTTTTCCTTAGTATTCATGTCTTTATGATATAATTGAAATGCCAAGTCGTGCTGATAGTTTGTTGAAAAAGAAAAAAAGTATGTTGCGATTGTAAATTTAATGACCCATATATCAGAGTTTGCTGCTTATAGAACTCCAAATTTATTGGTTTAAAACAAAATACACTATTCATCAAGACAAAATGCTGGAACATTTTGATACCAGTATTTGAATTTCATGTTTTGTCTGTGAAAACTGGCATCAGCAGGTCTCCGTCTCAGGAGTGTTCCATAGAGCATCAAAACACAGGTTTCAATCAAAATACAGAACGCATCCAGCTCCAGATGAAATGATGTGATATTTTGATACCACTATTCCCTGGTGGTGTAGATTGGAATGTGGCGTGGCGTACAACAACCATAGCGAATCGTGTGCACACAGATTAGAGGCAGACCCAGCAGGTTGTAAGGGGAGGGGGAGGCAAGGGGGCAACAATACACAATAAGGGGGTAGCAAGCCATGTATACTTCCTGCTTATATTGAATTGAAACGTTTTCATTCATCATGAAGAAGTCTGTTTTAACAGACCATGGCTTCATCTTAGAAAAATATGAAAATTAAAGCAACCTGCTTGAAAAACTAAAGGCAGGTTTTGTTAGTTGTGTTTTCGACTCTTCTTTGTCGACTCAAACCCATGAAGAGATAATTAAGTCAGAGATTAACTGGGCATGGGGGCATTGGAGGGGGTAGCTGATTCCATTATTTTTTTCTCAAGATTATGCTTAAGATGATGATGGTATGTAAATGTTGAAATGCAGATTTTTCTGAAGCAAGTGGAAGGTGAAGGTCTCCTGGAATACCTGGGCCTTACTGAGTGATGGTGTGTGTGTTTGAGAGATTTCCATATAAATGAATTGATAATGATAGTCCTTGCCCTTGCTTCATCCAAACTCAAAATTGCTCATTATAATAGTAAGCTTTATGAATTATATGGATCCTGTCTTTTACTTCACCTAAAGGTGAAGGTCTCCTGGAATACCTGGGCCTTACTGAGTGATGGTGTGTGTGTTTGAGAGATTTCCATATAAATGAATTGATAATGATAGTCCTTGCCCTTGCTTCATCCAAACTCAAAATTGCTCATTATAATAGTAAGCTTTATGAATTATATGGATCCTGTCTTTTACTTCACCTAAAATAAAAGAATGGTGCAAAAGACACATTGTTTTTAAAGTTGGACTTGGTTTCCCCGTATTTGAAGTCTGTATTTTACTACGTAATATCATCCTCCTATTACTAATAAAATACTAATTAAATTTCAAACAAGTTCTCGTTTAATTTTCATATTCTTGTTTATATTTGGGAGAGAGTATTATTTTCTGTGTGCCCTATTTTGCACAAGTTTCTTCAGAATTTCTGGCATTTTTGCCCAGGTGTAAGAAAAACACCCAAACCAATATCCATGCCATGGGCTAGTTTTTATGTAGCACCCTGTATACAATTATGAATATTCTTGTGTGGAAACTTTGTAATTGGAATGTGGAAATAGAAATTATTCCAAATTTGTCATACTCACAATTTTTTTCTCATTTGTTTTTTTTATCTTCCTTGCAGTATGTACTGGCACAGATCAAGGTACCGCCAAACCTTACAACAGCGACAACGATGGAGCTCGCCAACAGTACTATGAAGAATTAAAGGAAAGATATACAAACTGTACGTATGTGGACGGAAACCTTGAAATTTCATTCCTCCACGAGGAAGAGTATGATTTGAGCTTTCTCTCGTCGATACGGGAAGTAACAGGATATATCCTTATTCTGCTTACGTACTCGCGGGTGATCCCACTCACAAACTTAAGGGTGATCCGAGGTACAAAGCTTTACGATGACAAGTACGCCCTCTATGTTGCGTTGACGTTTCACACAGGAGACCCAACAATAGCTACAGAAGAGATGTGGTTAACATCATTACATGGTAAGTCAAGTGATGAATCAAATTCATTGTCATGACCTCTGTTAGCTCTTGTATACCACTTCACAAAACAAATACATTTCATATAGTCAATATGAAAATATATCTTTAAATTTCATGTAATGGCCTGGTAAAGATACATGTTGCATTGTAAGTCCAAACTCAGATTTGAAGAAATTAGCCGATGTATGCATGATTAATAAGACAAGTTAACACTCTTTTAAACATTTTTTCCCCTTCAAATTAACACTGTTTTTCTAGTTCCTTTACAAACTTAATAAACTTACATTTCATCACCAGATTAGACAGGATCGATGCTATACATGTCTTAATAACAGGATGTAACATGCAGTTTAAGCTTCTACCAACCTTAAAATTTAGTAGGCAAGCTTTCGTCCACTCCTGTGGACTTTCTCAAGTGAAGTGATTATTCACACAGTTTCTTGCTGTTTCTTAAACTACATGTTATGATTACCCCAACCAATTATAGTTTTCTTTATCATAACAGGACATGTTTTAAAAGAGTAAAAGCTACAAACATTTAATACACATGTACACCTCTAACTCAATAGAAAATAAACATAACATTTGATTTTATATGTAAGTGTATATATTCAATTTTAGCACAAAGTGTACGTACGTTCCTAACATTTTGTTTACTGCTGAGACTGACTGACCTATATATTGTGATTGTGTGCCCTTCTTGCAGAAATCTTGAAAGGCGAAGTATACTTCCATCAGAACAACCAGCTCTGCTATGTGGAGACCATTGCTTGGGACGACATGCAACCAGGTCTGGTGGCCAATATCTCCATGTGGGACGAACATGAACAACGAAACTGCTCCGGTGAGGATTATAACGTCTGTTTAGAGCCAGAAGGCATTAACTCCCTATAAAGATATATGAGTTATAATGCACTTCTGGCTCTGGCTCTGGCTCTCAGCACATGATGAGTCATTTCATGTATTTGTCAAACCAGAGTTTTTTTTTTTTAATTGTCCTGAACTGCAAAAGTGTTACGCTGCAAAATGAATGAATAGCATTTATGGATTTTTGCCATGTCACGGTAAGATGAACATCCCCAATGAAAGTTTCTTGCTGCTGCTGCCATCATTATCATTCAACAAACACAAGTTTATAATAATAATAATAATAATAAAAACGGTGCTTATAAAGCGCTTTCCACCAAAGTCTCTAAAGCGCTATAACAAACAAAATACAATGATAAACAATTACATATTAAACAAAACAAAAATATAAATAAACCTACAAATTACAATACATATGTAATATACATATATGTTCAACAGAGTAAGTTAATCATAAAACCAATTTTGAATAAATTTGTCTTAAGACAAGTTTGAATTGGTTGACAGTCTGACAGTTTTTGACATGTAAAGGTAGTTTGTTCCAAAGTTAAGCAGACCATAAGAAAGAGTTGACACTGAAGTAGACACGAGGTTTACTTGTGAAGATGACCGTAGATTGCGTGAGGGTTTGTATTCCTGGATTAGTTCTTGCAGATAAATTGGTGCCAATTCATGAAAACATTTATAAGTCAAAACCAAGATTTGGTACATAATGCAGTATATCACCGGCAATTATACGAAACTATGCTGAGGAATGACAAGGAAATCACTTACATTAGAGATATCTTTTTGAGTATTCCGACAATACGTAATATGGAGGTACCTTGGCAACTGACATTATAATTTTTTTTTTTTGCTGTAGAGATTGCCCAAAACTGTGATCGTTATTGCAAATGAATATGCCTGCTATTTGAATAATCAGTTATTTGCACAATGTTTATTTCACTTTACCTTGTTATAGCAGTAAATATCCTTGTTTTCATTTAACATTTCTATTTTTCATTTTTCATCCGCAGAACAACGATGCCATGAATCTTGCAATGGACACTGCTGGGGTCCAGGAGAGGAACATTGTCAGATATGTGAGTAGTTAACAAGCATAATCATCCACCCCAGTGACCCTGTGAAAATATGAACTCATTTGAGCTTACATCTTTAATTCTTATTAACTTACCTGCGGGAATAGATGAAGTATAATTTTTGTCAGCAAGGGAATGAAGAATGATAGACTTGTCACAGATTTAGATGATATTCTTTAAGCTTAGCTTGAGTTCTGGAAATAGACTTTGAGAGAAACTGGCATAAATTAATTATGAATTGTTATCAAGCACTAGAATAGATTGCTTGTTTGGACCAAGAAGTTATCCATAAACTAACAAAAAATAAACTTGATTTGGAAATCACATTTACTGAAAGGACTGGTCTTATGATGCCGTGTAACTTCATATGTGGGCCTAAAAATAAAAATAAAAATATATAAGACTTGGAGGTTGCCATTCCATTTAAAGATAAAATACTCAAAGCGCACATGTGCAAAACTGTTGGAATCTTGTGGGAATTTATTTTCTATCATTTCAAAAGCTCACAATTACCTTTATATCTCATGTTTTTATCAATATCAATATTTTGCAGAGCTGGACTACATGATTTTGTAGGATTGTACCTTAACCTGTTGACTACAGGAAGCGAGTGGCTACTGTATTAAGTCTATGGGAATGAACAAATTCAGTAGTCAATGGGTTTACTTACATCTGGTTGTCCCAAAATTGTGAAGTCCATCTTTTTTTCCCCTTATTGCAGTAACACTAAAGGATTGCAGCTCAACCTGTGACTATCGTTGTCGAGGTCCCACGCAAGCTGATTGCTGCCACAGAAGTTGTGCCGGGGGTTGCACCAATTCATCCAATGCTGGATGCCTGGTGAGTTTGAACCCCTGACCTGCCATTTCTAGATACCAGGCACCAAACCACACGTGCTAAGCGATTGTATATCTTGTGCTGACAGAAATATTGTTTTAGAATTTGGGTATTATTGGATGGAAAAGTGAAAAGAATCAAGATTATATGGATTGCAAAAAGAAAACTTTTTGCCATTCCTGGAGGAGAATTCTTTGCTAAAAATAGAATATAAGACACAGACAATCATACCTAAAAGAGGTTTTTTTTTTAGTAACATATAATTTAGGCTTCTACCAACCTTTAAATTTAGTAGGAAGCTTTCATCCAGTCCTGTGGACTTTCTCAAGCGAAGTGATTCTTTACACAGTTTCTTCCTGTCTGCTGCCTCAAGATCACTGGAGCAAAGATAGGTGATAATGAATAAATATAGTCCCTATTTTAATCATTATTTCTTTTTAAAGATTAGAAACTTAAATTAATAATTTGTCTTTACCATGATTTCCATAGGCTTGCCGACAATTCTCGCTGGACAATACTTGTGTGGAAACCTGCCCTCGGCGTTATGAGTATGATAGAAACACTTTCACCAACGTGGAGAACCCCAACTTCCGCTATTCCTATGGTTCCAGATGCCTCAGGGACTGTCCAAGTATGATTTTAAGTAAAACTCTATGAACAAATTATTTTGGACATCGTATGCTTTCTCCTGCATGACATCACACTAAAAATACAGTGAAACTTGTGTAAAGACCATTCAAAGGAGTGATCAAATGTGGTCTTTATAGACAGGTGGTCTTCATACATGGAAGTAGGTTTTGAATACAGGATTAAAGGAGAAATATTATACAATAGAAGGGAAAAAAATGCAATCTGTGTACTCAGGTGGTCTTACTACTCAGGTTTGTCTACTGTATCTCTCTATCCTTAGAACCTCTTTCAAGGCCATCTCTTTTTCTCTTTCTCTGTCTGTCTATTTCTCTGTCTGAAAGTCTGTCTGTCTGACCATCTCTATACATGTATCTCTCTCTTCTTCTCTCGGATGCTCTCAAAACATTGCTAATGTAGAAGTTATGGGTGACATTTATATCTTCGTTTCTGGTTATGGGAATAGGAAATTGATACCAAAGCCCGGCTTCAGTGAAAAAAATGTTAATAGTAAGAGTCACTTTAAAAAACTCATGACAAACATTTTAAAATCAATCCATTCTCTTTGATTTCAGATAATGTCTTGGTAGATGGTGATAATTGTGTGAAGGTTTGTGGGCCAGGAAAGAAAGAGCAAGACAACCAATGCATTCCTTGTGATGGAGTGTGCCCAAGCAGTAAGTAACGTGGCAGGTTCAATACACAGTTTGTTGCCAATTTGAGGAACTTGACTATCCCAATCATAATAGCGTTGGAAATAGCATCTTTTAAAAATAGATATTACCACTATCGGAGAAGAAGTTAAATGATAGTGTGTCAGCTAATTTATGACAGTTATTATGAATAAATGATCAATGCTCAGATCTTGACTTGTCATTTATTAGTTGTTCATCAAATTGTCTTCTGTAACATCAAAATGCATGATACTGTTTATTTGGCATGGAGCACAGATCAGTTGAATAACATTTTGGTCCAAAAACTGTTTCAACCTTCAAAATATTTTAGATTGAACATTCTTTCCTGTGGCTTAGAAATGATTAATTACTTCAACTGATGGGGATAAGAGAAGCATGTCATTCAATATTTTGTGTGTTTCAATAGCTCAATAATTGATTAATTATCCCTCTTTGACTGTGTCTCTCACCTTCTCTCCATCTCTCTGTCTATCTTTTTTTTACTCTTTCAATTCATCTTACAGCCTGTGATGGAATAGGTGATGATACAGCATTATCCTCCAAACACATCGCCAGTAAACAGTTTGATAACTGCACCCAGATCAACGGCAACCTCATCATAACTTCACACACCTTCACAGGGTAAGACTCTAAAAAGGGGTCTACGACACATTCTTGGGCAACAATTGCTCTGCAGTCAATTTCCTACTCTAATCGGATTCCTAACTTCAACCTTGGACTCAACACTATACTTAACTATAACCCTAAACATAACCATAACCATAACCCAAATGCATACCGTAAACTCTAATCCTGACCTAATTATTAAATCTAACCTTAGACCAAACCTCAAACCAAATTGCGACCCAACCCTGTACCTTTAACGAAATGGAGCCTGGAGTAAGTGTTGGCAAAGCAAATGTCAGATCTCCAGGAAAGCAGATCTTCAGTCTGTTCATTATGCGAGCAAGGGTACAGGTGCAGAGAGTATATGTATTTGTATGTAACTTTGATAAGCTCTGTCTGTTTTGATGTATGTTATCAAAGCAAGAAAGTTGAATAAATTCTTTCTGAAGGGATTCTGTGAAAAATCACAGTTGAATCCTAAGAATCGCTAAGAAACACAGCATAAGAAGTTACAAAAATGTAACTATTATCATTATGTATGATTGTTTTTCAGTGATGCGTTTGCCGGCACCACCCCTGTCGAGCCGATCGCCTTGGAGATCTTTAGAACGGTCAAGCAGATCACTGGCTACCTGTCTGTCCAGGGACTTCACCAACACTTCACCAACCTCTCCATGTTTAGTAACCTGGAGAGGATCGATGGCCGCAACTTATACGGGTAAGGGTTATTGCTGCTTCATGATAAATATTCAGTTCTACCCCTCTCCCCCAAGAAAAAGGAGAATATGGTTTCATTTTGAACCTGTTATTTCAGATTAAATGCTTTTATTTAAATCTTGGCCATTTGTTATGAAGAGTTGCGATTGATGCAGACAAGTTCTCTAATCAATTGCAAATTTACCAAATCCCATCTCTATATTACAGAGTATGAATAATTACAAGTTATGATTAAATTGAATAAATTGCAGCTGTTCGTATGATGGGGCCCTGATTTCATTTGCTTTCAAAATACTTTTAAAATACTCACGATTCATACCTAGTAACCACAGTACTGAGTGATGTGTTCCTATTCATCATGATTAACATATATCCCAGTCTTTTGTCGCCATTGTGTATTACACCAATTTGCATATCATCTTGGATATTTCACATTTACTTCTATTTTACATGTATGTGTGTTACCCATGATCCCATGGCTTTTTTACATGAACTAATCAGGTCCTGTTGTGTCTTGTTATAAGAGACAGTGAGGCAAGCTATCATCCTGTTCCAGTTTTTTTAACTTTCTTTGTTTGATTTAAAAGATAGGAATTTAGAGAAAAATAAAGAAAGAGGTTTAACTGTAATTGTAGTTAGATCACAAGAATTTTCAAAACCATTTATTGAATTCCTATAATTTTGTATGTGCATATTTTCAAAGAATGCTCATTATTTTAATATCTAGACAAGCAAACAGGTTCTTATTTCTGTACTTGAGTGATGTATATTTAATATAGATTATTCCTAGGATTCATTGATTCAGATGTATTTTGCAAGTGATATATTATTTACCCATTATGATAACTACAGCTGTATTTAGCTCCTGAAAATTGCTATTTAAAGATGTATTCAAGATTATGCAAACAGCCGATAACTGTATTCATATTTCAATCGTAATCCTTGATTTGCCAAATTGCATTTTTGCAATGTATCATCAACTAATAAAGCATACCAGGATAAAAATAATATTAAACTAAAAATTAATCAAAATTGCTGTCCCAGTCCCAGTGCTGCCAGGTAGTCGCAATCAAAATGTCAATAGATTTTTTTTTCTTCTTTTTTCCAAGCATAGTTTCAAATTGCTACATATTTATTTGGTATACTCTTGCATTATGTCATTTTAAAAGATAGCTCTACTACTTATCTAGAACATTGTGTATAATGTTGTTTTTCTCAAGTGCATACTATTATTTCTTTTCCAGCTAAAAATAAAATTTAGCCACTATAATTGTGGGATGATTTAGTCAATCTGTTCATTAGATTGACAATTGTTTCTTAATTCTTTACATCAATGGTTTAAAGCTACTATAGAGATGTATAGTTTTGAAGGTTATATTACCATTTTCTGTATATGTTAATGATTTGGTACTGAAATATTTTTGAAGTTTACATTCATGAAGGTAAAAAGATGGTATGAGAAGTGTTCAGAAGACTGTGTCTGTTCCTTGTAAAAGCCAAATCATCTATTTTCACTTTTTTAATTGAAGCAAACTTGAGGAACAAAACAAAATTTGTGGCCATTCAGTATCCATCAATATTCTTGAAGAGGAAGATAAGACCAACACTCCAGATTGAAGTTACATCTGTACCTCTTCTCCAAAGAGACAAAAGAGCAGTAACATTTAAAAAACACCTTTTAAATATGATCTGAAGGAAATGCTCTGGACTGGATATAAAATTTGATGCAAGAAATTTCTTTAGAATTATCGAGAGACATAATGTATAATGAAGGGTTTATCCCCCAAAAAAAAAAAAATATTTATATCTAAATGAATGATTTTACTTTTTAGTATAACATGAATATTACTTTCATCAGCAATATATCATATGCCTCAAAATCTGCTACATAATTCATGGATGTGCTTTTATTCAGCTTGTTGCCAATTTGAAGTATAATGGTGGTGGTTTATTAACTGCGTAAAATTGAGTATTTGAAATGGATGAAAGGGACCATTGCATAGTAAGACCTGATCCTACTCATGCATCCATGTACTTCGTAACAAACATACATACAGGGTCGGCGGCAGTAAGACGGACTCTGTCTACATCACGTCAACGAACTTGGATTTCTTTGGTTTGACAAGTCTGAAGGAGGTATCAAATGGTGACATCACTATCTCTAGCAATTCAAAGCTCTGCTACTTGCAGAAGCCAATGTTTAAGCCAATCAGAAGCTCAAACCGTCAGACTATCTCCATTCAGGATAGTCGCAGTGAAGCGGATTGTCGTAAGTATCAACCCTCCCACGTCCTCCTCTTCATCATGCTCCTATGGATTTTGTATATACCCACCCCTTGCACCGAAATACCCAACCTGAACCGTCATGGATGCACGTATCTCTTGCATGTAGACCTTGCATGCCTCGCCCTTAACGTGACTAACCTTCTTAATAATAGACTCTTTTGATTTATAGGTAGTGTCTTTAGGTATCCAGGGACACCTCAGACAAGCAACAACGATGGAAGACATCTTCATTGTAGGACATGCTGAGGAGACATGTTGCTAAGCAACATCATCAAACACATGTATATACTCTGCACTTGTAGCCCTGGTACGCACCTAGTCTATATCATACAGATTGTCGGAGGACTAAATGTCTCGGCATCCTCATGTTTCTTTATGATGCCAATGAATTTTTTTTTCTCTGAAAAGCAGACTGGTTTTTACTTTTTAATTTGATGATATGTACTGTCTAACACTCTCTCTGTTTGTTGATGCTTTAGAGAGCCACCGTTTGCCTCGCTGGCCATTCTCGATAACCAACATCTCGAGGCCTTGAGCCTGGTCTCACTTAACGAGCTCAAGCTGGGCGGAGCGTACGTCCAGAATAACCGTTTGCTCTGCTATAGCGAGGGAAGTGCATTTTCGGACATCATAAATGACGAATATAGCATCTCCTTCAAAAACAACAAAGATAGGGCCACCTGTAGTGAGTATTCCCAACACTTTCCCGCTCCCTCAAATAAAAACCCTTTAAAAAAATCCCCAAACTCCACCCCCTAATTATCTAAACAAGCCCAGAGTGTCAGTAATTATACCAAATATATACTGTGTGCTGTTATAAAATGATGTCTGTGGTATACAGTCTGTCTTTTAATTTATAAGATGGGATAGATACGTATATATGTTTATGGTATGTGGGTTTATGTAATGTTTAAGATGTGGGGAATACATAGTTAACTAACCACTGCATGTGTATGTTTCATGTCATGTTGCATGTTCTATGTCATGTTAACCAGAATGTAACATATTGTAACATACATGCATGATGAGTAGTGTTAACCTGTTTGCAAATGTAACTTACACTGACATGAGATGGTCTACATACTCACATCGCTAAGGGATGGGGTTGAAAGATTCTTGAAAGATTTTAAGCAAAGCTTTCAATTTCATGACAACACATACCTTTGTAATCATGGTGACTTCATATCCCTGTCGGAGCCAAAGACTCTTCCTCTCTTAGATTATGAGGGCTCGTTTTGCTATAGTGGTGTGATATGGCCATTTCATGTCATGTATATCTGTAGTCTTGCATGCATGTTGTTTTTTTTTATTGTAAAAGCTTTCCCTTTAAAATATATCTCCATATTAATATTTGCATGCCTTTGTGTTAACTTCCTTTCTGCACATTATACTGACTGCATGTTGCATGATACTTACACATTCTCTGCATGCCAACTTTTCACTTGCATGATGTTAATTTCACTTGCATGTCATTGATTTCACATTCCTGTGCATGCCTATTAATAATTGCATGAATGTTCTGCATGATAATGTTTTCACTTTTGTTATTTGCTTGGTCTAAGAGGGATAATATCTTCCTTCTACTTTGCTCTTTCTCTCTGATTCATCTTTATTTCTTCAAAATACTTTGAAATCCAAGGAAGATAATCCTTTTTGACCAATCACTTTTGTTAGAGAGATGTTTTTCACACTCTCCTTGCTGCACCTGCATGGCAATGCATGTTTGCAACTTTGCACCCCCTCACAACTAATGGACTCACCCAGTAAACTTCACTAACCAATCACAGTCTGCCAAACACTTCTGCACACTCCACATGCTAGTCAGAAGAAAGGTCCACTATACACAAGGGAGGGATAGTGCAAGATTTTGTGAGGGAAAAAGGAAGAGACTAGTTTAATGTCAACATATTACTGCAAATACTTCCAACAGAGATATATATTTTAGTATCAAACGTAGGATCATAGTCATATGGCAGTTGGCTCTTCTTACATGTAGATTTATCAAAATTTCAAACCATTTTTTGATTTTGTATTCATTTATGGTCTTTTTAATTTGGAGAATAATGAACATTTCTTCCATGAAAGATTTTTCAAAGAAATTGCATATAGCATGAATTATGGCTTGTTGAATATTACATTTTATTTTCAGTGTCATGATGTTGGTAACATTTTTACCCATGACTCCGAATAAACACAGGAGGAAAAAAATTGAAAACACAATGAAAGTTAGACAATGGACAGTATTGTTCTTATTGGAATATGAAATATTGTATGTTCTTTTATCAAAATAACAGAACATATTACACTTCAAAATGTTTTAGATCCAGAGCCTCCTTCATAGTCTGATGGTTTAATAAAATATTTTATGGATCATGGCTCATGCCTTTTCTTCTGACCAAGCTTACACATCCCCCTTTGTTTTGAAAACAGTTCGATGATGCACAACACAATATTTGAGTTATTTTTTACCTTTAAACCCACATTTGATTTTGATTTAGAAGTTTGATATTCTAGTTCAGCACAATTGTTGCGTTGTTTTTGTGTTAAGCACATATCATTTAAACATTCCTATTTTATTTTGAACTTTACAGTTCCATATCTTCTTTTCTGACTTTCTCTTCCAAAATCTCAAAATTGGAATATGAGATCTTCCGTTGAGTTATTTTATGAATAAAGGTAGGAGGAAAATACAAATTGATAAAATTAGTGGATTTTTTTTTTCTCCAGTAGTTTACTTCTTTTAATTTTTTTAAATTCATATGCATCTTAAATGATACCAATATCGATGCAAGTCAATAAAAGACTAGAAAGTGACAAATAAGTCTCTGTAAATTGTCTTTGACAATATACTGTCATATGTCCTGCAAAGGGGCTGCAGGCACAGGACAATCTAGGTATCCCTAGCTTAAATAGAATTCCAATTAAAATGCAAGTACATGAAATTGAAATTATAGACATAATCATGAATTCAGTTATCATTAATACTTCATAGTTAATACCATGGTAACAAGACAACAAACAAGCATCGTTTCATACACAGTGGAGATATATACCAATAACACTCTTCGTTAAAAACAAAAAAATAGACAAAGTCCTGCTTATGATCATATGCAACACATGTCAAATAATCTGTACTGCCTGCATGCTCCAACCTGAAGCATACGCAAGATGTGTGATTGTTTCTCATTTGCAGACTGCGCTAACAATGTATATACTCCTGTCTTCGCATTTGATATAGATAACAATAGAAATTAACCTTATAGACATGGAATGGAACAGAGATCAAAGTACTAACATAACATGGGGTTAGACTACCTAAATAGAAAGAAGAAACCTATTTTTAGAGGATAGATATTCTTTTGGGGGTAATTTATTTTTTGAGTTATTTTGGGTAAATGGTAGGTGTAACCTTTGCCCGTTAATCTTTTGACCCCTTCATCATTTGACCCTTTGCCCTACATCCTGTGTTACGCAAGGAATCACCATCTTGTTCACCTCAATTATACATAGCGATTTGATTAAGGGTGTCTTATAGTTTCAGATATTGTCCAGATAAGAAGACTTTATTGGAACATAATATATAGTAACATACAATGGGATATTTGGAGTAAGACTTTTGTAATGGGAAATATCAATTGAGGTTGATTTAATAATACAGCCCGGAATCCATTTTAATTTTCAATTCTAGCATTTAATTTTTGAACCCTAAACATGTAGGAGATAAGACCCCCCCCCCCCCTATCCTCAGGAAAATATATTGCTGAAGAATTCCTTGTTTTACTTATCCTTAAATTCTCTATATTTCTGGTACCCTATGGCTTTCAAAAAATTATTGTTATATGGGACATGCTAATGTCATTGTAACTTCAAAGAAATGTATCTGTGCGAACCGTAGTAACCTTTAACCAGGCAGCTCCCTTTCCATCTCCCTCCAGATTCCCTCTCCCTCCAGATTCCCTCTTCATGAATATCCTTACAATATACTGAACCCTTTAACCACCCGTACATGTACCAACCTTGCCTTTATGTTTTTAATTTGTGTCAAATCATCTAAACCCCAACCCATGTACTTCATATGACCTCTCTGCGCTTCCCTGTGACCTCCCCATGGCCCTCCATATGACTTCCATATGACCTCCTAAAACTCCAATGAGAAGGGTTGATTTGCATATTAACCATGTTTAACAACCCAGTGTACACAACCCTCAATACCACCTCCCTTTATTCAAAAGTTTTGTCTGTTTAACCAAGCCATAACTTGCTACAAGACAAAACAAAAGTCTGGTCCTTTTTTTTCCTACAAGACAAAACATCTCAAAACAAACCAGCACTTTGGAGTCCGACACCCACCCTTCTCTCTCCTTCTCTTGCCACCTGCATACCCTTGCGTACTCTTACCAATCCATACCAACCCACCCTTACCATCCCTTATGAGCAGTCTTAGCCCACTTCATATCCCTCCTACCCTGAATTCCAATTTACTGGCATGTTTGCTGAATTTAACATCACTTAACTCCTCTCATTTCCTCTTGCATCGACATCATGTTCTGCGACGTATACTCTCTGGATCTTGCAAACATATAGTATGATCTCAAAAAGTTGAAGATTTTGGAGCATTTTATATTCTTGATGGGTACTATATATCTACAGCTGCGCTTCCTTTCAGGGGCTTGGTGCCACTCACCTTATATCCTGTCTGCATCTCAGCACTTAATGGCTGTACTCTCAATGCTTTTTTTTTCTCGATGCCAGGCTAACTCTGCTTTATTGCTCCTTGGTTCTGTGGATTTTTTCAAATAGCTCTACAGCTTTTTATTTTTATTTTAGAGATACCATCATTGAAGTTAGCAGTACTAAAAAACAAGCCTATTTCATTTTTGTAGTAACTGCTACCCAGGAACATTTCGTTATGATGGGTTGAAAGTAAATGGGACAGAACTGACAAAAACTATATTTTACAGATAATCTGTAAATTTTGCTTTCCTTTAGATATCTACAATTTTAAAACATACTAGTTTGGAAAGGGGGGGGGGGAAGACAATTTTATGAAACTATTCATGTCAGAATCTGTCAATTTAGTTTTTATATCCACATTTGCCAGTTTGAATGAGGCAACATTAATAAAATCTTTACACTGCTTTTTATAAATGACATAACAAACAGTATCTTTTGAGAAAAAAAATATTATTTCCAAATTAATTTCTATCCATATGCCTGAACCTCATCATCCATCAATCCCCTTCGATAAGGAAGTGATTATTCAATCTACAATACATCTTGTCTGAACTCATCATGACCCCTCCAATTGGTGAAATAACTCACTTTGTATGGTTCATATTATAACACAGGAGAATGCCAGAAGCGTAACAAGCGTGAAAAGATAATATATACATCTATATATCTGTGTGTGCTTATTTATGGTCATTCTGACTTCAATCATATTCATATTTTAACATAAAAAAGGACATTTAAGCAACTAGAGAGTTACAAAAGATGATTCCAAGTAATTGATTTTATTGGTGTAAAAAACCCACAAAATTTGCTTGAAAATTATAAATATAGACATCTTTTAAAAGAAATTACACATCTCAAGAACCAAATATGCCTATTATTCTATATTTCTCAAAATTTTCTTGTATTTCAAGTTCAGTGAAACGCTTTTATGCAATCTTTCTGAAGTAGTTCTATTGACTTGTTGTAAAGAACAGTAATTTCACCAACGAAATTTTGTGCCTACTTTTCCAAAAATGTTTCCTCTTGCTTTACTTATACCAAGTTGATTTTTTTCCCTACTGAGTCTTCAATTCTCTTGCTTCATCGGTTCAAGGGAATATCTAATTCTTCATCTGTTTTTTTTATTTTGAGTTGTATTGGTGGATGTGTGGCAGTAAACTTTGTTTTTGTTTGAATTAAACAAAGGCTTTTTTGCAGTCACTTGTCAGTAAATATCTGAGATTGCCATTATGTATGGACATTGTCTCCATGAAAGAGATCAATTGTTTTTTAAACCCTTTTGTTTTAATGTGGCTTTAAGAAGCTGAAAGCAGTTCAGAAATTATTCAAAATTGCATGTATGAAAAATCACTTTTTTAATTTAAAGAAGAGAAAGGTGCCAGTCAAAGGTATATTTAGCAATCCAATAAACAAACATTTATGTGAAAGAAGGCCGCAAATAAACAATGATTTGAAATCTGCCTCCATCCTTTCACTCACATAGTTTGCTGCCTATTTAAACCAATCATTTGTGGTAACTTCAATTTGAAAAGAAATGCCCATCTTTACAAACTGAAGTTATCCATCATGTTATTATTTTATTATTTCATCACTACTCTTCATCTGATCACCTTTGATTCTCATTTTGGTTTCATTTTTCAGCCATCTTTACGTTGATATTTCTCTTATAGCCACTTTCACCAAGTTTCTCATCACTGATTTCTCATCCTTCATTCTTTTTATGATTTCATATTTTTGTTTTTAATTCTTCATTTTCATTTTATCGCTGGTGATGGGCTACTACTACTCCGATGCACAACTTTGACAAAGTGTTTCTTTTCCTTTTAAACTCACAGCACTTTATATTTACTCTTTTATCAAATGTTGGATATAATATGTATTTATGGTTTCTGATGTGACAGTGGTGGTATTTGTATGTATGTGTGAGTATAGTGTGTGAATGAAGAAATGGAACATGGGGCCACAAATGATATTTGAATTCACCATTCATGACTTGAATATGGTCGGCAATACAGGTCAAAATCGTTATCGCCTGTTATGAGAAGTGTCTGAACCAAATTTTGCTAAACGGGTCACTTTAAAGGGGTCTGAGATAACAATTTCTCTTTTATAAATCTTTGCAAGTATAAAATGGAATCATTAGACTATTAAAATAGGATAATGTTACGATTGTACGTAATGTTAGATGCTACCCATATGCATTTAAGCTTACAAATGAATTATGAAAAAGGGGAATGTCACTTTAACAGGATCAATGAATTGTGCCTGGAAGAGTCGACCATAGCTTGTCATGAAAGATTATCTGTGAGCCTCTCTCTCCATTTCTCAGTGTGATTTTTCTACTGAATCTGCAAAGCACAGAATTGCACATTTATACTGCACTCTCCATGGATATTATAATTTGTTGTTGTTTTTATGATCTTACACAATATTCATATATGCATTTAAACTGTTTATTCTCACTTTTGAATATGTTGATATAATTTGCAGTGTGATGATGAAAGCACTACTCCTTTCTATCCATGGAGAAATTAAACAGACATTTTGTAAGCTTGATAAGTTACACAGTAATAATTGGATGGAAAACATTGATATGTTTCAAGAGACATTAATGACTTTCAAAGTTTTTGTATGGGTTAACGAACATTGTATTTCTCCTCTATTCAGATCAAAAAAGGGGAAATGGTTTTTCCTAATAAAGTACATTCAGAGTTATGTACATTCATGAAAACGGTTAAATTATGGAGTTTATGACTTATCTCAAAACTCTTTTCTTATTAAAAAAAGGAATAAACATATATTACAAAATGTCTGGTTACTTTAATATAACACCTTCAAATGGTAAAAATGTTGCATAATTGTTTTAGCATGTGACAATTCAGTTTGACCAGAAATTTCAGTAGCCTCTTCTCCAAGAGTAATCTATTAATTTTCAAGGGAAATAAATGGAAGAATGGGATGACAAACTTTTCATGATGTGCTATCATTGTTGAAAAAAAATTTTTTTAATTGTTATTCTATCAAAAAGTATACTTTTTCATAGCATAAAATTGTGATCACTAAAATGATATTAAAACAATTATGCAATGTTTCCTGTGGTTTCTTTAGATGTTTAACATTATGATGATATACTTATTGTAGAATGCTTGTAATCAACATTCATCTATATTGATATTTGTACAACATTCCAAGAAAAGTGGTTATTCATTTCATATCCATCTCACTCTGAAGTTCTTTTCAAGAAAACAGTGAGAAGTTTTCATTTCAATATCCATGATTATTTAGAACACTCAAATATTGGATTCAAATCTTTCGAAAAATGCCTGTTAATTGAAAACCCAAGACCACTTTCAATGGGGTTTCTATCAAGGTTCATGCCACTTTTCTGTAGCAATGTACAAATTCATATATTTGTTTTTCTATTTTGGTAAAATCAGGGAAAATTGCATCCATGCTAAGTTTTATGTTAATTTCCTATTATATAAAAACAAGTAGATGATATTAGAGATCATAGTGCTATGTCCATGTACCGTCTGCCTGTTTTGTACTTGTCTGTATTGTCTGCTTGTAGATGATTTAGAAAAAGGATGAGCTAGATGACCTAGATGGTAGTAATTTAAATTAGAAAGTAGAATAGAATATCTGAAATATAAATCAGTTGCCTGCTGAGATATTAGTGCTGCTTGAAATAGATTAAAGATTTGTCTGTCATGTAAACAGTCAGTTACATTTTCTGAATCTGTACATTGTGAAACCCATGCTGAAATGAAAGACAGAAAGTTATGCAATCACACTTTCCTTGTGGTAGAGTTGGTGACAGCATTTTAAAAGAACTTGTTCAAAAAGTTAATATGCACTGAGTGTCTCTTCAATGCATTGCCTTTTATTTTTAAGATTGACAATTTGGTTTAGAAAATGTAACTGATTCATTTTGTGCATGATGACAATAGTTTTATTTACAAATTTAATCATATGATAGCATTGCATTTGAGAAGTGCTTATATTGCAGTTCATCTTTTATCATTAAACTATATTTCATATCATCAGTTGCTTCAATTTCAAAATGATAAAATGTACATTTGATCCAGGTATTATAGGACCTTTATTTTGAGAGATAAGATTCAAGATGTTTTAAAGAGATAAGATCAAAGATGTTTTGTTGAGATGGTGCTCTGCTCTAAAATTCAATGCTATTGTGATTGTATTCACTTATTCTTTTAGTAGTAGGATAGAATGATTAAATTTTTCAAACTTTTTTGATTTGTGTCAATTTACTAAGAATACAATATATCAAAATGCAATTTGTAGAGGTGTTTGATGTTTATTTGAAACCAGAAATATTTAATTAATTATTAGTGTTTAGTAGTCACTAGTACATACTCCAAAGTAATTTGAAAATGTATGTCTGATTCACAGAAAAGAAACACAAGGCATATTCACTCGTGTGCTTGTAAATAGCACTTTTAGTTATTGTATGATTAGGTAATCACATGATTATTCAGTAGGTTTAGTCAACTCTAAATATTGTTCTACACACGTTCTAGCTATCTTTCTCTCTTTTCCTCCACATACTAAAAAAACATCTAGTTGCTGAGGGTAAAACATGTGATCTACAATGCGCTGATATCGGCTGCTGGGGTCCTGGCCCTCGGCAGTGTGCAAAGTGTAAGAATGCCATCATTGGTGATACTTGCATTGAAGCGTGTGATCTGGAAAATGGGTAAGTTATCAGGAAAATCCCAGTATATCAATTCATTTTTCAAGAAAAATTGTGGGGTAAACACTCTGAATATATATTTTTTCATATTCATATCACAATATAATTTGATCACATTTATATTGCAGTTTTGTCATTGCATAACTGTTGTATTTAGTGTTGCCATTGTTTTAAATGTGCTGTCTTTGACATCTAATTTCTTCTCAAGTCTGGCTGTATCCTCAGTGAATCGGAGTTATTTTTTTTCTGCTAAATTTTATGAAAAATGAATGAATTTTAATAAGATTGTTTGAATAGATTTGTACAAGGGAATGGAGGACATTAAATTGAAGTTCGATAATTTTTTTTTTTTTCTTCAATTGAGATGGATGCTAGAACTGTGAAATTAAGTACTTACCGGTATGTGTATTCTTGATTCTGATCTTACCCACAATATAGCCAATATGTGGAGACGGAGGCTAGTGCTTCAGAAGCCGCTGTGTGTGAACACTGTGATTCTCAATGTTCAGCTGGGTGCTCAGGACCCGTGAGTTTAATACAGCAATTTTAAAAGGACGTAAATTGGTAATACAGTATATTTCTATTACTGCTGTATGTTTCATGCAAAAAGCTACATATCTGAAATTAAGATGTATGGACAGAAATTATGCTGAAAAGTTAAAAAATCGCCAATGGAAATGTATGGAAAGACAGTGATCTTGAATTCTTCTATGTATTTCCAATTTAAGCACCAAATGCCTTCTTGGAATTGCAACAGAAGTTGACTCAGTGTATAGTAAATTTTGTTCTATCTGTTAAAATTACCCCAAAATATTGATGCCTTCAACAAATTATCAAGTCGGTCAAATTTGATATGCCTTATATTCAATTAGATTGTTCTGATTGAGTTCCTATGACCTTTGAACACACTTGACATTTGACCTATGGTTTCTGTGACCCTTGCCCCCTCAGGAACCAGACCATTGTGACTGCCAATCAGGCTCAACAGGGCCCAACTGCAGGAGGAGGTGTCGCAACGTCCAGGATGGTCCCTTCTGCAGGGCAGAGTGTCCTGAACCCAAGTTTGCCAATGCTCAGAACAACTGTACTGACTGCCACTCAAACTGCCTCAAGGGGTAAGACCATAGTATTGGAATTTCTAACTTTCACCCTGTACCCAATATACTTTAAGTAACCCTAACCCTAACTTTAAACCTAATCTAATACCCAATTGACCCTAACCCTATACTTTGAAGGAGTGAAGCCTGGAGGGATTGTTGCCAGAGCAGATGCCAGATCACCAGTCACAGGCATTGGTGGAAGGCTGTAGATAGTCATTCAGATGCAGAGAATTATTTTTTGCATGTAACTTATATATGCATGTGACCCAGTTTATGGTTCAGATAAGCTTTTTTTCAATCCATAGTTCAGGGGCCCATTTCATAAAACTTGTTATCTATAACAACTGCTAACTTTCTGTGACAAATTTGCTCTCGGCCAATCAGATGCCATGATTTCAGTAGCTTGTAACTTGTTATTGATGTCAAGTTTTATGAAACAGGGCCCTGGCCCTCATGTTTGGGCCTCATCCAACAGGTGTACAGTCACTAAAACAAAACATAAAAGTGTCTTCTCGAAATCAAAAGTGTACCAAAAAGAAAATACATAGGTTTAATTTTTTTTACCAATATATGTTATTTTGACAGAAAAGGTTCTTATTTAGTGAAAAATTTAAGAAGGGTTTGACATTAACATAGGCCTGGTACACTTGGCCTGAAAAAATTCACCCGCCTCCTCCCCCAAGAAATAATAATAATAATAATCATTAATTAATTAATCAATCAATAAATGTATAAAATAATACAATAATTAAAAAAGAGTAATAATGGAAAAAATTGCCCTTGAAACTCTCTAAAATTTCATTTTGGACTCTCAGTAAAGAGAAAGTTGTTATGGAGCCTTTCAAATACTACCTAGATATGTGTAGCTCTACTAGTTTTTATGTCTTTGTATTAAGGTACCACCATAGAGTCACTAGCTCTTGAGGAGATGAGATTCCATATTGTATTTCTTTCTTTTTCTTTTTGTGTGTAGATGTAATGGCCCTGAGAACAATCTTGGTGAATTTGGTTGCTTGGAATGCCCACAAGTTATGCTCGACTATAACAGAAATGTGGTAAGTGAACCGGTTTTCTGATGTGGTGGTCATACCGCTTCAAGAAAATCAATGTGGCAAAGTAATACCATTTGACATGTTTATTAATGGCAGGGGTAGTGCAGAGAGAAATTATGATCATTATCATCAGTCAATATCTGTCTTCCTCATGCTGTGGTGTCAAACATTTTATTTCTCTAATGGCATTCAGTAATTCAATGCTATTTGGTAATTGCAGTTGATAAAATATGAATATAGTGGGGTTTTTGTCTCACCTGCGTAGCAAAAAGCGAGACATAGGTGCCGCTTTTCCTGTGTTTAATGTACTCCTATACTCTGGCTTTAGCTAGGCTACTGATTTTATTCAAGGAATCCCTTTCTACCTGGAGTGGCAAATATAGGTTAAAGCCCCTCTAAAGTGTTGGGACCCCCAAAATTTGATGGCAAAATTTCACTTAAATTGTATCATAATCTGAAAGAGGATGTCATTTAAGACACATTTCTGCAAGGATTTTCAAAAGAAATGTGTTTGAAGTCGAATATCGATGAAAGAATACAAAATTTAAGTTTTCTGCGTACAACAGATAACCCAAATTATGTATTCTTTTTATCAATATTTGTCTACAAACACATATTTTTTGGGGGGAGGGGGGGGGAATCTTTCCAGAAGTGTGTCACATTATTCAAGTGAAATTTTGCCATCAAATTTTTGGCGACTTTGGGGCACCCAACACTTTAGAGGGGCTTTAATGTCTCACAAAACGACACTAGTGCCGTGACTGGGGCTCATATCCACCACCTTCACATCTCCAGTCAAATGTCAAAACCACTCAATTATAACACTTCTTCATAGGTTATCGAATATAAAGTGTTGATCGTTTTCATTTTCAGATGGAGTGTATGCTTATCAATACTCCGTGTAGTGATGACTATTTCTATGATCGCATCTCCCACTCCGAGAAGTCTGATCCTCTAGCAGGTTCGGTGGTAAGTACTTACAAAGAAGTAATATTATGTTTGGTTAATACTTCTGATTTTCTCAGGTATTTATTAGCTTCAATTCAATTCAGTTCAATATTTCGTTATTATCCTAAAATATTGCATGGAGTTTAGTTTTGTTTACATGCGTGATGCAAAATAAATACATATAATGGATATGATGATAATATACCGTAAATCTCCGTGTATAAGATGCACCTGTGTATAAGACACACCCCTTTTTTTTTCCTTTTTTTTTGCCGACTCTGTCGGCAGCAAGCCAGATCTGTGTTAAAAAACCCACGCGGGGAAGGAATTTCATTTAACTGCGAGGTGCAGTTGAAGGCGCAGATTTGTGCTTGTGAACTTGTCACAAATAATAGTAACAATGTCGTTTTTTAGAAGAATGTGTAAGATCATTAATGTAAATTAAAAACAGTAGAGGACCTAGGATAGGACCTTGTGGTATGCCATGTGTAATAGAAGAAAAATTGGGAGGAATTATTATTATAAACTACATATTGAGATCTATTAGAAAGATTACTTTCAAACCAAGATGACAGACAAATTTGAGTGTTGTTCTAGTTTCCGAGTGGTGAGTCAACACACCGATTACTGAGCTGGGAGACACTGCCAGGCATAGTGCCAGGTGGAGGGGCATAAAAAATTGAAACTTAAAAAAAAAAATTATTATTATAATTTTTTTTTTTTTGTACCCGTGTATAAGACGCACCCCCGACTTTCACATTTTTTTCGGCGGCAAAAAAATGCGCCTTATATATGGAGATTTACAGTAACATATTGTTACCAGATATAGAACAGAAACCAAAAGTGCGTTATGAAGCAAACCATAGATAATTATTGGAGAGATTTTGCTTTTGACTGGTGTAGTATTCTTCTGATCAATTTTCTTTGTACGTACAGAAGTGTTTATTTTAAATATTCATATTAAAGTCATCAATTCAATTAACCACTGAATGAAAATTTCCATCATTTTTTTTGTATACTATACCTGTATGTAAAATCATGTATTTAGAGCTAGACGGGCATCAAATCTGTGTTGATATGGGGAAACCCACTTTTGGCTCTAAGGAGATGATGTAGTGAGATTAATCCCTATAATATCTTCTGGGCTTATTTGAAAATTGGATTTCTATGTGTATGAACACTGATGTGAACTCTGACCTTTGACCCAACAGATCTGCCAGCAATGTGACCCTATGTGTATTGGATGTGACGGGGCGGGGCCTCGACGATGCAAACAGTGTAAACTTTTCCAGCAGGATGATGAATGTGTAGATGAGTGTCGGACGGGCTTCTATCCTGATGTGGACGATGTAAGTAGGAATGGACATATTGTTGCTGATAACTAAATTGGCAACACTGTTATTTCAGTTTCATTGCTTCATTTTTGTCATGAAAGTCGTGTATAGTTTTTTTTTTTAATGCCAATTTGTGAAGAAAAAAAAAAGTTAAAGTTTTCAACATGTTGCCAATTTAAGGATCATATTTTATTTCTCTCCTGTAAAAGGCATGTAATGATAAATGGCAATGCATCAAAAATGGTTGAAATGTTTGCTGAAATGACTGCTCTGTCTCCTCATTCTTATGGGCATCCAGTATTGATATGTTTAGGACTTAAGAGATATATAACCAAACTTCAAAATGTGCATGTAGCTCATTGTCATTAACAGGATAATGACCGTGCCCTGTTAACTGGTGGGCTATGAATAAAATAAAATAAAATTATATTCATTGTTCTTTCCTTTACACAGATGTGTCAACCATGCCACACCGAGTGCAGACAATGCTTCAATGGTACCGAACATGACTGTCTGCAATGCGAATCACACACAGTACGAACTGGAGAAAATACTGTAAGTTATCCATCTCTTCTCAGCTTTGTGATAGTTGCTTTATTTTTATGACGCGAATAATTCCAGAGATATTATCTTTGTCAAATGTGTACTATTCAAATTTTCTAAGCAAACACTGAAAAAAATTAAGCCAAAAGGTGATAGGAAACAAGATCACATGGAAAAGGATAATGGTTTGAAATTCCTTTAAAAATGGTGCTTGTATATTTCTTTATTTCAGAGATATTCATACCATGATATGAAAATATTTCCCATTGTTCTAATTTAAAGTAAACATGAGTTTCCTGTAACATTACTGATCATTTTCTTGCAATTTTCAGAGATGTTTTTACTCCTTTTCTAAGACCAGGTAAGACGCAATTCATATACTTAACCTATGCCAAATGGCAACCTCTTGAATACTTTGTTCAAGAGACCTCTGACCAGAAATTGTATCCGTTGGGGTACAAAGTATCTCTACAAAGATCAAAAGCCTGTATAGGATAAAATAAACATGGATCAGAACACAACTGTGTTGTGTACATGAAATTTAGCACCATATACGATTAAAGTTTTGATTTCATTTTAATATATATTTGAATACCAACAGTTCTTTTGTGCACCTTCCTGCCCACCGGAATACCCCAACGAGCTCAGTCCTTACCTCTGCGGTAAGACCTGCCCCACCCTGCAGTTCCCTAATGCCAAGTCAAAGTGCGAGGCCTGTCACAGCGAGTGTAAGGACGGTTGCCATAACGGCACACGAATCGGGTGCTATGCCTGCAAGAACGTGGTGGTGAACTTGGAGTGTCGGGCGGAGTGTCCAGCTGCATATATGAACGCCAATGGAACCTGTCTCTACCTGCATGGTCCTGATCAGAAGGCCACACCTAAGCCAGGGTGGGTACCAACAAATTGTGTACTATTGTGAGGTTTACAGTCAGCATGACTATTAAAAAAAAGTTGTCTTAGATCTCACAGAAAATTCACATACAGTAAATTTAAAAAAACGCAGCACACAGATGTGGGTATATGGGACTACTTACAATTGTGGCATCCATTCTTTTCTGGAGTTTAAAATTGTTTCTAGTTAAATGTAGAATATTTGGTTATTTGAACAACTATCCTTTTCATGTAATATTGCTAGGTGATATTCTTACACAGAATGAAAAATGTGGCATGTTATTTTTCATCAAAATGAACATTTATACTGAACAACAACTTCAGTTTCTTAGCACCACCTTTGAATATTTCATAATTAATATAAAATTTTTTGCTGACATTACTTTGTTGTTAAAATATCATGACAGATGTTTGATTTGAACTGTTTGTTTGTTTGTTTTTCATGTCTGTCCATCTGTTTTCCACCTGCTGTCACCCCTCATCCTGTTCCCATGACAACCAAATTCTGCTTCTTGTGCTCCCTCTCCTCACCCCTCTCCTTGTTTATCGTCTATGTCTGCTTTCCTCTCCATATGATGTGTCTTCTACGGCTGGGTTGTATCTTTTCAAACTATCCTTTTACTTTTGTAATTACTTCTGATGTTGTATGTTACAAAAATATAAAACTTAAACAAAATTCAAATTTTTGTTTTTTTGCTATTTTGTTTAATCTAATCACCTATTCTCCATATTTTTAACACTCTACATCTCCTTTGCCTTTAACAATCTTTACTGTTCATACATTCCTCTTGAAATATGATCTGCATGTAATACCTGCTCTTCAAAATATCTTGTTTTAAATCACGTATCTGCTTTCTGTTGATTTCCCTATACTAACCCAAGTCTTGCTCTCAACAGTGGAGGTATGTCCATCGGACTTCTTGCCGGCATCGTGGCAGGCGCCCTCATCATGTTCATCGGCATCATTGTGTTCATCATCTGGTTCAAACAACGCATGAAGAACGACATGTACATCGACATCCCTCCTAACATAGTGAGTGTAACTAAAGAATTATTAGAGGGGAAAACTCGAGGTTACACTACATAGGCTGCAGTCAGGACTTATGTGAGGCTACCAAAATATCCCAGAGTTGATAATTGACTTTAAAGTCTATGTGGGTAAAATGGAAAGCAAACCACTTCAAACTTTGTATTTCTCAGATGGACTAGTGTAAGATCATATTTTTCTTTCACACTGGTTTGTGATAGAGATATGAATTATGATTTAGAAATTGATGGAAATTAATGGAGGTTGTTTGATGCAAGGTTTAGTTAAGAGACATTGATTTGACAAGAAATTTAGCTAAGCAAGTTTTAAAAACTTCCAATAATGGGTGTATACTAGTATACTAGTATTTTTATTTTGGTATCAAGGCAAAAATAACAATACTTTTGTTTTGACAACTATATACAACATCACACATGCCGTTTAATATGGTCTGGTTAATTTGGTATGTTGATTCTAAGCAGATATAGCACCATTATTTATGACAATTCAAGATTTACTTTGGAATAATACATGTATCTTGTTTTACTGTTTAAGTACTGATATATTTTAGATATTATAAATCCTTTTACAATTTCTTTTCTTATTTTAGGATCTGCATGATATGAAGAGCTGTGACTATACTGGAGCGGTAAGTTAAAGAAAACAGAAAGTAAACCATATTCAGTATTCTTATGATCAAAGGAAGAATCAAGCTAGAGGCCTTGAAAGTATTTATTGTTTTCTGATTTATGTATTCAAAGATATTGCATATTTGTACCTATATAATCCTGCAATACAGACAGTGATGACTTTTAACATGAATCTTGTGTTCCTGTCAGATATGTTACCCTGTAGTTCGTAAAATATAATCGACAGTTCATCAGAATATGTAGCACATGCATCAATAAGAGATCACATTCAACATTATTATGCCTCCGCCCACCAAATGTGGTGCTGGAGGCATTATGTTTTTTGGGTGGTCCGTCCGTCCGTCCCGCTTTCTCGATAACGCGATAACTCCAGAATCACTAGAGATACGCGGCTCAAACTTTGTGATAAGATGTATCACCATATGAAGATGATCTGATCAGATTTTGGGTTCAAAGGTCAAAGGTCACAGAGGTCAATATCTAAAATTACAATTTTTGGCCTTGCTATTACAATATCTCAAGAACCAAAAGAGATAGGCTTTTTGTTTTCATCATGATATGTCACAAATAATTCCATCCATTTCCTATACTGAATTTAGGGAGGAGGCATATAGGAGACGCAGTCGCATTTGTTCTGTTCATTCTAATATCCTATTCACTACAAGAACTAAATATGACCTGTAAGCTTAATCAACCTCTTTCTCTGTTGACATTGTCTCTTTCTAGCCTCTGACACCTAGCAATGTGGAGCCCAACCAAGCCCAGCTGAAGATCATCAAAGACACTGAGCTCAAGTTAGGTCCAGTCCTTGGATCAGGAGCTTTTGGGACCGTGTACAAGGGTCTGTGGATCCCGGACGGTGAGAAGATCAGGATTCCTGTCGCTATCAAGGCTCTCAGGGAAGTCTCACCCCATGCAGCTGAGGAACTGCTAGAGGTTAGTAATGCTCCAACCTCTGCAAAGTGCTGCTGTATATGAATGTTTGTGACTTGGCATTTCAATGGAACCAAACACCCAATAAACATACAATTTCAGTCTGTACTGAAGGTATATGTAATGATATAACAATTGATAAAAAATGTGAATGACAACAGAGATTATTTAAGGGGGCACAGGTCTTTGTCATATATGACAAGCAAAAAAATGTTCTCACATTTTTCTGAAGAACCTTAAGTGGGTCCCAAGCCCTTCAAAGACCACATCAATTTTTGAAGTTGGGATGCATGTTTGGCAGGCAAATTATAGGGAAGGGGCAAATAACCTCTTCCTCCTCCATTGCCCCTGTCCGAATATGAAGATAACGTTTGATTTACGCAATTTTATTTATAATATTCCAAATGTTTGCATACTTGTATCATAGGAAGCAAAAGTTATGGCATCTGTGGACCACCCATGCCTGCTACGTCTTCTGTGTGTCTGCATTGCCCAAAACATGACCCTGATCACACAACTCATGCCACTTGGGGCCATCTTGGACTACGTACGTCAGCACAAGGAGCAGATTGGCTCTCACCATTTGCTCAACTGGAGCTTTCAAATTGCAAAGGTAGGTTGACTTAAAAGTTAATGTTCTCTTTTATGTGCATATGTGCGAGTCTGCGCTATATTTTTGTCCCACATTTTAGAATATGTGACAACTGTATTAAGTTGAAGTCCTAGTACTTTTCATCTCATGTTGCGTTCATATTCCTGCAATACTTCTTAATGTAGAAGAAATACCAATACTTTGGACTTGCCCATGCAGCTATCTATGAATTATTTTTATTGATAAGAATGGGTTTGTTGTGATCGGTTCTCATTGCACCCGATGGAAGCAACACAATCCCACACCAGGGATGTAACATTTATCACCATTAACCTCTTTTGGTACCAGTCATTAAGATGACATGGGTTCATATCCCACTGCTGACACCATATTAGTAGAAACAAGACAATCCCACACCGGGGATGAAACATTAATCACCATTAACCTATTGTGGTACCAGTCATTAAGATGACATGGGTTCATATCCCACTGCTGACACCATATTAGTAGAAACAAAACAATCCCTCACTAGAGATGTAACATTAATCACCATTAACCTCTTGTGGTACCAGTCATTAAAATGACATGGGTTCGTATCCCACTGCTGACACCATATAAGTAGAAACAAATCAAACCCACACTAGGAACATGAGTTGGGTCGGATGACACAGAAGTTGCAGTAATGAAGAAGAGTTCTGGTAAGCCTCTAAATATATGTAAAATAGATGGCAGTATTGTTGGGGACTAATGACAGGTAATGTTTTTTTTTTAATAAAACAACAAAATTCTTAGCCAATGCAACCAAACATGGTTTACGTTTAGGTTTTGAACTTAATGGTGTTTATCACTGTACATAAAAATATATTATATTCTTAGGTGATCAGAAAATAAATCTTGACTTTCTTTTCCTCCACTTTATCACAGGGAATGGTATACTTGGAGGAAAAACATCTTATTCATCGTGACCTGGCCGCCAGGAACGTCCTCGTTCAGAGTCCAGCACAGGTCAAGATCACAGATTTTGGTCTGGCCAAGTTCTTGGAGGTAGATTCCAATGAGTACAAAGCACAGGGTGGCAAGGTAAGTGTTGAGGATGAAAGGTGTGGTCGTGCATGATGGGACCACTTGTGTATACCCCAATCACACTACATGCTAGGTGTAATCTTTTAATAGTCTTGGTTATAATAAAAAGAAATGTATC
Organism: Mesocentrotus franciscanus; assembly: GCA_037976565.1. Taxonomy (NCBI): domain Eukaryota; kingdom Metazoa; phylum Echinodermata; class Echinoidea; order Camarodonta; family Strongylocentrotidae; genus Mesocentrotus; species Mesocentrotus franciscanus. The sequence continues at coordinate 5,308,845 of CP137668.1, read as the reverse complement.
CCAATACAATCCAACACAGTAATAGCCTACACATATTTGTAGTCCTAAAGATGGCACCTGCCATGTGATTCTGGAAGAGTGTGTTAGAATTGGAAACGGAATTTTAGATTTGTATAGCGCACATATCTGCTTTTAATGGCATCCAAGGCCCACAAAAATCAAGAAATGACCAGGTAATACAAAACAGCCAGACTCTGGTCAGTCACCCATTCCATCAGATTGTTTATTTAATACCTGTGTAATAAGCAAAATAAACAAGGCATTCCATGAGTTGTAGGGACTATGTTTAGACCATGTGCATATGTACTTTTTATACCCAGTGGCAAGAAGTGCTCTGGATGCTTCAATTTCTTGAGTGGTATTCTTTTGAAGTATTTAATTGATTCTAATGTTACCAGGTCACAATTCTTAAGGCAAACATTGAAGTGATCCTGTATCTTTAAGGTATGATAAACAAAACAAAAATATTACTCTTTATTTCAGATGCCCATCAAATGGTTGGCCTTAGAGTGCATTCAATTCAGGAGATTCTCACATAAAAGTGATGTTTGGAGTTTTGGTAAGTGATTTAGAGTGATATATCTCATTGGTTTATCTCTTTCCCTTTTGTTCTCTGTCCTAGGTTTTGAGTCAAGGACAGATATATATTTGATTATCCATGTCTAGAAGTGCTTTGTGTTTTTTCTTATCTGTTTTTCTACCTAAATCTGGTATGTGGTAGTAATCTAACTTCCACATTGGTGGCTTTTTATTCAGATTTATTAGTATAGAAAACCTTTAATACAATATCAGCATCGCAAGGTTTGTTTGGTTGTCATCATTTCACACAACAGTTTTGTAATGTCTTGCAAAATTAAGAGCCATGTCATTGGCCTCTGCCAGGTCCCTCCCAGTGCGTGCATCATGCAGCATATCACAGCTCAGTAGATGTTCCAAATCCAGGTTCTAAATCACCATATCATCGGTTTTATCAGCATGCGAACACCACCAATTTAATTAAGTTGTCATCTTTATCTTGTAGGTGTGACCCTTTGGGAGCTGATGACCTTTGGAGGGAAACCCTACGAGGGGGTGAAGGCCCGAGAGGTACCGGAGCTCTTAGAGAGGGGTGAGAGGTTACCCCAGCCTCCAATCTGTACGATTGACATATACATGCTGATGGTCAAATGTAAGCTATCATGTCAGACATAATGAGGGTTTTTTGTTTTTATATTTGTGTTTTAATTTAATAGAATGACAAAAACATGTTGTATTTGAAAAGAATTTTAAAAAAAAATGATGTCTTGATAATTTTGACCAGTCATTCACCAATCAAGGATCATTTTGTAGTGTGGCCTTGTTTTGAAATGTATATTTATTCTACATATATTTTCTTAGTATGTTTTCTATTCTTCAAAGTTTGCATACAGTTCGTTACCAGATACTTGTGTGGTCACATGGGATACATGTATGATATATAAATTGTGTAAAATCTGTTTTATTGAGTAAATTTCTTTATGTCATGATTGCTGATATACCTGTTTTCATTTTTTCTCTTTTTTTATTTTCTCATCTTCTTTCTCAACCTCCACTCATCCTCATTCTCCTCTTTGTCCTAACCCTCATCTACCTTATGTCCACCTGCTCATTCCTCTTATCTTTTCTTATCCTCTTTTTTCCTTCTCCCCCACTCTCTCCCATCCCACTCATTTCCCACATTTTCTCCTCACTTCCTCCTCTTCCCTCCTCCTCCTCCTCTTCTTCCGTCTTCTTTCTCTTATCTTCCTCCAGGTTGGTTGATTGATGAAGATAGCAGACCAACCTTCAAGCAGATGCAAGAAGAGCTTGAGAGAATGACCAAAGACCCTCAGAGATACCTTGTTATCCAGGTAAGCTTCCTTGTAGCAGCTTTTTGAAATGTTTTAAACTTATGTGTATATAGCTAGTTTGAACTGCCCTTTTGATTTGAATTTGAATTTATTGATCCATTTGTCATACATCTGATGCAATAACATGTATCTCTCTCCTCCGTACCTTTCTTCCATTTTCTTCCTCTGTCTCTGTCCTAATTCTCTCTCTCTCTCTCTCTGTGTCTCTGTGTGTCTTTCTCTGTCTCTCTATTTCTCTTTTCTAATATCTCTCTTCCCTTTCCCTCTTTTCTCCCTGCTCTCTCTTCTCTCCCGTCTCTCTCTCCTCTCCCCTCTCTCCCTCCTCTCTTTTCCCCTTCCTCTCCTTTATCCTTCTCTCTCTTACCACCACTCCCTTATCCACTCACAGAATGATGGTGCAATGTCCCTGCCTAGCCCCACTCCCTCAGACTTCTACAAGACCCTCATGCAGGACACTGAATCTGGAGCAGACCCAGACTTACTCATGGACGCTGAGGACTACTTACAACCAATGAGCCTTACTGCAAACAACCTGACCTACGAGAGTCAGCAAGGTTTCTTCCCTTTAGTAAGTCATATCTTACACCAACCGTTAAACTCAGTGCTCTGTATACATTATCCTATATTTAATCATTGGTCTATTTCTGCTGAGATAAGTAATGATAATGAAAACAATGAAAATCTTGGTGGTGGGGATTATGATAATGATGATGATGATGATAAAGATGATGATAATGATGGTGATGATGATAATGATTATGATAGTGATGATGATGATGATGATGATGATAATGATGGTGATGATGATGTGATGATGATGACGATGATGAAGATGATGATGATGATGACGATGATGATTATGATAATGATGAAGATACTGACACTAATGATGACAGTGATCATAGATTCTTATGAACACTTCAACAGATTTTGGTTCCTTAAAAATTCTAATAGATATGGTACATGACCTTTGACCTTTGACCCTTGCTAACCATTCTCTCTTTTACAACAGAATGGTGCTGGACCCAGGTCTCCTACAGGAAAGCCTTCTGGTTCATTGAGAAAGGATAGCAGTCTCCTTCGCTACTGTCAAGACCCAACATTCAAGGGCAACTTTGATAGGCAAAACAGTAATACGAGTGGCAATGGTGAGATTTGGTCTTTCCTTATTCCTTTGTGAATTATTATAAATGTTTAGTTAACAATGTGTGTGAGATATCATGATTTGTGCTGTAGAAGTGTGCTGGTGCAGGGTTTGACCTTAACATGGGCGTGGTGTTCATTGGCCCTCAAATTTTAATTTCTGCCCTCCAACATATTCAGATTTAATAAACAGGAGCCCACTGCACACACACTCTAAAAATCCAGAGCACCTGTTAAAAGAGAAGATATTGTGTCCAAATTACATTGAGGCAAAGATGTTTCTTGCCCGATGGCAAAGTGATTCCTGTTCAAATCTACGACTATCAGTCGCATATGTGGAAAATAACCCTAAATTTATTTTCAAATGGATATGCGGCAGAGGATAGCACTATCACTTACTGCTGTATTTAATATCTTGATTTTTACACCATCTAACTCTGTTTTATTTTCAGATCCAAACTTGAATGATGACTACCTGATACCAAATGATAAGCTAGAAGGCTTCTCACCACTAATGGAAGGTAATCAAATTATTGTAATGTTATATCAGATGACTTTATAAACCTGAATCACAATATTAAATTTTTGGAATATGTGTGAATTTTTTTTATCAAAGTGGCCACTGTTTGAACTATGGAATTTTTCTGTCCCAAAATTTTCTGTGATATGAAAGTTCCTGAACGTTTGCAATAATATGATTTCATTTGTGAGGGGAATTCAAATTGATGATGTCTTTTTTTTCTTCATTTTCAAGCTAATGAAATGAGGGGATTGTTACATTAAAGGGCTGGCCCTCACTTTCATGAAAATATTAACTAACCAGGCCAGCAAGAACCTGACACACAACTCTACAAATCATGAAAAAATTAACAGATGCAACCTCAAGTACATGAAGTAGCAATCTTGTGGGCATTAGTATAACCAGAAAACTTTGAGATTTTAACAAAAATTTGGCTCCTATTCTATGCAACCCTCATTAGTTGCTGGCTTACATGATGATGCATAGACCTACAAAAGAAATTAATGCATCGTGTGTTGACAGCCAAGAGGGCATTAACTCATGACAATAAAGACAAAATGTAATGAACTGTATGATGAGATTCGTATTAAGATATTTCTCTGTTGGATTTTTCAGAAGAGCATGATTACCAGAATGATCCCAGAAGACCAACAGACCTGGGTGACAACTACCTCCCTCTCAATGATGGAACCGGTTCTCAGCCGACCACGCCCTCTGCTGGAATGCTGGATAATCTGGAGTACCATGCTATCATGGATCAAGCCTCACAGGGACCTAAGTCACCCAGGACCCCCACCATCCATACCGGTGACCCATGGACTCCCATGCAACAACAGCATCCTCATCTCATGGCACGGCAGCATAGCACGCCCTCGCAGCCGAGAACCCCGCCCGCTTACGCCCCTTTGGCACCCACCATGAGCTCCAGCACACCCCTTCTGGGTGACGTGTCCTTCGAGGGACCTGTTCCGAGCAGCGCTCCTGTCATGAACGGACAAAACGGGGGTCATAAAGGCATGTACCGCTCACCCCCGCCCTCTAATAGTTCTGGAAGCCTTGGAAGGCATTCAACGAGGGGCAGTGAGAGCGATTATGTGAACTCTGATGTGGTGACAGATCGCGGGGAGTCCACGGTTTGATGAGTGGAGGATATTGACAGACTTTCAAAAGGCCATTGCTTCCTTGAATAAAACTATTTTTCATTATGGCCAAGTGTGCATTCTTTCAAGGGCAACAACGGATTCGTCACGAGCAACAGAATGGATATACAAATCTAGAGAATAGACTCACATTACTTTTACTTGTACTTAACAACAAATATTTTATGTCATGATTTTTAGATCACGATCAAATTATAGTGTTTTCATGAGAAACTTAAAATATAAATTACTTAGAAAAGTGTATGTTTTGTGCCAATAGTGTGAAAAATGATTTGAAGTTTGGTGCACTGGCATAGCTTACTTGTCTCAAACCAAAGTGTAGAAATAATTCAATTTCAGTTTACCACAAAACTGAATATTCAATGTGTCTTTAATTAGGAGATTTGGGTAAGTATTGACTGGACATTGCAAAATTATTAGGTATTTGAGAGGAAAATTGGCAAGTTAAGTCCAGCTGTATTACTAGGTGCCAATGTTCTTTATCCTGTTTTAAAGGTACTATGTCCCATTTGCAGGCCAAAAAAATGAAAAGGTTAAATTCCAACGGCATTTGAAAGACAATACTAATTTAGAACTTCCCTTAAAAAAGGGGGGTTTGAAAATGTCTTTAAGTGGGAAAATAACGACTATTAGTTGTCGAATCGACTTAGGAGCTATAGAGCCAGTAAGTAATAGTCTGATTTTTCAGACCATTGTACCGAATGGTCGTACGTTTTATGCTGCGCAAAGATTCAATCAGTTTAATTTTGGCCATTACAAGAAGTGGGTTATTGATGTAGACAAATGCTCATGTACCCTTTACAGCTCATTTTATGTATGTTATTACCAAAGATGAAAAAGCCAGTCAGTCACTCAATAGTGTCTGACAGTGAAGTCTAGCAAGTAAACGGGTTTCCTTGCATAATTTGAATATTAGGACACTGCTAACATTTAAATTTCACAGATAGGACATACATGACATATTCATAATTCCTGCAAAGTTCTACAGAATTTGATGTTGGCTGCAAAAGGGACATATTATCTTTAAAGCATTATTTTAGAAATGCATATACATTGAACCATTTTGTTGCTCAGCTAACCATTCTTGAATAATTTACTTATTAATTTAGTGAGAAATGAGAAGACAAAAATATTGGTAGTTGAGTAAACTCCAGCTCCTCTGTTCTGAGAATCTTGTTCAGTACTCGTTGAAAGACAATGTTTTTATGTGTCCTTGACGTATTATATTATATGTAGACATTGATTCTTTCAACCTTCTTGTAGCCATAAGGTATTAAGAAACATTTATCAAGTACTTAAACATGTATTTATATCATATTAAAGCTCATTCTGAGATCTGATGATGGTACTGAATCTCCAGAAAAAGTATTTCAAATTTGTTTATTATCCAGTAGCTCGGATCGGTAAAATGTGCACAAACTATCAAAATTTGAGCTTCAAATCAAACTGTTTATAGTCTTAAGAATGCAACGAAAGTTTGTTCAAAGCTGTGTCATGATATTTTCCAGTCCAGAAGTTAGGCTTATCAATGAGAATGCGTGTCGTTCGATGTTTTTACAGTCAAAATTCTTTTACGGCACTACAGTCTTGTGCCACCTAGAAAGAGAAAGTTTGCACATATTGTAATGTTGTACAAGAATGCCTTTGAACAATCGCATTTACATATACTTTATGCTTAAAAGGATTACATAAGACTTTAAGATATAGACAATGATAGTTGTACTAAAGCAACATACAACTACATACCTGTAACTGTTTTCTTTGAATATAGATCTTGTTATATTTGAAATCTTGGAAAAATTATATACTTCAGGTTATTTAAAGTGTTGATAAATATCTATAAGGTGGAAAATCAAAGGAAAGGGAACATAAAAATGTTTGTATGACATAATAATTGTCTCGTAATTCACTATGTATTTGATATGTGAATGATCCATGTACTAGGACCTCTTAATTGTTGAAAATATCCAGAAGTATTTATCAAATCTATTTTTGATCTATTTATGAAATGAATAATCATATGTGAAGCTTTAAACATGTTCCTAAAGGAGTTCAGGTGCTTTAGTCAGTTGTATGTATGTCTCATGATTTTGTTTCTTCAACTATTGATACCATGAAAACTGTTCTCCTTTATCCTGCTATTTAATAATAATCTTTTCAATTCTTCAACTTAAGTACCATGATATTTGACATCAAATTCTTATAAAGTCTGAGATACAGTTAAGCTTGAGCAACGTGTTTGTGTTGAACTCATTGTTTTAGAATTATTGCATAATCTCTATGTATAAACGACTTGTTTTTGTCTTGAAAAGTACTATGTAAAATAATTTAGTGTGTCTTATCACTGCCAGTGCAAGAACATTGATGATAAAGAACTATATGTTTGTGTATGTATTTTTAAAGACATATTTGCTCCCTTTTTAAACATTTTATGAAAAAGGCTTCAAAATTGCAGTTGACATGTTCTTTCTTAATAAAAGCAAGCATGAAGGGGAAATATGAATGTTTGTAGAATTTGCTAGAAACTAAAAGCTGGAAGAAAACATTGGATGGAAGTGTCTAAAGAAGACTTTTTAGCATTGAAAGTGTTTTTAAATTGTACATTAGGGTTTGGGATTGGATCTTGATTTTTTATAGATGGAATTGTATTTTTGCAAATTTGGTTCTGTGCCATATGTTGCCCTTGTATGTATCGAAGAGTACAATTTTGTACAGTGTACAGTGGGAAATTATGACATCTGCTTGAATATTTAAAATATGGTATAGTCTATTTCAAATGTTTTCTGGAAAAATATTTTACCCATGGTTGTTTTCCTTGGTTGTCTATAAACACTCTGGATTAATTTTCATCATTGCCTCCAATCAATATTTTGATTTATTTTATTGGGAACTCATCTTTGTAAACTATCTGAGAATTTTTTTTTTTAGGCTTGGTCCTTGAATTGATTTTAAAAGGAAATCTTTTCATGCTGTTCATCTTATCTTTGTGTTTATAGTCATTGGAATAATGTGGATATTTACATCACTGTTTTTGAAGATGTTTTTTAGAATAACTGTAATCCCCAAATTGCACCCATGGAATCATTTTTAGAAATTTGGAGCTGGCTTTCAATGGAAAATACAAATCCGGTCATACAAATCTGGTCAGAATGGGTATTTTTTATAGTAGGTATAATTGAACCTAGATCTACTTTTTAAATTATCGTTATAAGATATTATTAAATTTCACACAAGTGGATGACAAGATCTTATCTTGGATCTATACATTTAGATCAGTTTCTTGACTTATCTAATCCAAAGTTTTTAGCTCTTTCTTGTTTTGTTGTTACTGTTCAAACCCTGTCAGTGTTCAGAGAATATTTCTGATGTAATGACTTTTTTCTTGAAATGTTATAGGCACTTTCTGTCATGTCAGTTTGCTTGCATTTACATGTAATTTATCTGCTTGTCAGGTATCATGGATACTTTAAAGGGCCAAATATATGCAACCAGTTGTTCATGTGTTTTTGCAACAGTTCAGTTCATGTTACATTGTTTTACTGCATCTACAAGTCACATGCAAATGTTAAGAGCTTGTCATTTTCTTATGAAAGAGAAGTTCTTGAAATATGTCTATGCTACAACTAGTCTAGGTATTACCCAACTTAATGAGCTATTTTAACCATTGTTTTAGAAAGCATATGCAATTTTGTTGATGCCATAATTTTAATGCACACCAGTGGCAGGTGATTCTATGTGTCTGCAATTAGGTATTACAGTTTCCTTTAAGATTTTTTCCTATTGTCATTTTTATAGTCTTGTATTTTTGTAATTTAATTAAAATGTGAATCAAGTAAATTTTTTACGGCGACTAATCATCGACTGAGTAAAAGACTATAATGGTTGTCTCTCAAAAAATAAAGAAGGCCAATCATCTTTACCTCCTATATAATAGCGATTTTTAAAAATATTTTTATTATAAGTTGCAATCTTTAAAAGAAATGTCTTATATCCTTAAACTTTTAATTAATTAGTTTTTTAATTTGTTTGGAATCTTTTTGGTAAGGCTGGTGCAATCTACTGTAAAATTATTTTTTATATATGCTTTTGGACAAATTCTTGTCGAAGTAGGTTCTAGATCATTAGTTTCCTAGATGTTATGTATGCAGGTTAACTTTCAGGACGTTCTTTCATGTCAGTTTATTAAGGAAAGGTAGAGAAAAATATAAAGCTGAGAGTTGGTCTTGCATGGGGATTGGTCGCATATGATTTATATATTTCATCAATCATTGATTTCTTTCATTTTACATCATGATCAAATAGACATACATTGAGGTGTTGGTGGTGGGATATCAAAACTAATGCTTTCTTATGCAATATTTTATGTTATGTATCGTGTAGCATAGGCGCTAGTGTACAGTTATACAATGCCAATCATATTAGAGAGGGCATCAGAAAGAAGTCGTTTGAATGATGATGATTATAATTATCTTTACGGTGTACATTTCTTTTGACTTTGAACATACTGGGTATAATCTTCAGTTGACTTATCAATTTATCTTTTTACAAAATGATGAGCTTGTAGAGGATGCTATTGTACATGGTTCACAGGTAATCTTGAGTTCTGATAGTGGGACAGGAGTTTGAGGTAAACCATGATTTACTTGGAGCAAGTGTAGTGCAGCTTGCTTGGACTGGCAAAACGTAAATTATTTCAGAAAATTGCTAGGCTACTTAGACCTGTTCTGAAAACAACACAACAGATGGTATATACATGTATGTATATCACAAGTTGTTTTGTATTAGCCCTGGCATACAGAGATGATCTCAATTTATTTGCTTTTATTTTAATACCAATTATACATTTCTATCAAGTTTGATTTGCAGACATCTTTTGTCTTTTAATAGTGTTTAATATTCAGGGTTTCTATAAAATGAATGTTGTGGGTGTGTACTTATTGTTTTTTCATTGCTAGAACTCAAGACTACCTGTAAGGCTCGAATGATCAAACTTTTGATATTTTCTTATTTGTAGAAGGAACTTATAGCTGTCAAAATAGTGGTACTTTCCTATTGCTTTGAGGTTGTGAATGGAACCTTCTAGCGTTGTAGTGAGAAGTTGAAGTATACTGCAAAACAAGGTCCATAAGGTGATCTTGTTTTTCATGAGGAGGAATAAAATCAAAGCTGCTTTTATGAAACTTTAATCATACATATAGATGAACAGGTATCATTGTTGAGGTGTTATATTTAAGAAGAAAAAATGTCTTATCTCTTTATGCTATGATAATGTGTGTATATGTAATCATTACTGTGTATTAACATAGTACATTATAGGGACTAATAAAAAGTGGTCCTTTATTCATTTGCAGAAAACTAATTTCCTTGCGAATTCTCTTATTCTGTGTTATGTAAGTTTTTTTCTTCATTTCCTTAAATAGGGGAGAATTTTTTTAAAAAGGAGAGACGGAGAACAGATGACAGTGGTAAGAAAGGAAGTGAGAGAGAGAGAGAGAGGGAGACTGAGAAAGACAGAGAGAGACAAAGGAAGAGAGTGAAAAGATGAAATAGTGAAAAGGAAAGTGAAAAGAGAGAGGGAGAGTCAAAGAGATACAGACCGACAGAGGGAGGAAGATAATGGGTGAAAAAGAGAGAGTGAGAGAAAGGGTGACAGAGAAATGCAGATATTGACAGAGGAAGAGATTTAAATAAAAAGTGAACGTGAACGAGAGAGGGAGAGAAAGACAGACAGACTGACTGACAGAGAGAGAGAGAGACAAAAGGAATGAGAGAGAGAGAGAGAAAGAAGGGGAGAGAGATAAAAGCAAGAATAAAAGAGAGAGGGGAGAGACAGATACAGGGGAAGAAGAGAAAGTGAGGGGAGAGAGAGAGATAGAAAAGGAAAAAGTGGGTTAGCAGATAAATTGGGTCTGGTGCCAGTGGTGGAGACAGAAAGAAACTGAAACAATTGAAATTGCAGGTAATAAATTTTGTTCTTAGAATGGATGCAAAATCATTGGACAAAGATTTTTTTTTAATTTTTATAAATATCATTATAACGGAAAGTGGGGAATAAGTATTTGACATCAATTGCAGTCATGTGAAACTAACAACAACAAAATTCCTGTGTATTCTTTCTTTTGACTGTTAAAAATTTAAGTTAAATTAAGTAAGATCTGTTTGTCTATCCTTGTATTCTTCCAATTGGAATAAATGAATCTCTGACTGCCAGTAAACCCTCTCACCTCTCTTCTTAATCGGTATCGATGGCAAAAGCACAGCGGGATAGATTTGCTAAAATGCATGGTCTGAATTAATTTGATAGGTATACATGCTAAATCAACAAATTAATTAAGTGCCCTTCCTACCCAGAAAATCTGCCTTTTATTGGGTCATTTGTAATGAAAACTCTTTCTCGATCCCTCCGCTGTCCCTTTATTACGGCAATAGGCCTACATGTGCCTCTTTGTTATAGAAAAATGGAATCCAATCCGTTTTGTATTCCTATGTGGCCTATATACCAGTCGCGGATCCACGGGGGCCCGACGGCCTGACCCCCACCTGGCCAAAAAAAAAAAAAAAAAAAAAAAAAAAGAAGAAAAAAAATGAGAAAAAAAATCGCCTCGCCGCTACGCGGCTCGTGGACGATGCTCCGCATCGTCATTGGGTCAAACTGTTTAAACTTTACTTGATTTAATTAAAAAGACGTTATAATGCACTGCTTTTTACGGTCACCATTGTGTTAGTAGATGCCAGGAAAACATCACTGACGGGGTTCAAAATAGCCCCAAAAAAAAAAAAAAAAATCGCCTCGCCGCTACGCGGCTCGTGGACAATGCTCCGCATCGTCATTGGGTCAAACTGTTTAAACATTACTTGATTTAATTAAAAAGACGTTATCATGCACTGCTTTTTATGGTCACCATTGTGTTAGTAGATGCTAGGAAAACATCACTGACGGGGTTCAAAATAGCCCCCAAAAAAAAAAAAAAAAAAATCGCCTCGCCGCTACGCGGCTCGTGGACGATGCTCCGCATCGTCATTGGGTCAAACTGTTTAAACTTTACTTGATTTAATTAAAAAGACGTTATCATGCACTGCTTTTTATGGTCACCATTGTGTTAGTAGATGCCAGGAAAACATCACTGACGGGGTTCAAAATAGCCCCCAAAAATCGCCTCGCCGCTACGCGGCTCGTGGACAATGCTCCGCATCGTCATGGGGTCAAACTGTTTAAACTGTTACTTGATTTAATTAAAAAGACGTTATCATGCACGGCTTTTTATGGTCACCATTGTGTTAGTAGTTTCCAGGAAAACATCACTGACGGGGGTTCAAAATAGCCCCCAAAAAAAAAAAAAAATCGCCTCGCCGCTACGCGGCTCGTGGACGATGCTCCGCATCGTCATGGGGTCAAACTGTTAAAACTGTTACTTCATTTAAAAAGACGTTATCATGCACTGATTTTTATGGTCTCCATTGTGTTAGTAGATGCCAGGAAAACATCATTTACCGGGGTTCAAAATAGCACCAAAAAAAAAGTTACGAATTGGGCCCCCCTCCTGCCGCCGGCTGGATCCGCCCCTGCTATATACGTTCATTTTTGCCGGATACAAGCGCCTTTTAATTCTTTACGAAAATTTGTTTTTCTTGGCAATGACGATTCTTATTCTCCAATTCCTTTGTTGACGGTAGGCCTGGCCTACTATATACTGAGTATATATGGAATGAAGACTTTTTTCTTTTTCCCAAATGGGTCCGAGGAGGAATGTGTGCCACAACTTGATGTATGGCATGAATTGCAGGGGAAAAATTAAGGACAGTTATTACTAGTACAGAACAGAACAAAACAGAACAAACCAGAACAAAACAGTTCAAATAAATATTTTTATCATAACATATATGTTAACAGTTCTGACTATATAATTATGTATGATTAATTTATTTTGATGTTTTAGTGTAAGTTTTTAAGATTCAGGACCAGGATGTAAACCAGTCCTCTCTGATCTTGTTATCCTGATGAAATATGTTCAAATAAATAAATAAATAAATAAATAAACAGAACGGAACAAAACTAAAGTAAACAAAATTAAACAAAGAAACGAAACGTAAAAATAAAAGACAAAGCAAAGCAAAGCAAAACAAAATAAAAAACAAACAAAATAAAAAATGATAACTCTTACGGACATGCACATGATAATCTGGGGGAAGGGGCCGGGACGCAGGATATATAGTAACAATGGCCATCATAATTATATTACAATGATCCCTGTTTAAAAAAACAAGATAACACACCCAAAATGAATAAATGAATATGTACATTGATGAATAAACAAATACATGAATGAATAAATAAATAAATCATAGGCTTGCGGCGAGGAATGCCTGCGAAGCAAAGTTGATCTGGGACCATGGTCACGAATTTCTGCTCCGTATGATCAAATAGGATTTTTATTTTATTTTTTAAAATTTTTTATCACATTTCATTTCCCCTCCATGCAGAGTTATTTTTTTCCCTCGGGACAATATTTTCCCTTGGGAAAAATATAACTCTGTCGGGGAAGTGAAATGGCTCCATGATTAAACATCTAGGCAGGCAATATCTGTATAATATCAGCTAACAAAATAAAGTTAACAGGCAAAGTTAGGTCTAAATAAAGAGCTGCAACCCCTCCTCCAGAATTTTAAAATAACTATAATAAAAGATTCAGTGTTCAAGCTACTTTGATTCTGACGGGATTCGGGCAACTGTCACACATTCGGGCAGTTAATTTGTAATATCTTTATAGGGCTAATAATATATTGCAAGTGTATCTTGGTGACAAAATAACAACACCAACAAAAAGATGAAGAATGGACTCGAGAAAAAAAATCCCATATCCACCCTTTCTCATCCGTGATTTGATTGTCCTGGGCAAACTGCGCTGCTTGCTTCGCGCGCACTTTCGGTACCGAGAAACTGTACTAATTTGCATATTTATTGTGTGTGGTTTCTCCGAAAAGGCCATTAATTCTAGGAAACGCCAGCTATCGACTCGACTGCGTACGTTAGTTTCTTTCGTACTTCGTAGGAAGAAGAAGATGAGCTGAAACGTAAGTTAGTAAATAATATTTCTCTCTTTTGGGGGAAGGAAAATGAGATAATGTAAGGCTGTCGTGTCTGAGAGATAAAAACTAACCTAGTTCGGACTAACAATCCATTGATAGCATAACAGTTAGGTCTTGATATGAGATGATAGTTTACTTGTTTTTACAGAGAAAGTCAGTCGCAGCAAGTAATCTCCGGCCCCGCACATCGGGCTTATTCATGTCAGCTGCGCTAGGTTAGGGCCATTTTGGGCCGCGACCCGCTGCCGACCTCTGACTTTACTTTTTTAGTTGCAGTTGTAGGCTCCTTATGAAGGGAGCCCTATGTCTGCGCACCTATCAATGTCATGTTAGGCCTACTTGAATTTGACAAGAATGTTCTTTTGTATTCCCCTTAGGCTTGATCTCATCTTATCTTGGTCTCATTTGCTGACATTCATGATTCATTGATTGTTGAGCCTTGAAAGTTGAATCCTTGATCTTGATGAGGTGACATCACTCGGTCAATGGCCCACAGTGCACAGTCCCAGCTCAATGACCGCTGGAAATGGAATAGAGTACCGAAGCTATTTTTGGAATTTCTCAATTTTTTCTTCATTTTCCGAAAGAGCATAAAAAATAACGTCCAAATGTCGAAAACCAATTGTAATTTGTAGGGTGTCTGATCGCGCACCCGATGTTGTGTGCTAAAATTCTTCCCATAGAGATTGCACGCATCCCTATGCGGTCTACGACTACGTGCATTGCGCGATCATGCAAAATTGGTCAAAGTTTTTTTTTTTTTTTTGAAATTCAAACCTTTATGCTTTGTGATCCTGAAGGTGATACTCAATAAATGAGGTGTCATATGAAAGAGCAGGAGAATTCCCATATTTCCAAAGGGGCGTCATCTCGGAATTCTAAAAATATCTTGGTCAAAACTGTGATTTAAACAGTGTGCCCTGGCTAACTCTGAGGTTTGCCACTTTTGAGATATGACGCCCCGATCGATAAGTAGTCCCAGTCTAGTCCTAAGGAATATATCTATGCGCTTATTTTTTCGCTAGCCCCCAGGGATCACAAACAATTACAGTTTGAAAATACCCTTCCCCACATTTTTCGGATCAGCTAAGCAGGGAGGCGTGAGCTCGCGCCAGCCGAACCCATGGTGATAGGGCGTAAAATCTGCACATGAATAAACATCGGACCGCATGTTTACGAACCGGAAGTGGATGCCCATTGAAGACAATGGATTGCCGATCGCTTTGAGATGCGCATGCATTTCAGCAACAAGCGTACGCTTGCATATTGCCCAATTCAGCTGTTTTGCTAAATTTAGCAAAACAACATAACTCTGCGTGTACGTCTTTTTCATCGATTCTGAGAAAAATACCATGAATATTTCTTTGAGTTGAAGGGCTGTATCTTTTGATAGAAACATCGGTGGGTCTTGAAATTTGAAATTTATTATTCTGAGTGAATGATTTTTTCAATTATCCAACCATAATGGTGAAAAACAATCCAAAAGGGAAAATTGAAAAATCGTTCAGACACCCTACCAATTGAATATGTAAAGTACTATTGGCCGAGATATGACCATCTGGACGATTTTTCAATTTTCCCTTTTGGATTGTTTTTCACCATTATTCACTCAGAATAATACCTTTAAATTTCAAGACTCACCGATGTTTCTATCAAAAGTTACAGCCCCTTCAATTCCTACAATATTCATCCTCTTTTTTTGTCAGAATCGACGCAAAGTTATGTTGTTTTGCTAAATTTAGCAAAACAGCTGAATTGCGCAATATGCAAGCGTACACATACGCATATGCGATTCAACATGGCGAAGAGAATGTACGCATGCGCGGTAGCAATTTCGAGCGAATATTGCTACCGCGCATGCGTACTTTCTCTTCGCCAAGTTGAATCGCCGCTACAACATGGGTGAATCGTTGGGTTTAAAAAATATAGGACGAAGAATCTCCCCCTTTTTCCCATCGAAGACTTCTTCAAATTATAATTTCAAGTGGTCGGCCAGATGCCCAGAGAAGTCGAGAAACCTAGTAAGTCAAAATTGTAATGAATCACTTTGCATATTTTGACATACTGTAATATCGCCCCACCCGCTATTTATTTCGCATTCCCGTTCACTGGCTGAAGCTCCGACGCCTTTGGCGTCGGCGTCGGAGCTTCCTGGAGTTAGGCGATCGGCAATCCATTGTCTTCAATGGGCACCCACTTCCGGGTCTGTACACACGCGGTCTGATGCATATTCATGTGCAGATTTGACGCGCTATCACCATGGGTTCGGCCGGCGCAGAGCTCACGCCTCCCTACTTAGCTGATCCGAAAAATGTGGGGAAGGGTATTTTCAAACTGTAATCACTTGTGATCCCTTGGGGCTAGCGAAAAAATAAGTGCTGGGATATTTTCCTTACGTCTAGCCCTACATAAGCCTGGGGGCTCGGTTCAGGAAAGTGGCAAAGATCGGAGCTACGATGGAAACGATGTTTAAATCGCTGTTTTGATCAAGATAGTTTTAGAATTCCGAAGTGAGCCCCTTTGGGGAATATGGAGAAAAACCTGCTCTTTTATATGACACCTCATTTATTGAGTTTCACCTTCAGGATCATGAGCGATTTAGGTTTGAATTTCGATTTGGTGATAAAAACATTGACCAATTTTGCATGATCATGCAATGTACATAGACTGCATAGGGCTGCGTGCAATCTCTATGGGAAGGATTTTAGCACACAACATCGGGTGCGCGATCAGACACCCTACCTATATAGCTATATAGGTCTAGGAACTATTGCTCTGGGGCCCGTTTCTCGAAACCGTCACAAGTCTAACTTCTTCACTAAATCAGCGTTAGTAAGCTACTTGTCTGCTACGTGTTTCACGAAGCCCTCTCTGCCAACATCAAGGACAACATCCTGACTAAGTAGTTATGATGCCTCCGACACCGTCATATCTCTGTCATAACTTTTTAGTCGATGGGCAGCGCCATCACGTCATTTATTGAGTAGACTATGGCTGGCATAAAGGACAAGAAATCCTCCAGCTATGATCTTTCTACACATTCACTTTTTATCATTTTTTATATTTGAAAGTCTTATGAAAATATGCCATGTTTATATCTAAGGCTTTTTCTACTTAACTATTACTAATATGATTATACGCGTTTATTTCCACATTGAAAAATCCTCGAAGGGATGGGTAATCTGCCACGGCAGGCAAGCCATAGTTGGAAGTGTATTCTCTAGTTTTCAGACCCATATTAATTTTGAGATAAATTCTATCTTCAAACGTGTAAACTGAATAGTTTGAAACATGTGTTTTAACGTTTGGAATGTTGAAGTTTTGTCATTTCAATATTGTGCCGACGCCTAAAACATTGGATAAAACTTTCATAACATCGTATTTTTACTAAGAATAATATAAGGGTGTATTTTTATAAACTATCAAATGAAAATATCCGGGGGGTACCCATTTAAAAAACAAAACTGATTTACGGTGGAAATGAAAAATACTCACAATTATATTTTACAAGTAATTCTATGGTATAATCTACTCAAATTTTGAAGTATATTGCATCTCTTATTCCCTGTTACCATTTTCAATCTGTTTTAGTCCTAATTTATTTAAATAATTGCAGTTTTCCTAAAATTACTTTTTTTTTAATCCGGTGGAATTGCGACTAAGGCTATGTCTTGGCTCCTCTTGTCACCGATAGTATCGATTTCACGAGATGTCTAGCTACATTGTAGTCAGCTCTTCGTGTACATGTACATGTACATGTGAAGAGAAGCATCAGCAAAAAAATAAATATTTAATTATATATATATATAAAAAGTATTAAG
Source organism: Mesocentrotus franciscanus (assembly GCA_037976565.1). Classification (NCBI taxonomy): domain Eukaryota; kingdom Metazoa; phylum Echinodermata; class Echinoidea; order Camarodonta; family Strongylocentrotidae; genus Mesocentrotus; species Mesocentrotus franciscanus. The sequence continues at coordinate 5,291,246 of CP137668.1, read as the reverse complement.
TATTGAAAGATAAATATTGCACTTAAGAGTTTGCTTGTGAAAGTTTGTTTACATCTAGTGTTCAACAGTCGCACGAAACGTGGAATGGTCGAGTTCCTATAACGCTCTATTCGTGTCCTAGGGATATCAAGATGCTAGGAATTTCTCAAATTGCAGCCAAGGAGTAGGTGACTTTGGGCTGGAAGCATATCACTGTAGCGGGTTGACTCGAGGAAGGGATTTTTCAGTTAGTAAAGTGAGCGTTTCTTCTTTCAGCAAGGGTGGTGATTTCCATATCGAGAAGTTGATCCACATCGTGTGCTCGAATGCTTGTAGAGGGTAGGCGATGAAGCGAAGGGCACTCCGCCACACTCTTTTCAAGGCTTCCGATTGTTTGAGGGTGAGACTAGCAACCTGGAGACTAGTACACCAAACTGGAGCGTCAAATTCTAGAAGGGGGTGGATATATATAACATGAATAAACAAAACCCATTTCTTCTAAGGATGTAAAGACGTAGAGAGGAATGCACAAAAATTTCGTACCTGGCTGTCCGATGGTCAGGTATTTTATGGGGCTGAGTTTCGTCCTTTGTTGGACCCTGCAGGTCAGCAGTTGCGGCGATGATGTCGAGCCCCTGTAGTGCACCGTTTGTGAGGGGTTCGAAAGAAAGCTTCAGATCGTAGATAATATCGACAGGTCGACTTCGAGATTGAACATCTTCCTAACGGCCGTCATAACTTAAGGTCAATCAGATCAAAAGCTTATGTAAAAATCTATGGCACAAATATCTGCGTAGTGACCTGGCTCGTCAAGACCAATGTGGATTTTGTCAATCAAGCTTAAGAGGTAATGACTGACTGAACTGCCTTTCATATTTCAAAATTGATGAGGATCAATCAGATGCTCGATGTCAGACATTCCCTGCACTAGGAAGCCCCTGAAGAGTCAAGCGGTTATTGGAGTAATCAAGATAGGACAAAGTTGGTTATACTCAACAACAGGATATGTTTTGCAAACTGGACACACAGCAGCTGTTTTCCAGGGGTCAGGGAAATGCCCGGAAACAAGATAGTCATTAAATATAGTAGTCAAAGGGACGGATAATTAATTTGTCAGCCGTATTTGTAGATCAGATGGATGGCCGGCCTTGGATGCATTTAAACGCCGAAGTCCGTTGTATACATCTCGATGCTTGATGGTTGGTGGTGGTCGAGCTAGGAGATATGCAGGTAGTTTTTAATGGTCACAACTGGGAAGCTTCTTACAAATATCTGTGAAGTAAAGGGACGGAGGGATATCAAGGTCTGAGAGGGATGACAGACTAACAGCAGTAGCGATTTTTTTAAAAAGGAGCGATAAGGCAGGGCTCCACACTAACCTTTTTGGAAGGGGTTCCGAATGGATTTTTTAGAGTCTGTACATGCACGAGCCCTATGTAAAAATGTCATGATTTGGGAGGTCCAGCTGATTTAGAGCACCCATGTGTCCCAGGTGCCTGTTCGTGTCGAACCCTGGTTGAGGCAACATGGTTCCCAAACTAAGCTGTATTTCAAGAAATTTTCAGTTTAGGATTTTTATTTTTCATTGTTGCAAGTTCAAAAGGCTCCAATTGCTAGTTGTCGTCATCCATATTCAATGTGTGTGATACTGGGGCATTAGCTGTGTATGAATGACAAGGTTGATGCCTGATATCGCTGTTCATAAGCATTAATTAGTTCAAGCACATTTCGATATCAAGTTGAACATCAGACATAATGGTTTTATTAGATGAATAATATAAATGGCAACATAACTGGATGGGCTGGGAACACCATGGTCAAGTACGTGTTGCTTGTACGTACACACACATCAGTCAAGAAAAGGGTCTAAACACCCAACTGTTGAATAACCGCGTGACACATTGGCCTAGATAAATTCACAAAAACGCAATGCTCAATGAGAAGTAATACTTAATTGTACTCTCCAAGTTCAAGTATCTTGGGGTATATGGTGTGATTTTTCCATTCAGTGACAAACCACAGAAGCCTTGAAAGAATGTAATAATGAACTTTTGTTATTACTAAAAAATAAATTTTGTTTGACTGTCAACCGATCATCTTGATTTAACTAAATCCTCATGTTTAAAAAATTTAGAAACTAAGATCATGTCTACATGTAAATTATTTTGTTAAACATTACTATAGTTTGAACGAGCTTCAACCCAGGAGTTGTCTAAATTTTAGAAAATCAGCCTTATAGCCTGATCAGACAAAATTAAATTTCTACGAAACTCGTATAAAGAATCATCGTATTGAAAGAGCATACAGACTAGTAAACAACATCGTATAAAGAAAATTGTTAAAAATTTTGTTTTTTGAAAAGGTCATTAGTGCGCACTCACTATAAGCCTCGCACAGTTAAATGCATTTCAGTATACTATACCACGTTAAGACTAGAACGGGATACTGCTATGTTTTCGAGATTTCATTAAAATTATGCTCAGACAGGTGTTTCGCTATACATGTACGTTGTTTCTTTATATGACATTCAGACTAATCACTTATCGTATATCTACACGTATATGATTCAGGTAAAGCTACAGGGTTGTATACAATGAATTCTGGTAGTCTGGATGTGGGGTTAGAGTACTTAGTTAACCCTCTCATGACAACTTTTATATTAGGGCTAATATGATCACATATTGTTCCTCAAATTGCCAACAATGATTTTTTTTTTCTTTGTAATGTCTCTACAAACAATATACATGTATGGGCAAGAATGTTGTTGAAAAGTTTTTTAAATGGCAAATTTTGATTGAAAAACAATGATTTTGAATCCCTTAACCCTATACAGAGATGCCAAGTTCAAAGATCAGCTATGCGTGACATTTTCATCACTCGGCACTCGACCATCCGATGCGTGACGTAACGCTTAGATTTGTTTGCGTTAATAAATTATTGCGAAAAATGTAGGGGCTTATTAAGCCCCAGGCTATATAGGGTTAAAGTGTTGCTAATTTAAGGATTTTAAGGATTTTAAAGCTTATTGACCTTTTTAGAATTCCACACATCAAACACAATATAATCATGAAACAAAAAATGGATTTACATGTAGTGCAAAAATGTTGCCCTTTCTACTCATGCATATTGCCAGGCATATTGTGTAGGGCTCTGAATCAAAAAGGTTTTTAGCCAAACCACAAAATGTGGAATAATTGTCGCAAAAGGGCTAGTAGCTACACGTTGAGGGATTGAGGCTTTTTGCTAATCATCAGAAATGTCTGCATTTTGACTTTGACTTGGGGAATTCCCCCTTTCTACCACCTCTTTGTTATACTTCTGGGTTGATGGTACAAGTTCAAATTACAGTACATACCTGTAGGCTACTCTGATAACTTGTTGAAACAGGATGAGATTCACAGTTTTGTTCGTGTATGTTTAACTTTATTGGGTTTTACAAGGGGAATTCTCGGTAAGGCACCAGGATACAGATGCAGAACAGTCATCCATAATTATATTTATTAAAAGCAAACAAAGATTTGCGTTTGTTTTTCTTTCCATGTAGAGCTTCCGCTTCTAAGAAATTGCAATTCCTCAGAGGTATCGTTAAGTGTCATGTTACAGTTATAACATTCTTACTTGCAAAATGCTGGAGGTAGTGTAAGGATATTTTTGCAATCTGTATCCATCAGAGATTAGATAATGTACCTGTAGGTAGTATAAAGAAAGCTTTGCTGATTTTCCTGTTCATGTTGGGTGGGTTTGTAGTTCGAAACCTAGTCAGGAATCACGTCGGGGATTTAAAAAAAAAAAAAAAAATTAACCTACACACCTGTACATGTAATAGTCATAAAAATGTCATACATACAGTCAGTTATGTATCTTTTTACTAGATTTTTTGTCTTTATTTGTAATTGCACAACAAAATGTGAATTCATAATTACAGTGTATTTACATACTGTAAATATTGTAGGAAATATAGAGACTGAGTTCTAAGTTACATATATGTTCCTCATGCATGTATTTTTATTCTATTCTCTATTTCTCATTTACAGATGTACAAAGAAAGTGTCCAGTGAGAAAACTGTATATTCAGAAGCCTGACAGCTAGGGAAGGATAAAAAGGTAATTCCCAACACATCTACAAGTACTGTACAGAATGCATTTTCATACATTATGTTACTTAATCCAATTACGAAAAATGAGCTAAAAACAATAGGCTAAACGCCATCTGCATCTGTGTGTATGTAGCCAGAAAAGATTACCTATCCAGAAGGTAGGATTAAGATTACATATATATATATATATATATATATATATATATATATATATGCATGTGTATCTCCTAGCAAGAAAGTTATGTTCATGTACATGCAACTTTCAGAGGAAAAAGAAAATGTGCAAATGTGAATGTGAAAATGAGAATTAAAGAATGAGGCACATGTAGTTTCTTTGGTTTCTTAATTAAGCCATGTTCACACATGGTACATAGCATGATGGTGTTTCAAAAAAAGGGAAAAGGAAAAAAAAATGATGCATTCTAAATGAAGGGCAATTCAGGTTGAAGAAAAGAAAAGAAAAATTACATGCAACTATGCATCATAGGCCCCTCAAGCATATGGTGTGTTACAAAAGACAGAGATACAAATCAATCTATGCTGCATTAGTTCGTTATTTTATTTTTGCTTCAGCATTTTTTTCTAATCAGTTTCCCATGTTGTGTATACCATAAACAAGTATATTCTGTAAATGGACCAGAGTTTAGTACTACTCACTATACATGTACATGTACATGTACAAGTTACAGAAAAAAAGTTAGAGAAAAATATAAATATGAGTCAAGTTTGAACTTACGAAGATCAGTCCTACTTGTAGAGGATTTAAAATGTTTGCCTGCGTAGTATTTTGAAATAACCAATCTGAAATATAAGCTTTTGAAGTTGCCAATTTTCTAATAATCAACAAATTTACCTGTGGGCTTTGCTACGTGCAATTTTGGAAATGATATTTTCATGTAGGTGGAAATTAAAATGTCAAAATCTTCTTATTTCCTTTGGGGCCAAATTTTCAATAGTGCTCACTGCTCATCTTGCCCGAGGCTTGGTTCTATTCCTGAATTTGATTGAATTCTTTATTTCATCTTTCAGAACCTCTCGGTCTTTTTCAGGTTCATGTTGGGTGTTTGATTGTTAGTGTAGGTTTGTATGAACATAATCAACTCTCTCTTTTTGATGCAGAAACCTGGTGGACACTGTTTGTTAAGAAGGTTGAACTTCTGAGACAGTCCAGTTCAGTACCGGGTAGTCATCTCTAAGGCACTTACAAGGTAAGAAATGTATACATGAAATTAGTTCTATATAGCAATGATAATGATCCTTTTACCACATTATAATTGCTTAAATGTTCAAGGGATTTTAATTCCATAAATTTTTGTTAAACTGACAAGATTTTTTCTTCTGGAACATCAAGATGGTATATCAGTAAATTGTAAGTCTAACTAAATAAATGAATGAAATGAAATAAATAATTCAGCACAAAAATGGATTGAAAAAAAAAAGTATCTTCCATGCATTTACATGCACAACATTTACATGCAAAACATCCATACAGATTATTGGGGAGGTTTACCACATTGTGTCGTAAGAGGTCTAGAGAGAAATGAATATCTTCAAAATATGTGAGATTGAACCATGGCAAATTGCAGTTATAGAAACTCCAAATGCAAAAACCTACAGAATAATTCAAAGAGCAGAAGAAAACAGAAATGTCATTATTTATCATTCCTCCACAAACCTTGCCTAGGATTTTAGCCTGGTTATGACTTCTGTGAATATATACATGTATAGGGTAGTCAAAACAAGGATGAGTCTCAAATTAAGTAGCTTTAGAAGAAATGGTGTACTTAAAAGTAAGAAAATGAACAATTTTCTTGTGTATTTTCCTTTATGTTGATCAAAGAGGTTGTGCTTATCAACACAGGTACCTGCACATATAAAAGATACCTACTGTACAAATGTATGTGTATGTTTTGGCAAGGACTTTTTGTGGCTTTATCACATACTGATTCTGAACAGAAGAAAAATTGCCTGTGATATATACAGTTAACAACTAAATTATTCATACCCTTTTAAATTTGATGGTTTTTGTGTTTTTCGTAACTCAAGAATGAAAGGTGGACTGGTTGAATAAGGGCCTTTGTTGAATACTTTTAGATGTAAGCTTTAATATGTCACATTTTAAAGAAACAGATCAGGAAAAATCAATTTTTTACATACTTAAAAAAATTACAAAACTTGGTAAGGGTATGAATGGTTAACTGTAGGTATTAGCGTGTGGATGCATTGTTGATAGTGGATACATGTATGTTTTCCTTTTTCTAATTCATAAAAAAGCTATTGATCCTAATATTTCACGCAAGTGCAGTACATGTATTATCTTATGCATCATTTTTTAAATGTCAGAATAATTACAATTAGATTGGTTTTGCCATGTAAATGCCCAAACACTGGAAAGAGTAGCACGATAAGTATTAGAAAATACACAGAATAAAGAGATGATTTCATAATGAATAATATATCAAAAGAAAGACATAGACAAAATTATTTTTCTATTAAATATAATTATTTCAACATACTCATGACAAAGGCATTATAATTATCAATTTTAACCGCTGCTGCAAGTAATTATAAAATGATATATGCACAAAGTGGAACCTGCATTTCTATGTAGAATGAATAATAATGATAAAACTTAGGCCGACTATCCAATTAAGGAGAGTGTCTCTCATTCTGGAAACCCGTGAAGCGAAGAGAAGCAGCTGAATGATGGATGAGACGGGGTGATGATTGGTTACACATTTGATAGTCAAATGAATAAACTGTAGATGCAACAACAATGCTCCTAGGCATAACCTTTGTCAATGTTAAATTGCTAATTGATCAATGCTTTAAATGCAAGGGGAAGGATGAACTTTAAAAAAAAGAAATTATATAACCCCAGCTACACTTCTGGACCTGTTGAACATTAATATGCACATGTACATCTGTACATGTTATTAGACCAGCAAAGCCTTTCAGTATCTGTTTTTTGTGTTTTTCTTTGAAGTTTGAACGTTCCTTTTTTATGCAGAATGAACCCATTCAAGTTTTCAAAATAATCCGCCCCCATAAGTTTACCGAAGAAGCAGAGTGAACCAGATTTTCTTTTCCTGCTGCAACCTTTCGGGACATTATAGCCTTCAGTCTGAGACGTCATTTGAAAGCAAATTAACGAAATTCCCACGCATGCACTCTCCACTTGGATATGTACATGTATGTATTTTTCACAATGCAGAGTTGTTGTGTATGAAGACATGGGTGATTGATGGGCAATAATTCCAAGAATATTGGAGGTAATGATATGAAACTTTTCTTAGTTTCATCACCATAAGATTCTCTATCCACACATTATAAACTGTCATAATTCTTTCCCCACCCTCCCTGTAAGCAAAACAAAATAACTGGCCTTCTTTAGGCCTAGGGCTCTTGTCCGAAATTAAGTCTAAATATTTCCAAGTGATTGGAATCATTACCAGGGGTTCTGTATTACAAAATATTAAAGTTCATTTTTCTATCATCAAAGATCAGTTGTTAGGCTTTTTATTTTTATGGTAAACTGAAAAGTTATCCAGGTTTTCACATCACATCACATCTCATTTGTAGTCTCCACATTGATTACATGTAGGTGTGCACCTGAGGCCTATCTCATTTTTCTAGTTGATTGAGCTGTGTTGTGGCAATTTTGATAATGGAATTGGGAATTTGTTAGGAATGATATAGCGCTTCAATACATTCTCCTGTATCATAGCATACACGATTGATAATGGAATCATGGTCTGTGAAATTCTTTGCTGGACCAAAACGGCAGATGCAATGTGATGCCAATTAAAATGATGAATAGGCTTTTCTTCATCATGTACATGATGTAATCGACGTTCTGTGGTTGGTTATAGCGGTTTAATCAATGAATATTGTGGCTCCATCTCTCTTTGGAACCCATCAACCTAAAAATAACATGCCATTTCTAGCATAAAAGACACAAACGTGACTTAACTTTTAATATTTCAGTCACCTTGTCACCTTGTTATTCTAGTGCATCATTGTTCCTCGGAACAGTGCAAGTAACCATGAAGGTGATCTTGATTTACTAGGAGATCAGACTTCTTTGTTATTTGATGGATTCTTACATCTTTTTGTTGTTGTTTTGTTTCTTCAAAGTTTATTGTATGTTCTTTCTAAAATCTCAGTTAAATGCAAAATGAATGAAGGTACATGTACATGTACTAGATTTTGCCTTTCATTTGAACCTTTTTTGTGAGAGAGAGAGAGAGAGAGAGAGGGGGTTACCTAATGTGATATTTATATTGATACCAGTAACATAATACTCAAGTGTATATGTTTGTATAAATCTTTAGAACAAATATTGTATGATGTTGGTACATCTCAAAGTGCATGACACATACATGTACATAAAATAGTGAAGAGCCATAAAAAAAGTGAGCTGGTCACCGCCGAGCAGCACCCTCTAATACATGTCGACTCATCCACACATTCAAATTTAAATATAAATTCTTTGTTTAATTCAGGTGTACAAGGAAAAAATTATATACCGGTATATATATATACATGTATATATATATTTTTTTCTTAAACAGAGTCCTTTGAGCTTACCCATGTAATACATCATGAACATGTACTTTACAAATTACATACATGTATAATCATAGAATGCATTGTCATATTTTGCAAACTTTGACATGCCCGAAACATGTAATTGTTCATGGGAGAAAATTGCACTGACCGCACAAACCTGATGAGAGGGTAACGGAGGTTAGTCACATTTTGCACTTTATGGTCTATGTTTCCGAGCAAGGCACCTTCATTTTGTATTATGTTCACTACAGAAATGAGACATACCGGTACTCAATCCAGGATCTGAATGTAGTATCGGGCTTGTAAAGAGGTCAAAGATGTGCAGATCTTCATGTATTTACATATTGTGTATGCAAATCTGTATGTCAATTTTAATAGCAATATACCATACACAGTCAAACCTGCTTTAGTGACCACCTGTCTACAAAGACCACCTGTCTACAAAGACCACCTGTCTACAAAGACCACATTTTTGGTTTCCCTTGAAAATGGTTTCTCACGGAAACATGTACTAAAGGAACTTGTCTACAAAGACCACCTGTCTACAAAGGCCACTTTTTGTGTTTCCCTTGGGCAGTCGCTATGGACAGGTTTGACTGTATTGTTAATATAGGTCCATTTACATTTATAATGAAAAGGGCAATGTTTGAATTGAGATTCAAATTCCTCTCTTGTTTGTGCCGATTCACATGAAGAATACATGAAATTTATTTTCTTATCCCACATTTGCTAATATAACACAGAACTCCAATGTTAAAAATCCTTTTCTTCTTGGGGGAGGGGGCTGGGGCTTACAGGAGATCTTTTAGATTCACTATCCTTCAAGCTACATTTCATTTAATTGTTTTCTATGTATTTTTTTACCTGAGCTCTTTTGGAGCTTTCTAGAGTATATTGCATACACCTGTATGCTCCTGTGTATTTATTTCACTGCTGCGAATGCGTGGGAAAATATGTTGTTTGTGAACCCAAAATGATTTTACAAACGGCGTGTCTCCACAGGAGACCCGTAAAGTACTGGTGTTGTTTACCCGGTATAGACCCGGAAAGTTAACCCTAGCAGAATGTAACCATGCAGTCTGTTTGTACAGAAGCATAATAAAACATTTAATCGCGCATTAACAGACTTCATACCATACAGTACAATGGATTTCTGGATAGCGGTCCATGCATGTAATAATGCTTTGTGTGATGTGACCTACTTGTTATTAAATGCTAACAGAAGTATTTCTACAGAACTGAGGGGGCAAGCATACTTTAAAAAGTTCACCTCTCAAGAAAGTTACTTTTTCCCGGTATTGTTAGCATTTTAATTGGATTATGGTGTGTTTTTGTCTCGCCTGCGTAGCAAAAAGCGAGACATAGGCACCGCTTTTCCGGTGGCGGCGGCGGCGGCGGCGTCAACATCAAAAACTTAACCTTGGTTAAGTTTTTGACTTTTTAATATAATTTTGAAAGTATAAGTTCTTATTCAATGAAACTTGGACTAAAGGGTTATCAAGTATCCCCAATCATGTGAGGAGAATTTCAGGTCACAAAGTCAAGGTCAAAGGTCATTTAAGGTCAACAAACTTAGACCATGTTGTGGCATCATCATCAAAAACTTAACCTGAGGTTAAGTTTTTGAATTTTTAATATAATTTTGAAAGTATAAGTTATTATTCAATGAAACTTAGACTAAAGGCATATCAAGTATCCCCAATCATGTGAGTTGAATTTCAGGTCACTAAGTCAAGGTCAAAGGTCATTTCCGGTCATCAAACTTAGACTATGTTGTGGCATCACGTTAAGATCTTGAATTTTTATCGTAATTTTGAAAGTATACATTCCTATTCCATGAAACTTGAACATAAGGGTTATCAAGTATCACCAATCATGTAATTAGTCTTTTAGGTGACAAAGTCAAGGTCAAATGTCATTTCAGGTCTGCATATTCTTAGTCAATATTCACTTCAAAATGCTGATTAGATTCAGAGGATTTCATTTTGGGGCCTGCTAATGGGCAAACCTGCCTATCAATAATGTCCCTACCTCAATTTTTCATCATATCAAATTGCGTAATGCAGGCGAGACCGCCGAGAGCGTTTCACTTGTTTACAGAAGCAGTTACTTGGAAAAACCAGTCAAAAATAGATTTTTATATCCTGTAGAAACGCACCAAAATATTAGTGCTATTAAAATCAAAATCATAACCTCACTACATATAAACTAATGAGATTATGATCAATGAAAATAGTGAGAATCTGATCGCAGTTCAAGAAAATTGATTTTAAATCTCACAAATTGATCTTTTTTAAAGCAAGGATCAACATGTACACATACAGTGTAGGGTAATTTGCATTGGTTCCTTGTGCTCACATGAAATACAGACGTACAACCAAGGATCATTATTTAAAGATAAAGTTGAGTTCTGGTCATGCGATTGCATTGTGAAAGAAACGTTGTGGAATCGATCAGAAAAGCTTGATCATCTAGCATACTGATAAGTATTGGTGTGTACTGCAAGGTTCTGGAATCATCAAAATGATAAGAAATTTGGCCCAGTCTTAGTAAAGTTACAAGCACTGTACACAGAAAGATGTATATGGGACTACATGAACATGTGGCATAAAAATCCATCCCGATTTTTATGATGTTACATGCCATATTTAGAATATTAAGGCATTTGAAGAGTCATGCTTTTCAGGGAACATTTTTTTATCTGATGTTCTCCCACACTTGCATAATACAATGATAACGCTCACAAATCATTTTTCACCTCTTCCCAGAACTCAACCTTCTCTTTAATCATATAGAAGGAAAGTTGGAAGGGCAAGGTTGGTGTGGCAATGATGTCCATTGAACCGAATGTGACACTTGACTATTCAACCCTGACTGCTGTTTAAACATCTATACCAAGAAACAGAGTCCCGGAATTTATAGTTTGTCTTTGTTTCAAGTTGTCCATTAGAAAATGGTACGGTGCCAGTCACCTCAGAGAATTCATACGTGTAATATTAACCAGAGCCCCTCATTGCATGGTCCATTCGATTATTATGGGGATCAGTAGGACCAGCAAAAGTAAGCAGGCTAATAAAAATTTGCTTGAATCACATCTACTATCTACTATAAAAAGCTGAGCATATGGATGTATATATAGGTCCACCACAATGACCACAATGACTGCAAGTTCAATTTTTTTGTGTTTTTGTTGTTGCTTATTTACTCAGCTAAGTTAAAGACCCCTAAGTTTTCTACCAAAATCTTTTGGCAGATGTTGTTTATGTGAAATCCTGAACGCTTTATGGTAATTTTGAAAATTCTGTTAATTTCAATTTCTGTAATTACCAAAACATGTTGGCAGATGTCATTTATTTGAATTCCTGAAAGTTTTAGGGTATTTAAAAAGTTCTGTTACATTTTGATTTCTGTAATTACCAAAAAGCCAAGATGGACCTTCGATCTACACTCTCTGAAGAAGCCATACAATGCCCACCCCAAATATCCCATTGACAATATCCATTCATTGTGAATATTAATGTAAGGGATGATTGTAGTCACATGCGTGTCAGCAAAATAGCTGGAAATGTCATGAAAATTTGAAATCATGTTTCCAGACCTGGATAAAGAATATAAGAAAAGTAAATTACACAAAGTTGTTGAAAAGTCATGGAAAAAGTAGTCATTTAGGAAAATATTTATGAATGCAGGGTGGTCCACAAGGGTTTTATAATGTACATGTAACAGTGACAGGTTTGAAAACCAGCTGAAGGCTTTAATATTGAATTATTGATTGTATATTTTAAAAGCCAGCAACAGGTTAGCATTCTTTCTCCACCAAAATTAGTTATGACAAATTTGAAAGTGCTTCAAAACATGGCTCAGATTGCACTCGAGTGCATCTAAGAACATTAGTTAGAGCCCTTCAACAAGCCCTTCAACAAGCCCTGGAGACCGACCTCATGGGACTTTGTGCTTCACATACATCAGCTCATACTCCTTCCATGTTCAATTTTTACATGTTGAAATTTTTTGTGTGGACCACCCTGATGAATGTTATGATAAAGAAATACCGGTACATCTTTCATTTACACATGATGGCCCTGTATCCCGAAGGTTTGCAGTGAATTGTAAAGTTGTAATGACCAATTAAGATCATTGTTGCATGCACATAATGATAACAAGGCTGACTATTAACCAATCAGAATCATTATTTCAAATTTGTAATTGATCGCAAACCTATGTGTTATGGGGCCCAGGTTAAACATAAAAGTAAAATTGCCAAAATAGATTAAAGTAATGGATTAAATACAAAGACTATCATTGAGAAAATCATGGAAAAGTCAAGGGATCAACATTTCTAGGAAGTGCAGGAGCCCTGTATAAGAGTGCCTGCAAATTTATGAAATCAGAGCTTGCTATTTCTGAGAATCCCTAGCTATACTATAGGCCAACTGGCTCCAAAAGTACTCTGTGTCATTTACCCTGCTTGTAAAGCTTGTATTAAAAGCCTGGTATAAACTGAGACTTTGACTACATTTTGATAGAAATTACAAATGAGATTTTCCTGACAGCAGTTCTTGATGCTATAAACTAGAAATTTCATTTGATGTACATGTAGTGTGTCATTCTGCCATCTCTCTGTATATATATATACCAACAATGAATCAATATTGACTGATATCTCAGATTCTCTTTTATCTAGTATCTAGTGATATTGAATCCATTTCTTAAATATCAAAATGCCACCTGCCTATAAAGGCCAGTCATTGAAGTGATTCCATATGACCTGTGTATGTCCAGACTGCATTGTACAGGGTGTCCACCTTGCAAAAAGACCATCACATATATTGGTGCCAGAAGGACATTAACTCACAATGTACATTAACAAACGCATGATGTGTCCTAGATGTGACCCTAGTACAGGTAGTGACCCTAGTAGTACACGCATGTTACTTAGATGAATTGTTTGTTCACTATGACTACTAGACTGAAACTAATCAGTGTGCTTCCTCCTGATTTCAGGCTAGGTTTGTGTCGTTATATTGATTCAATATTAAACAGATAATTCCCTCTTTGTTTTCTGATAGACATGGTCAGTTTGCAAGAGAAATTATAGTCATGCTTTTAGTTTCAAATCCCAAATTGAAAGAAAGAAAGAAGCAGAAAATGTATGAATGTACAATTTGTGAGTCAATTATAACTTTATGAAAATGCAGGAACTCCTTGGAAATAAAAAGAGGAAAGTTACAAATTAATACTGCCATCTTGTGTTCATGGATAGTAAAGTGCAAGATTGGAGACTCTTGGTCCAACTGACTGTGGAAACCCTATGCTGCTCACTTTCAGCCCCAAGAAAATACAAGGAAAATGCAACTTCCAGACCATACATGTAGTGCATTTTACATATGGGGTTTACAAACTCTGTTGACAGAAACTTATATTAAAAAATCCTTCTTAGATGTATATATTTTTTTTAAGAAAAAAAATCCAGAGATGATTATTAAGGGAAATCGGACCCAAATAGACAACTACTCTAAAAGAAAGCAGACAAATCAGAGAAGCAAACTGATAAAAGTTTCAATTAAATCTGACTAAATATAAGAAGTTATGAATTTTGGAAAGTTGTAAGCACTATACGTATGGGCACTTCATATTGGCTGAAGCGATAATGTCGATGTGATGTAGTGCCGGACGACTTTCCCATCTGTTCCAACATATAAAATGACTAAAATGTAAATCTAAAAAAAAATTCATGGCTCAGGAGGGTCTATTCTTTTTTAGAGGACCTATAATAATATGCTATCTATAATATATTTTTAGTAGTGCCCCAAGGGAGAAGGAACTTACGAGAAATACAGAAATTAATGATATTTTGTACACGGCAAATGGGAGAGTTATCCGCGTCCTACGTCACAATCCACTGACCAAACTACCAATTTGAGATTCGCATAGACTTAGTGATCTCAAATTTCAAGCATTCATAACTTCCTTACTATTGGTCCGATTCATTTCAAACTTTTGCCATTCTGTTTCTGTTATTTTTCTGCTTTCATACAAATCAACTTAATAAAAGGGTTGGAATATGTTTTGACTAATACGTGATGATACAAATTTTGCCGGGAAAGTCGGGAATCCGCCTACTAATTGATATATTTGGTAAATTATTATATCTATTGGGACCAAATAGATATCGCACACGTGGTCACGTAGTCCCATATACATCTTTCTGTGTACAGTGCTTGTAACTTTACCAAGACTGGGCCAAATTTCTTATCATTTTGATGATTCCAGAACCTTGCAGTACACACCAATACTTACTTTATATGCTAGATGATCAACCTTTTCTGATCGATTCCACAACGTTTCTTTCACAATGCAATCGCATGACCAGAACTGGTCTTTATCTTTAAAAGATATTTTGCGTCATGTTTTAGGGGTTCCATGTCACTAAACTCAAAACATGAACATAGAATATTATTTCTATATAGAGATACGGCACTGTTTTGTGAGAAGACTAATTAACACACCCACACGCTCCGTATAGAATATGGCGCACACAGAACCAAAGTCTGAATTTTGGATTCCGCGTGCAGAATTCTATGCTATATGAACCCAGGTTTTTATACATTCTCCAGAGTTAATTTCTGGAAAAAATACCTTGCTCGAGGTTACTTTATGGTTGATCTTTCATCCCATGATCTTAAGGTGGACCGACTTTGTTTCTTTATCCATTTTACTTTTCTTTACTTTACTTTACTTTAATCAAACAATGTTGTAAGGCTAAGCCTGTTCATCGATCCAGGATTCTTCCATGGTTACTAATGGCCAACTGTACTTTTATATGTACTTAATGATTATAATGATAATAATCATAATAACTTGATCACTTTATATAGTGCAGCTACTATATAATTATACTCTACTGCATTGTGATGAAAACGAAACTACTTTACAGACACACAATAACAAAAACTATTCAAAGGCAACTAAAAACAAGTGCGTCTTCAACAAAACTTTGAAGACAGCAACAGATGAGGCTTTTCTTGTGTCTGGTGGTAGGTTATTCCAAGGCTTTGGAGTGGCACAACTGAAAGCGCAATCTCCAAAAGTTACTTTTGTTTTTGTGTGAGGTAGCTTTAGAAGCATCATTACTATAGCATGTGTTTTTTAAATTAAATTTACACTTTAAAAACCATCATTTTAAAGAACAAATGTGAATTAGTGAATGATACTTTTCATAGTATGAAGTGACATAAATTTGGAAGAAGAAAAAAAAATGGATGAATTACTCACTTAACTGTGAAATGATTAGAAGTTATTTAACCTTTATACACATATCAGCTCTTTTTAGTCGCAGTGCAAACTTGACGTCTGTTTGGTTAATAGTAAGGGATGTGAGTGAATCATCCTGTTTCTGTGTATGAACTCATTCATTAAACCAACCGCCAATATTGGCTTTTCCGATTTCTGAGAACACATGTCGACATGTACGTTCGGATGTAGGAATCGTGTGTAGTGTGGAGAGGTGAATTTATATGAATTGAGTAGTAACCTGAAGTACTTAAGGAAGTTCAATTCATGCTGATTCAGTTAACAACTAAATTATTCATACCCTAACAAAGTTTTTTAAATTTTCTAAGTATGTAAAAAAGTGATTTGTACCGATTTATGTTTCTTGAGAATGTGACATATTAAAGCTTATATCTAAAAGTATTCAATGAAGGCCCTAATTCGTTCAATCCACCTTTCATTCTTGAATTAAAAACAAAAAACAAAACAAAACATCAAATTACAAGGAGTATGAATGATTTAGTTGTCAACTGTATGTGCTATGGTAATAATGAAACGGTGTGCAATTACATGTGCAGGTAGAACGATTACAGATGAACCAGCTGTTTGACTGCTAAAAAAGCATGTGTATGTTTGGAAATAAGCAACCAAGCAACCAACAGTTTCAAGTCCTCTCTGAGAGAATTGGTAATGAGGATTAATGCCTGAACCAAAGAGAACTAGTGCATCAACTTTGTTTGGAATCCGAGACCTCTCGGTCACGAGAGTACTGCTTGACCACTGAGCTATGGTGCCTTTAAGGGTCCGTTTATCATGTTTTGCCACTCAGAATCAGCGTTTCTATATGTACATATCGAACCCCACCATACGAACGTGATTTGCGGGATGTCGCGTTTATCAACTCGTCACGATTCAAAATAAAGGCCTTTTCTCTGCGCAGCTGTTTTGCGCCGTTTGACCCAGGAAGCAGAGAGTTGCTCGGAGGTCAACTAGGGTGCATGCTTCTTCTTCTTGGAGTAGTACGTTAGCATGTGCACGCGATGAAAAAACAATAGTTAAAGCACGTAATCGCATGATACGTAAACAATGAACAATGAACGATGGACGAGTATGCAGGCATGCTTGTACGACAACATGACACAGCACATGGCGCGCGCTATTTCTCCGAACCGGAAATTAGCCTGGGAAGGTCCGATATGTATGTTTGTTTTAAAACAGCTTTGCGATTATCATCTCTCAAGAACGTGCTTCTGGCTCTATGTCACATTCAAAACGCACTTTTTTTGACGTTTCAATATACCCATATCTAAAGATGTTTGAAAACGGGTTTATCAACATGAAAATTTGCCTGAAACACGTTTGAAAACGCAGATTCTAGGCAAAAAAAGGTGAGATAAACGCACCCTTAGTCATTTCAGATTACATTTATAAGTTTTTTGACATCTGTTGTTTTATGACTTGAAATATTTACTATACTACCAAGTTTATGAATATAAACCATAATTACGCTGTAAAATTCCATGCTTTTAATTATGGTTCCTTTTCAATTGTTTATGATTGGTAGTATGGTACTCAAGATATATCTCTTTGAATATTTATTCTTTTCATTGAGTGTGAAAGAGTTCAAATAATCAACAGGTCACAGTCATATCATATATAAAATCAGAAAACTTGTGCATGAAAACAACTTGAACTCTTTTTCCACATAATCATGTATTTAACCCGACAATAACAAGAATCCTATCCCTGGGCCCCATTCCAGTCCCAAAGGGTACAGATTCTTTTCCTCTCCATTTCTCTATCAATACATTTCAACCCGACATTATTTTTTCCTCTGCCTTCTTCGTCTTCTTCCCCCATCATCCTCGCTTACCATGCAGACTATACACACAAAGACAAGATTTTCAAGGCTGTCTTCTTTCTCTCCAAAATGTCAGAGTGCGGATGAATGTCCGTTAGAGAAATTCAAAACCCTGTCCTTCCAAGCCATATCGTTTGGCATGGTCTGATTGTCCTGTAGACAGTATTGTCAGAGACTTAAGCCTTCCAAATCACATTAGTTTTCCACCCCATCCCCTCTCTTTCTCTTCGACCTGAAATTCATGTAACTGCATACATGTAAATGCAGACATCAGAGACATCAGATTGGGTTAGCTAAACATGAAAACGTTGTATTTAGCCAATTTTTCAGGCATAAATCTGTTCTTTTTCTCATGATTGAAATTCTAATGCTTCAATTATTGGACTCCTTTCCCACTGATAGGCTGTAAAATCACAGTCCCTTGTGACGGAGTGCTGTCAACCATATGCAGAGTGATATTGATATGCCTGCTGGTGAGCTACACCAGCCCAAGTTTGTTTCAAAGCTAGAGTAATCCCACCGAGGGGCTGGTGAAGCGAGACTATTCGATTGACGTCACTAACATTATACATTCTGTGACGTAAATGTGAGCAATTAGGAGTGGAGAATTTCCCCTGGTGTAGCGCTCTAGTATCCGAGTTTGCTGCCAAATACTGAAGGATATCCAGCCTTAAAGCTATGAATCAAGCAATTGGGAGTTATTCTTTGTAATCAAAGAAAGACCCAAGATCTTGACAACGGGATAAGGTGTTTTCTTTTAGTATACATGCCATTGTTTGTTCTATTCCAGGAAAGGCTGCATAACAAGGAAGATTACAATTACATGCGTACAGTAGGCATGAGCTATTTTTCTTACTGTTTGACTAAACTGCTTTTTAGGCCTACTTCTTTTGTCATCTTTTACCTATTCATGAATTGTCTGGAAGTCCTATGTATGTACAGGTCTATCGTGCAAGTATCTCTCTCTCTCTCTCTCTCTCTCTCTCTCTCACTCTCTCTCTCTCTCTCACTCTCTCTCTCTCTCTCTCTTACTTTATATCTCTCTAGACTCTATAGTGTTCATATGATGCACACATTTGTGTTTTATAGGAAGCCAAAACACATGATTCTGGTTATTTTCCTACATTATGTACAGTATTACTCAAAAGTAAAGTACCGATGGAACAAAAATTTAAATATAGTTTTAAACCATGTATTTGAGCACTTTATCATTTGATGTTTGGTTGTAAAGGGTAGACCAGGAAGGCTTGAAAACCTCCAGAATGGATGTGTCAGTTTTGCACATTTACTCCTTTTTTCTATCTCAGTCTTAGTGGAATTGTTCAGATAGTAAAAAAAAAAATTGATACAAATGAACTGTATACATTTTTCAGATGACCCTTACTTGATCATTTATAATCTTACCACGTATTAGCCACTGTCAACTCATAGAATACATTGACTTTCCTTGTCATGGCAAGTCATTTACAAACTCCCATTGATTGTGTTGACATGTATTATCTCACTAAGCTGCTTCCCATTTTGACCCGGAGTAACATATTCATCAACGTGCCAGTATGTGAATGCAGAAATAATCAGTGGACTAATTCTATTATCAGTAAAATGTCATTATATGCAATTCAGATGGCAGGGTAAATTTTATCCATGTACAGTATGTCTCATATTTCAACTGTCAAACTGGGATGATAACATTTGCATGGTTGCCACTGCTAAAAAGAATGTAGGCCCTTATGTATACTGAGCTCTTATTATTCCACTTCATTGGTAGTACTGGTCAAGGGCTGGTCTATTTGATCAATTATTTGTAAATCATTCCCAAATCGGTCTCTTGACATTCATGTAGCCCTGGGGTAAGGGATGTTGCCAGTTCCATCTTGTCAGTTTATGCTAATGAGCGTGAATGATACCAATTTTCTTGGATCGATGGCATGTGAAAACCAATGCCCTCTACCCTTCCCACATACTTTGGGAGACCAATTTAGTAACAATCTATAGTTTAAGTGGCCAAAAGGGACTGGCCCTTTACTTCAGATAAGACATTGTGTAAGGTCTTCTCTACTGGTGGTCCAACATTAATGATAATGCTGGTAACAGTGGAGTCTTCAGTGTTTCTGGGGCTCCATTATTATTACCCTGGCTTTAGCACGGCGGCTCCCATTACAGCGCTCAAGCATTTTAAGGAATTAATTCTTACCAGGTACCCATTTACATGCACCTCGCCTGGGTGGAGTGAGGCAAATTTAGATGAAGGTCTTCCAAAAGACATTAGTGCTGCGACAGGGATTTGAACCCTATACCTTGTAGTTCACAGTCCAGAGACTTATTCACTGGACCAAAACACCTACATGTATGTACATTTACTCCTGAGGTAGATGTACATGGTTGGAGATAGGGTTGCAATTGGGCATCAGGGGGGTGTTTCACAAAGATCCTAAGTCAAACTTAACTCTAAGTTGGACTTAAAAATTATGGAGAGCCATTTGTAGCCTTAAAATAAAATATATTCAAAAGCGAAAATTCAACTATTTTAGACTTTTTATAAATTCCAGAAGAACATGAAATCACCTTGACAATAGAAAGTATGAATGATTTGAATCAACTTTTTATGCCTTTTAAAATAACTTTCACAAAATATTTTCATAGATGCTAATGGCTTTCCATAATTGTTAAGTCCAACTTAGAGATAAATTCAACTTAGGATCTTTGTGAAACCCCCCCCCCCCCAGGTTATGTAATGGTTAGGGTCAGGTACAGTATATGTAATTGAGGGTTGAAGTCAGAAGTTCGTTTTAAATTAGAGTAGGATATTGACCACAGAGAAATTTTCACTGGAGCATATGTTGTGCAACCGATGTAACTGAATTAACCTCTCGACTACCTCTTTGAGAATATTTATCTGGGAAATATAAATATTTATGTGGATACATAGTACAGTTTGTTCAATCCTAAGTGGTCCGTCTTCCTTAAAAGGTTTTCATGGAGAATAAAAGGAAATGGTTTGATTCTAGTACCAAATAAATGGGGCAGACTAACTAAGGGTGCATTCAAGCAATTTTTTTGAAGCTAGAATCACAAACATGAGTCACAAATCAAAACACCGTTAAAAAACGCGGTTACTGCGGGAGAGCGTTCAAGCGATTTTTCATCAACGCTGATTCTCGCTCATTTCAAGCCCAGCCACTGCTCATCACACTGTGCAGTTTGACCCAGGAAGTATAGGTCAACTTCGCGTGCTTTCTGTCTGTGTTTACGGTCGACTGTCGGTCAAACCGAAGCAGGCCAGGATAATGACGCCATAGAATCATGATTGAGATCTCCGTTCGTTCAAGTGAATTTTAGCGACCGTGATTCTGCAGAATCATGATACAAAACGCATCTTTTAGCGTTTCATGTTTGTGTTTTTAAACACGTTTATTTTTACGACCGACAAAAAAATCGCTTGAACGCAACCATGTTTTAAACTAAACGTCTTTGAAAACCGTGATTCTAGGTTGAAAAAGTGTTGATTGAATGCACCCTAGATGATATCATAGACAACTAAACTTTACCTTTGATACTCATACTTTGATGTGTAGACATCCTGGTGGTAAAGTATGTTATCATTCTTTCCACTTTGTCATTTCCCGGGTGCCAATTGGTAACAAGTGGTTTGCTCGATCAGAAACAAATGGCCATGTTGTTTGATGTCAGCCATGATGTTGGCTTACATCCATTCCCCTCAAATGCAAGTGTTAATCTCCTTTCGTTTTCATCTACAATGAAACTAATTAGAGAATGAAATAAAGGAGAGAGAGAGGGCTGAGAACATATACTAGACCTACATGTAACACTATTTGTGAAGATAAATAATTGAGAAGATTCATTCAAAACAGTCATAAATGTTAAAATGAAGGAAAAGATTTAAGCAAAATACAGTGTACAAGTATTGTTAAAGGTAGGTTATATGTAAGATATAATTGAGACAGTTGATAAATGTCTCCAGTCATTAATTAAAATGCAGGCTCAGTTTATGAAACACTTTCATGTATGTCAGGCCAATATCATATCTATTCTCAACACGGTAGAGGAACCAAATTTTATAACTTTATCCTGAGCAGTTCTTCGAAATCAATATCTGGCAGCTTTATATCTAGCATGTGACGTAAGTGCCCTCCACCATGGAGGTAAGAAGAGGAGGATGTTTATCCTCTGGTTTTTTTCCCTTCCTTTTTGCATTGTTTGAAGGTGGATGCATATCATGCCCACTTCTGACTACCGAGTCTAATTTATGCGCTTGTAGGTACTATGTCTGTATTGGTTGCTAGGAGACCATTTCCTCCCCAACTGGAAAACTTTTCCGGGTTTGGAAGTTTCTATTTTTATTGAAACACTTGCGATTTCATATTGAAATAGGTCATTAGTTTGCTGAGGTCATTGAGCATTTATACAGGGCTGCTTGTATAGCCTACATGTAGGGCTGAACACTGTTTTTTTAAATGTAGGCCTTAAATCCTCTGTGGATTTGTGTGTAAAGATTTATTCCAAGTATTCTTTTTATAACTACATGTAACAGTCATACTCATTCATGACATTACTGAAAGATGAACTACCGGGGTATTTGTTACTGCTTACGTTCTGCTTTATACAGTACATCAATGACATACACTATCACATTCTAATTGTACACAAGCGTGATGCATTATGGCATGAATTTTACAGACCTGAGATTTTTTTTTTTTGGCAGAACCATCAATTTACCTATGTTGGGCTCCACAGTAACCTTTTCCTGGGGATGGGGGAATAAAATAATACCAGGCCCCTGTTAGTTTTATATTTTAACATTTTGGGGTTCTGAATAAATGGGGGCAGGGGGGATTGTGTCTGCTCACTGTTTTACATCATGAAAAGCTACAGGGAGCGTGACCCTTGCCCCTCGCCCATGCTCAATTTTTGTAGATATGACATGTTTAGAGCCTTGTCTTTCCAATATATTTTTCAAGCTATCATTTATTCAACCCCTTTGACATTCTATGAAAAGGTAGGAAAATGTAGAAGAGCACAATTTAGTCCTAATATTAATAACACCATTTTTCAGAGACTCACCAAAAATGATATGAAAAACTGAACAGCGTTAAATGTGTCAAGAGTCTGAACATTCTAAATGACTGGAATCGACTATAAAGCCAGAGCTGCCAACCATTCCGTTTTTGCCGGAATTACTCCGTTTTTTCCTCTAAATCACGGTAGTACGTTTTTTTTTTTTTTTTTTACATACCACACGTCAAACAACTGCCCTAAAATGTTGATTTGATCACAAATTCAATAGAAAACTAAATTTAAAGCATACTTGAAAACATATTTGAAGAGAATAATATTCTCAAAAAGAATGAAATACCAATAATACCAAAATTACAAAAAAAATATACCTGCTTGTATGGAAAAAACAGCATGAGGAATGGACATTTCTGCATTGGAAGTGTGTCGCGCGTGGTTTTAAGTTTCGTTTTAATGAATTCCTTTTTTTTGCTTGAAATTCCTTTTTTTTGCCATCATGGTTCCTTTTTTTGGTCGCACAAGGTTGGCAGCTCTGTAAAACTTGTTCAACACTTACATGTATGAGTGATGTATGTACCGGTAGACTAATATCAGCATGTCACTTAGTTGATTAGTTGCGTCGATCTCATCAGTAATGACCATGAAACTCTGACTATGACTCTGAATTTTAATAGGACAAGTTTTCCCTTATATGGAAGTAGGAAAAAATTCTTATTGAATACTCACTGTGTGTTGATATGATATTATTATTGTAGTGCTGGACATAGCCATTGACATGGGTGTACCATGATATGTATTCAGTACAGTGATGAAACAGTATAGAGCTGCCACCCATTGAGAAGTACACATAATCAATCATACATTGACGCTGATAAATGTTTAAAAGGGAACAATTAACAACAACAACAACATGCAGCAAAAGAACAAAACAAAAAAAAAAGATTCACACACAAAATTGGAAGTAAAGAGAAAAAGAAAAAAAAACTGTAGAGAGTTAAATATTAATTAAAGGACATGTACCAACCATTCCAGACTGGATCAAGCATCGAGATGGTTAAAGGTTAAACAATTTACGCGTAAGTTGAAATGAATTATTTCGTAATAAAGCCCCACTCTGCACCCACGCCAAACATTTAAAAGTTCATTATTGTGACATATTTCTTGTTATTGTAGGTAATCATGTCTTCATTAACTCTGACATGTTTTGCCTTCATGCCCTTAATCATGGACATGGGTTTTTGTTTTTTGTGTGTGGTTATAGATCCTTTTTTCTCAGAAGTTAAAAGAAAACCTCTATGAATCCCATTGTTTATGTGCAGAAACCACATTCATATTTCAAGTCATAATCAAAGCTCTGTTTGCTCAAGAGTTTTAGTACTAAAAAAGGAAACGTTAATATAGGATTCTGTGCAAGTGACTGCACAATTAAAAGCAAGATGGTGGTAAATTGTTTATGCAAAAGCTTTGAAAGTGAATCTCTTGCAGAAAAAAGGCAAAGTATTAAAGAAAACAGCTGTAAAGAGACTAATCAAACTTGAGAGAGCAGGAAGTCGCTGAACACATGCCACCCACATATCACTAACAGCTGCAAGAGAAAGAGAGAGAAAGAAAGAAATAGAGGAAAGGCAAAAGAAAATGAGACCTACTGTATGATATTATGATATCCACTTTTGAACCCAAACTCCTTTCTGCCTTCTCACTCCCCCTCTCGATAAAATAAGAAAAAAACTCTGTAAGGGTCATCTAAGGTCACGTAGAACACAGACACACACACACAACATACACTCATACCGAAAGCATGGGTGTAGTAGTTAGCCGAAACAATAGTGTTTGGGATAGTTGACACAGGTTCCCATATCATACACAAGCTGGGGTCCCCATTGCTTGGAAAAACATGGCTATGCTCTTTCTCTCTCGCTCTCTGGCTGAGTCTCCTGGTTTCGTTGGAAGTGACCTCGGGACGTATTGATCCGTTCGCAGGAAGCCAACCCGCCATTTGTCTGAATAACACCAAGTTTTGGTGCTGCACTGCTGGAATTTCCCCCAGTGGTACTCAGAGATACTTGATCTATCTTGTGGGCAATGATAAATTGTGTGATGTCAAACATTTTATGAATTCTTGTTGTAACTTTCAGCAATTAACACTCATTATACGATAACATTATATGGTAATTAATTTCTACAACTGCATGGAGATATGGACGTTTAAAATGGAATTACCTCTCATTCATATCTGTCTGGGAGATGAGTTTATTTACTTAACTGTAAATGTATCAAGGCCACCTCTTCTTCATTATCAGTCAAAGCAAAGCAAACGTTAAGCCTTTGTGAGCACCCCCCCCCCCCTTATACTTCTCATTCTTTCGTTTGCAGTTCCGTGAGCCCTCCCTCACTGCCTATTGACGTAAACCTCATACACACAGACACACAAGCCGACACACCGGACAAAGAGTATTGATTTGTGTGTGTAAAAATACACACGTACATCATCACGCATGGAAAAGCGGTGAACTGAATTAGGCGTACAGTACACAGTCTGATCTCATATCTCTCTCTCTCTCTCTCTCTCTCTCTCTTTCCCTCCCTCTCTCCAGCTCGTTTTACAGAGGAACTAGACTACCAGGAACTCTACACAAATGCAAAGCATGCCTTGACTGCTTCGGCTCTCGCTTCATTTCCAGGAAAACTACTCGACAGTCTAGAGGCAGACTTCGCTGTTGACTCTCTCTAGAATACTGGGAAATTCTCCAGCACAGCAGTGATCCAGTGAGTTTAAACTGATAATACTATTCTTACAGACACCATGGTGATCATTTTTAGTGATTTGTGTTATATGGGGAGCATGGAGAGGGGAACTTTTTAGAGAGAGAGCTTGTTTTTCTTTTATTTCTTTGCAGTGCTGTGTGTGTGTTTTGTGTGACGAGTTTGGCCCTAATCTGTCTTTTGACTGTGTGTAAGTGGGCTGGCAGGTTTATGGACGGGGCTTAATGGGGAGTTAGTCATGGTATTCATATCTAGCAGTAGTTAAAATGAGTTACACTTCCTAGAATGACGGACAGAGCTAGCTCGTGGGCGGATAACCAGGAACGTGCTAATCTTGTTCATTTCCCAATCAATTGATTAATTGGAACTCTTGCATAATATGGTGTTGTAGTATGTGTGACTCTTGAACTCTACGGAGGGACTATTAAATGTGATATAAAACTGTTGCAAACAGTGAGAGAAAGGTAAGGTTTGCCAGAATGAGTGATATTTATCACATTTTGAATTGTCAAACTTGAATGTGTGTGTGTGTGTGTGTGAGTGCAATATGTGAAAAGTTAAGGAAAAATAAGCATTTATTAACGAGAGTAATTTATGAAGATAATGATGACTTTGTGTGTTTAATTCTCAAAAATTTACTTGGAATAACCTCATACTGAAAGAAGCTATGTGTGAAAATGATCCTTTTTTCAGGTAAAATACAAAAAATTTACATGTGAATACATATTAACTAAAATTCTCTCTTCTAGTTTTCCTAACTTACAGGTAGTAGACTAGATTGTATGTTAGCAGGTTCTATATTCAATCAGTTGAACTTATAACTAAATTTAAGTGTAATCGAAATTCATCTTTTGGTGAGTTTTTTAAAATAAAAATATTAGAATTTTCTTTTAATTTACAATTTACAAACTACACATCAGAGAGAGAGAAGGAGATAGATCAGGATAAGTTAGGAAAATTTTGGTGTAAAAAATTGTTGAAAAAAATTGTTGAAAAAACATAGAGATAGGGGGGCAAAAAGAGAGAAAGAGAGGGAAAGAGAGAGAGAGAGAGCAAGAAAAGGGGCATGCAGAAATACAAGCAAAAGAGGTAGCTATGCCTGTTATTTGTGAAAGGAAAGGAAAGAGGGAGAGAGAGAGAGAGAGAGAGAGAGAGAGAGAGATCCTTATTTTCAAGTTGCTATCACTTTCTAAACTGCTTAATCATCCTTTACTGAGAAGTTGGAAGAATTGTTTGCTTCTAATCTACAATGAGCAAAACCAATTCTAAGAATATTTCCCAGTAACCACAAGACAATGGTTTGTGATATTTATATACAAGGTATGGAAAGTAAAAGTCAGGGTTGAATTGCATTATAACTTGAGACAGCAGTTTTCTATGTGAACAAAGGGTCTGTCTTTAGCAGCACTTGGTCTTACACCACAGTATTGGTATAATTGACATGGTAAGGTTACATTAGCTTTTTATTTCAATATATTATATATATTACACTTCTGATGTAATTTTACTGCTTCTGAAGTACTTTACATATACCATGTATATTCATGAATCTGTAGATACATATAAAAGAGAATAGAGCTTTCGTCCAGCCCCATAAATTTGTATTATCCCTGTATTTATATGTACATTAATGGTGAGAGCCCTTTCAAAAATAGTTTTGAGATTAATCAACATGAATTAAATCTCAAGAGTGTAAGGAAGTCTCAGTTTACTTACATGTTGGTCTTTGATATGTATTTTCCTGAATGCTATTTAATCCTTAATAAATTAAATGTCTCATTTTCTATTTTTAATGATGACT
The DNA here is from genome assembly GCA_037976565.1 of Mesocentrotus franciscanus. Lineage (NCBI taxonomy): Eukaryota > Metazoa > Echinodermata > Echinoidea > Camarodonta > Strongylocentrotidae > Mesocentrotus > Mesocentrotus franciscanus. The sequence goes on along the minus strand of CP137668.1, from coordinate 5,263,867 downwards.
TTATGTCTTTTCATAATATTCATAACTTTTAGCAATTATTGAGCCGGAAAACACTTCTCGAATATATTGCAGTAGTTTGACCACAAATTCTTTTTTCCCTCCATCTTTGTCTATTATATATTTCGAGCAGATTTAATCCTAAATCATTGAACAGGCCAAAGAGCAGTGAATTAATGTGTAAAATAATAACATTTGTAAAATACAGTCAAACCTGCTTTAGTGACCACCTGTCTACAAAGACCACCTGCCTACAAAGACCACATTTTTTGTTTCCCTTGAAAATGGTTTCTCATTGAAACATGTACTAAAGGAACCTGTCTACAAAGACCACCTGTCTACAAAGACCACTTTTTGTGTTTCCCTTGGGTGGTCGCTATAGACAGGTTTGACTGTAATAACATTTGTTTTTTTTTTTTTTTTCAAGTGTAAATTCTATTTAAAAAAAAATTACCCCTATGAATTGAATGAATTCAAAATAATTTAGTATTGCCTTTTATCTTTTATTACAAAAATTCCTATTGAAATTGGACGTTTATGTGCATATACCACAAAATTACCACCCACAATGAGATACATGGGTTTAGTGAATTTAATACCACTGCATTATTTACAGTAAACTGTCTTTTTTTTCAAAATCCAGTCACATATTTAATTGTGTGCTCTCTTTGATGGATAATCAGTAAAATGATCAAGTTAGAACCTCAACCTGTTGTCTACTGCTTTATTTTTTTGGGGTCATGTTGGCCTTCAAACAAAAGTATAAATATTGTATTATTCTGTCATCAACACATAAATTGGTATAGTTAAAAAGATAAAGGAACCAGAAAATTGCATCAACTACATTTAATCTGGCACCTTTATACCTCAGAAAACTTTGTCCAATCAAACATTGTCTCAACTTGGTTATGATACATTTATATGTTTACAATCATGGTGGCAAGCAATTTTTGGGCCAAAGGACTTACAATAAAAAACAAAATGCCTTGTTTGGAGAAAAAAATAGTGTAATGCAATGAATCTTATGATCTTTGGATCAATGAGCAGCTGCAAGAAAGATGAAGGCAAGAAATTATGAGTATTTATCCTGTAAAATCTGAAGCAAAATAAGAATGGGCAGGTGCGATAAAAGAATATGACAGACCCGACATTTGACCGATATAAGATGGCCAAGTATGAAATTGCCTGAGTTCAAGAGAGTTGGGATATCTATGGAGTATAGAGAGAGAGGTATCATAAAACAGGGTGAATAGAGACAGAGGTGGATAGGGAGTCTTTGTGGATCAAAAGTTTAAAGTTTGATAGATATGTTTGTTTATTTGTACAAGTAATGATACAGACCTGTCTCTTGTGTTCTCTTTCATTGTGAAATAATGATAAATTCATAGCTTTGGCATTATTCCTGGTGGATTAACATTATAGTGTCAAAAATGTTTTTAAATTTTTGCTTTTGTTTACCCTGGCAATTGTACTCGCCCTGATTTTCAGCTGCTGACCTTTTTGTTCTTGAAGAGATTGTTTGGATGGTTCCACATGCGTTGACTATAAAAAATATTAACTTTGTTACAACATCACATGGTGGGACAAAAAATATTTCCTCCATGTTTGAACATGGTTTGAACATGTATGCGAGCATCATCTTTTATATGTCAGGGTCATTGCTCGACTGTTGTGATAGTCAAAACAAATGTTTAGTTAAATAGAAATAAGGTGATTCCACCCCCCCCCCTTCTAGACAGGTCGGATGACATGAATTATAATAATGGCCCTTAAGTCAGAATATTGGGCTTATGTGTGTAGTGGATATGATGGCCTTGTGCAGAATAGTGGCATCGCTCTTATTCACGGACAGGTTTCATGTGCGTCATGTGAATTTACATAATTCATTGTCTACGTGAATGCCGTCTCGCTCCAGTGAGTGGCCGGGGGACCGCGAGCAAATGGCATGTTCTGTTTCCCATTAGACAGCAGAGTAAATTCTCATTATTCAGGAAACTAAAAATATATCTGCTATCTGTGCCTCTCATCCCATCCTCTCTCTCTCTCTCTTCCTCCCTTTTTCCCTTTCTATCACTCTGAGATTACATCGTTCTCTGAGAGGCCTCTCAAATGTAACCTGTTATGTTCTTGAGTTTTTCTTAAGAGAGAGAGAGAGAGAGAAGGGAAGATAGTTGGAAGGGGGAGAGAGGCAGAGAGAGAGAGAGAGAGAGAGAGGCAAAGAGAGAGAGAGAGAGATGGGAAGAGAGGCATGGAAGATAGTGGGAAAGGGGGAGAGAGAGAGAGAGAAAGAGCGGCAAAAAGAGAGATGGGAAGAGAGGAGGAGAGGGAGGAAGAGAGTGGAGAGGAGGCGAGGGAGAGAGATTGACGTCAGACTTCGAAGTCAACTCGGGTCGCTCGCTGTGTGAGGGAAATACTTTTAAAAAAACATGGATGTCGACATGAACATCTAGATCTCTTGCCTATTCTCTGTTGGCACTACGGTCTATATGCTTTTTATTCTAAGCATATATACAATGTATAGATGCAAAATTAAATTACTTTGTTAGCTGTGGGTATGGCCGAGCAAGCTGTATTCATTCATTCTATTTATATGCACCATAATTACAGTGCTGTACAGCAATGATAATACAGTATGAATTGCCAATGCACTGATGATTACATTTGAAATGTGCATGATACAAGGGGATATACACAAACCCGAGAATGCTAATTTGCTCTTCCTATGCATTCGTTTGATGTCACGTAAATCCCTTGTTGTCTCGTGGGGGAATATCATAATTGAGCCGTGTTTATTCATGTATTCCTTTTGAAGCGGAGGCAGAGGTTGACATTAACGCAGATAGATCAGTCTGAGGTAAACGCGACGCAGAAAAAATTGCTTTCCAGGAAAAGTCAGCCGCTCGCCATTCCCAATGACGACAATGGTAGCATTTGCGTCTTTGTTGCGCCGTGCCTGAGAGACGATGCGGGATATGAATCAGAGGCATCTGATTAGCACTGCATATCGGTTTACCCCCCATTCTAGCTACTGATCACAGGGGTTGCTCAAAATAAGTCCTTCATTTTGTTGGCCACTGCAACAGTCATTGATCAGAGGTATAGTTTCCTTCCTTCCCTCTCCTGTACTTACCCCCTCCCCAACTCTATTGCTTCTACATCTAGGCTTCTCATTGACCATGGGTATACATGTAGCTTCCTTCTTTCCTTCCTGTTTTCCCCCCTTCCTGTTTTCTCCCTTCCCACTGGGGTATAGCTTTCTCCCCTCCCCCTCCCCCCTTCCCCTGTCCCCATTGGGGTATAGCTTTCTCCCCCACCCGTCTGGTTCCCCAAAGGGTTTAGCTTCCTTCCCTCTCCTGTTTTCCCACCTCCTCTTATTTGCCCTTTTCATTTATCAGCTTTCTTCCTTTACCCCCTGTTCTCCCCTGCCTCGACCCCATCCCCTTTTAGGATACAGCTTCCATACACCTGCTCTCCCCATCCTCCTTGTATGTGCTGCTAAAAAAACATGATAATAATGTTATCAGAAATAAAAATTATTGGTTTAGAAAAACATACATGAAGGTTGAATAAGAGCAAGTAAACTCTGCAAATAACAAATGTGCATGGGACTATTGGTAAGATTGCTGTGTGTGCACTACAGATTGTCAGGATTGCAACAGCTACATATATACAGTCAAACCTGTCTATAGCGACCGCCCAAGGGAAACACAAAAAGTGGTCTTTGTAGACAGGTGGTCTTTGTAGACAGGTTCCTTTAGTACATGTTTCAATGAGAAACCATTTTCAAGGGAAACAAAAAATGTGGTTTTTGTAGACAGGTGGTCTTTGTAGACAGGTGGTCACTAAAGCAGGTTTGACTGTATAACTAATTTCATGCTACAACTATGATGAAATACAGGGAAATCAGTTTGCTTTTCACCCTTTGTCCTTCAGTAAACTATATGAAGGAGACCAGAAACAAAACAAGAAAACTTAAGTTCCCATACAAATATTTCCTTTTGTTTCTGCTGATATTTGATCATATGATTATTTCTTTCACTATTGATCAATGCAAGTGAAACCTTGATTATGGTCATGTGATCTTTCCCACCATGCCAGATGATTTCCTGTACTTCATGAGTGTTTTTCCCCCATTTTTTTTTTAATGAATCTGCATATTATTTACAGTTACACGTACATCTTCAGTTTCCTTTTCAGTAAAGTATGTATGTATTAAACCATGTAAATAATGAACTTGAATACTGGTTTTTGTTTTTATAAAAACCCATTCTCAAACATGCATGCATGTTTACCAAGTCAGAGATTTGCAGGTATTAAGACTTTTATCCTATTTCTCCTTTTGCTGGTATAGCTATAGAGTACTTACGTTTAATACCTTTCTACGATATGAAATGGAGGATTAATGAATACATGTAAATTCATGTCTTCCTTCTAAATGGCATGAAATGTTAACACATTGCCTATTAAAGGGAACATGGCAATCCCTGTATTAAGCCTATGGAAATGATAGAATTGATTAGTCATCAGGTTAAATATTTAGCCTGAATAACTTTTTTTTTTTTTTTTTGAAAATTATAATAATTATTATTATTATTTTTTTTTTTTTTGGGGGGGGGGTCCATCTTGTGTCTTTGTAATGGAAGATGTTGTCTCGTGTCAGATAATTTCAGTGTGATTCTCTCTAACCTGACCTGACCTGACCTCTACAAGCTTAGCTTTAATTAGGTCTCCTCGTCTTTTCTTCCTTTTTTTTCTCACTTAAATGCATTACATGAACTTGATCCTTATAAGTGTTCCTTTTATATACTCTACATGCTATAAATCTGTTAAATTGTATTGCATTCATGTTGGAAGAAAGACAATAAACTTGAACTTGAACCAACAGTGTACAGTGTGTACTTGCACAATGCACATGAACAGTTACATGTTGGCAATCCATTGTACATTGTCCATCTTAACACATTGTCTTAGATCATGCCCCCAAATGATAAACTCATCTGGGGGGTGTTTCACAAAGATCCTAAGTTGAACTTATCTCTAAGTTGGACTTAACAATTATGGAAAGCCATTAGCATCTATGAAAATATTTTGTAAAAGTTACTTTAAAAGGGATAAAATGTTGATTCAAATCATCCATATTTTCTATTATCAAGGAGATTTCATGTTCTTGATGTGGAATTTATAAAAGTACAAAATACTTGAATTTTCGCTTTTGAATATATCTTATTTTAAGGCTACAAATGGCTCTCCATAATTTTTAAGTCCAACTTAGAGTTAAGTTCGACTTAGAATCTTTGTGAAACACCCCCCTGGTCTTTGAATCAGGCTTATGAATAAAGGGAATCTGAAGTCAAATCTAAAGAGAAGAAACTTCTTGTGGCAGGTCATAGGATTAGACAAACGAAGCTGTCATCATATGTGCCAACTAATATCTCTATTGTACTATTATTTTCCAGAATTGTAGGTCTAAGACCCCGTTCTCATTCACTTCGTTGGAGCGGTCTAACTAAGACCCGTTCCTCAGGAGCGGTTCTAAGGTGAGTGAGAACGGTCAAAGTGGTCCAGGAAGTGGACTTCTGGACCGCTCCAGAAGACCACCTCGGGAGGTGGTCTTGAGGAACGGGTCTTATTAAGAGCGGTTTGGAGCGCTCTAACGTGCGAGTGTGAGCGGGCGTACTTTGAGCGGAAGTGGTCTAGTGACGTTGCGTGCGAAACATGTAGTACGGTACATACGTTTAGTATTCCGCGAAAAAATTTACCCGCTGACCTGAGCTGCCATAGCAACAAGACCACTTTGACTCGTGGAGCGGTTTGAGCCATAAAAAACTGCTCGGAGTGTGAACCCTCGCAAACCGTTCCTCAAGACCCGTTCCTCTGGAGCGGTCTAACTAAGACCACTTTCAAAGTGAGTGAGAACGGGGTCTAATATCTAGGCCTACGTTACACATGCAGCTCAAGAAATTTGTGAAATCATGTTGATTATTCAAAGTACTCGTAGTCGAATCATGGGTGTCAAACTTTCAGAAGTCTAGCAGTTAAGAAACTGGAACTGAAAAGGTTAGTCTGTAGTTCAAGACCCTGCTGGGTGCTTCATCTCTGCTTTTCGATTTACATGTGTATCAAGTGCAATAGACATTCATACAAATTGTATGTGGAATAGAAAATTAATTCAATGGATCAGCTATTCTGGATGTTGATTTGCCTTAGCCTTATAACCCTTTCCTCGAAGATCAGCACCATCAGCAACTTAAACCACTCAAACGCTGATGATGGCATCTTATCTCTTTATTGAAGTCAGAATAGGTTCATTAGTGTTTAGATAATAGATATTTCTTATCAAGAATAATTCCAATCAAGATAACAATAAAAAAAGACAATATGAATGAAAACTGTAGTAAAACAATATTACATTTGTGATCTGTTTGTGAACTGGATGGCTCTGCATGGGGCCTGGACTAAAGATCATGATAAGTACTATATACCTTTGTACTTTGATACCCTTCTCATAAAGACTTGAATTCAATTGCAAATATATTCTTCCCTGCACCCCACTGTTCTAATTTATAGCCATAACTTGTTTCTATGAGGAAGGAAGGAAGAGGCTCAAAGTTCATAAATCATTGTCTTTGTTTACGTGGAACAGGGTGGGTAGAGAGTTTTAGAGCTTTTGTCAGGTTTGTTTTTCCTTGTGCTTATAAAGCATACTTGATACTCCCTGCAAATTAGCATTGTCATTTTTGCAATCCAAAGAATACAAATGTGATTGAATTGCATCATTGTTAGATACACATACAGCTCTATTTTTTTCCTTCAAACTGGGTCAAATATTGAGAACCGTTGAAGTGCAATAATTGCTTAGAAGGTTAACATGAAAGGCTACAGCCCCTAGACCGACAGCCCATGAGACAAACATGTCGGTCTTGCTGGCTTGCTGACTTCTCTGTTTGAGAGTTTGCCAGACCAACAATGTTGGTCTCATGGGCTGTCGGCCTTGTGGGCCATCGGTCTCATTGGCTATCCATCTCGTGGGCTGTTGATCTACTGGGATGTGCGGAATATATGGCAAATTTATTTTCATGAATTTACATGTATACTCATCCGCTTTAATGCCTTGCTCTGTGCCAGTCAGTTCTTTCGTTTTTCCTTTTGTTTTTTCGTCAACTTGATATGTCGGCCTACATCATATTCGGAAAGGTACATGTACTGCCGCCACATCCTACAACCATTTAATGGTGTCCCTGCTGTATACATTAAGAATCCAAAAATAATTTCAAGGGTGCATTGTGGAAGTGCCGCTCTCTTGGGGTCATTTCCTAGAAAAATACAATTTGAGCAAGTGAAGCTATTTTTATGTGACATGAAGTGTCAGCTTCTTTTTGTTGTTCCAGTGTTTACCAGAATTAGGGTGCTGGTTGAGATCCACGCCCATGATCTGTTTTGTTGTTTATGAGACTGGAAAGATATGGAAGAGATGAGCTCTATACTGCCTCTTCATAAATATTTCCATACATCTGCTTGAAAAATATCTGGTACCATTAATCAAAAAGCTACTTGTGGTTGATAGTTGATTGGTGTTGAATCTTGTCAGTTGCATTCATTGCAGACAGCATAAAAAAGTATCATAAAAACTGTTAGGTGCCTTTTCATTGGCCTGCAATTTATAGCCAGCTAATTCTCCTTGATGAGAATTAGCTTGACCACAAAATAACCCATTAATTTGCAGTGAAGATGTAATTAGCGGGCTGCGCTTGGCAAAATAATTCAAGCTATCATCTGCATTCGTCTTGGTCGAGTTCGAGAAGTATTCCGGCTCTATACTTGGTCTAGCAGTGGGCTTATTCTTGATAAAGACACATTTCCAGGCATGCCCAACATATATGTTTGCATGTGCAATTTTCGAAGGTACTGGTACAAAGTATGAAAAAGTGATAGAAGTTCAAGGATGTTTTCTGATTTTACTTGTAATCCTATTGGTCATGGACTTATTCATATAGGGTAAGGTTCATCAAACAAGATAATATCCAAGTCACACAAACGAGACCAGCACCATAACTGACAAACACAATGATTCGTTATCCAGTTTTTTGTTCAAAATGATGCTCAAACATGTGTTACGTACTGTACATATATGACATGTCCACAAAATGCTACTTTTTAGTGGTTTCCAAAAATCTCTGTGTCTCAACATGAATTACATAATGCAAATAAAGAATAGGATCTAATTTAAAGGGAAGAGAGTTTTTTGGGTTTTTTTCAGTCTCGATAAATTATGCCCCTTCACAAAGCACTTTGCCGGCCGAAGCTCTCCCGTGTCTCCAGCTCACTCACCTGTATCCTGCAGCTCAGTTACACGGGGGATAACGACTCACCACTGAATCTAGCCTGTCCAAATTTCGGTTTGGACTCGGGAGGAAAATTTTTCTGTCATCTTTAGTTTTAAAAACAACATTGTTACTATTCTTTTTACTTTGACTTTTTGACTGTAAAGTCGTAATAAATAAAAGTCCTTCCCAATTCCCTGCATCATGGCTTGGGTTTCCGAACGGGACCGCACGCTGAAATAAGAGACGAATCTGAGATGGTGTTGGCAAAAAAGCAAACCCAAAAGCAAACCCAAAAGGAAAAAAAAAAGTTTTTTTTTTAAATCTCAATAATAGGGCGCCTTATACACAGGTGCACCTTATACACGGAGATTTACGGTATACTTTATTAAAAATATTTTCAAGAAATATCTTTTTCCTTTATCATGCCTGATAATTTCCCGATTTAAATTGGGTTTCCCAATTTTTGTCCTGATTTTTTTTTTGTGTGTGAATTTTTTCTTCTTCAAAAAATGTATAATCCCTGAGATTGATGTAAATCCGGTTTAATATTAGGGGGGTGAGGTGCCGTTTTTTCATGACTTGCTTGAACACCTCACGCAAGCGCTCGTCACCTCGCTTCGCTCGGATGTCTAAAAACTTTTTTTTTTAAACTCTCACTATCACCCCTGCTATATGTACATTGATTTTTTAAATAATAAATTACCTTTTCCCCAGCGAGAAACAATTTTGTATTAATACCTTCCACTCATGATAGTGATGATACATGGAGGTTTCGTTGGATCAAAGCTTTAGCCTTGCATTGACAAATGTAATTTTATTAATTTTGTTGGATTCTTGATACTCATTAATGTGTGAGTGATGAAACCCATTAACAAATTGATTTTTTTTTGTCAATGTTATTTTAACCTTGAAAAACACAAGGTTGTGGTATGGAATATTAATGGTTTATTGGAAGCCGCTACATGTACATAGAAACAAGAGATGTGCTTGATATTTTAGTTTGTTGAGGGAAACTTGCCATTATTATTCTAGAAATATCTACATGTACATGTATTCGCATTTTTGCCTACAGATCGGTGCATCTGAATAAAACAATTATCAAGTAGACTTCATGAAAATTTCTGTGTATAGTGCTACTTTTGCATGTACATGGATTTGCAGGAGCTTCCGTGACATTGCAGTCCAGTGTGCTTTGGGGAAGGAGAGGGCGTTTTCGCTGTGATTTTTTTTATTCCTTTCGGATACAATATACAAATTCATTGGTAGTCGTGAACGGAACTTAATAATATGCACGAAATTTGTCTTTTGATTCAGGTGGAAAAGTATGAGAATGTGGTATATACATGTACAGTATTCAACAATTTCTTTTTTCTTTCAATTTCTTCTTTGCTACCAGAACAGGGAGATCATCTTTAATTATTTTCAATGGAATGCTCTGGCTAGTGGGGGTTGAGGGGTTGAGGGGTGTAGGGTGGGGGGGGGCAGATCAGTCAGATGAGGATATTTCTCTTGTAGACACTCACAATCAGGCTTCAGCATCAAATAATGTTAACATTCACCTTCATGTGGATGAGGGTCCACATTTCCTTTCTTGTATCATATTTTAAAGAACAATATAATAGGCTATATATAATGTTGATGTTCATTGAATAATGGGGTCGACATGCCAGCTAGAAGATTGAGTTTAAAAAGGTCTATTGTCAGCTCAAACCTTCGATTATTGTCTTGCCAACCAGTGCACCATTTCTAGAACACCCACCTCCGCCAACCATGTCTTCTGTAATTGTCTGCTGCCCGGCTTTGCGTAAATTCACTCAGGGGAACTCTAAAAGCCTGTTCAGACAGACTGCATGCTATTTATATGATTGTATTTAAAAAATCATCACATTCATAAAGGAGTGAGCATAGAGAGTTTTAGAGACTTGAAAACAGTATCCTATAAAGAAACTCCGTATACAGAAACTAATTTTGGAGAAGTCAAATGTCATGGCAGCAGACTAACCTTCGCCCAGTTATATACGATTTAGATCAAGATTTTCATTCTTTATCGAGATTTCACTCAAACGGATGCTCAAACAGGCATTTCGCTGTATAATGTTTTATTACACAACATTTCTTTATACAACATTCCAACTAGAGAAAAATTAATTACGTATTGTATAGCTGTACGATAATGATAATGCAGACATTTATAAGACTTGCAACATATCGACCCAGAGGGTGATCAAGGTACATATTGAACGTAATCACAAAAATACGATGAATTCTTGTCAATCTGAAAACGGTAAAATGAGAAGTTTGTGGCACCCAAAGAACATCAACCCATCAACAATGACCAATAGGAATCGGTGCGTTGCGGAAACATTTCTAATCCAGTTGATATTGTTTTTGTTTTGTTTTGTTTGGATGGGCATTATGTTTGTCTCCATTGCAACCTAGTTTGGTTTCCAAGAGAAGGAGTGAGAGTGGGATTAATGACTAAAATCAAAACCAGAATGAACCTTGCATCCACCTACACTGTAGGCTGATGAAACCATGCCAATGACACCATGCCAAATACAATAAGTTCTAAATCAAACCACAGTTTTTAATACCAATCTAAAATCAACAGTTGATGTAGCTGTTATCGTTACTCCTACGCATATGATTATCTCACAGATGTTGTAACCTATATTTTCCTGACTCCGTCCATTAAAAGAACATTCTACTAGTATGCCCGATATTTTACATTTGACATGTTGATGTACATATAATTTGTTGTTGTTGTTGATCTAAATCACTTTAACTTCAATCTTTTCATCTGCTGTACCTTCTGGTAATTAAACCCTTTCTCTTTCTCTTTTCAATTTAAAGTTGTTATTCAAGTTTTTTAAATCACTTATATTACTAAAATACAATTTACGGCAGAGTTTCAGTATGATTGAATTAGAAAGGTAGGGATCACCAGTTTCAAGTTGAATATGGATTATCTACTCGAGGCGATGCCATTTAAAAAATATGCTCATGCATGTACGGTGTTTTGTTGTATGTTTTTGAGATTGTAATAGTCATTGCCAGATACAATTAATTCCCTGCATTCTATCAGTTCTATCGGTTAGGAATAGGAACATGATGACGTTATGGTCATGATGTGTTGATTTGATAAAAATTAGAAAAATAATCTTATCTTTTAATGCTACACATTAGATTGATTGAAAAGAGTAGAAAGTAACCTTCTCAAAAGTCAGAAGTGACTACTGGTACTAAAAGGAGGCCTCAACCCTAATAAGTTGGTTTTGCCTTTCCTAATTTTTGGATCCTATGGATTTTCCTCAACCTTTCTCTGATATGCTGCTGAGCTGCTCTCATTTTTCTGTTCCTTTTTTTCTTTTCTTTTTTCTTCTTCTTCTTTTAATTAAAAAATAATAATTTAAAAACCAACTTGATGCCAGAGTGGATTCCCCTTTAACTTTTGAAAACAAAACAAAAGTAACCTGGTAAAAAAAATAAAAATCAGTTGAGGGGGATCATAAAGAGTCATACCTAATGGCATATTTGCAATCAATCAATTTCCTGTTGATTGCTGGTATTTGTTATTCTTAAAAAGAGACAGACTTTACTCAAGTCTAGTTTTTAATATTTTGATGTCTGAAACCCCCTACTGAAAATGCTAGGATAAATTTCAAATACTTTGAAGGTAAAATAAATCCCATAGAAACAGACAGATGCATTCTAATTATGCACTGCATGTAGGCTCCATGTAGGCTCAATGTTGACCATGTACAATGTATGTTAAAGGTACTATGTCCCATTTGCAGGCCAAAAAAATGAAAAGGTTAAATTCCAACAGCATTTGAAAGACAATACTAATTTAGAATTTCCCAAAAAGAAAGGGGGCTTGAAAATGTCTTTAAGTGGGAAAATAACGACTATTAGTTGTCGAATCGACTTAGGAGCTATAGAGCCAGTAAGTAATAGTCTGATTTTCAGACCATTGTACCGAATGGTCGTACGTTTTATGCTGCGCAAAGATTCAATCAGTTTAATTTTGGCCATTACAAGAAGTGGGTTATTGATGTAGACAAATGCTCATGTACCCTTTACAGCTCATTTTATGTATGTTATTACCAAAGATGAAAAAATCCAGTCAGTCACTCAATAGTGTCTGACAGTGAAGTCTAGTAAGTAAACGGGTTTCCTTGCATAATTTGAATATTAGGACACTGCTAACGTTTAAATTTCACAGATAGGACATACATGACATATTCATAATTCCTGCAAAGTTCTACAGAATTTGATGTTGGCTGCAAAAGGGACATAGTATCTTTAATACAAGTTTGTGAAACCAAAGTGGTGTTCTCTAGAACTATACCCAGACCTGCCAACCAGTACGATTTAATCGTATTTCGTACAATTTTTAGAAGTAAATACGACAGTACGATTTTCCAAAAAAAAAAAAAATGTTTTTTCTTAATAATTTTTGTAATTTTAAATAATTATTATTGGTGTGTGTGTGCCATTTTCAATGGCAAAAGGCCTATTCTGTCCTGTAAAGTAATCTTTCAAGCATCTCACATCGGCAATTTTGGGATGTTCATTGGTTCATCGAACACACCAGTCATGACGAAATCATGCATATTCAACCAATGCTCCATGAAAAAAATTCTTCCTGTATGTAGGAACTGTAAGAGGCATTGATCCGTTTTTTTTTAAATACAGTTTTTGTCAGTAAAATACAACTTTTGGGATTAAAGAATACAGTTTTTGAACTCCAGAGGTTGGCAGGTCTGTATACCAGCATTTTTTCTTTCCCAGGAAATAACTAATAAAAATGAGACAATAACAATTCCTTTCAGTCCTCACAAATCATATCCTCTTTCTGATAAAAGACACTTTTATTGTGTTCTAAACTGAGGAGCAACTTTCAACCAGGTGTCATTTGATATGCTTTTTATCATCAACATGGAGGCCCTTTTCTGGGTATTTTTCAATTTCCGTTGAATGCTGCAGCTTTATTGGGTCTGTGGTTTAATTTCTAGGGAATAGATAGATAGGGCATGTGGTCCCCTTGGAAAACATTTGTGGCTTCATCTGAGAAGTGATGTGGTTTTGATGAAGGGTTTTCAGCTTCTTACAAAATATGCTTTAGTATGTTGGAAAGAATCAGAATATTATATTTTTAGAATCATATTCATTCAATATGTGAAGTGGTGTGGGATGAGGCATGATATTTCCAATTTAGGATGAATATTGAATAATAATTATATTTGCTTATATAGCACGTAACACTTACTTTATCAGAAGTCTCTAAGTGCTCTACAATAATAACCCTGGCTTTAGCAGGGCAGCTGTCACGCGCTCTGCGTTTCAAGGAATAAATTCCTACCAGGTCCCCATTTACTTCACCTGGGTGGAGTGTGGCAAATGTAGATCAATGTCTTGCCAAAGGACATTAGTGCTGTGGCGGGACTCGAACCGCAGACCTTGTGATCGACAGTCTGGCGACGTATCCACTAGACCACGACACCTCTGTCATGTTCATGTTCCTTCATGTACACAATTAGCATTCCCTCATATATGAAGTATATAATATTTGTTTCATTTTGGTTTATTTTTCATTGTTCTTTTTGTCTTTTCTTAAATTCATTTATTGACTTTAAATCACAATTTGTATTGGGGGTGGGGAGGAGGGATGAAAGTCAGTCCATAAAGGGTTTGCATCAGCCGGCTCTTAAAGTTGATTTAATATATATGCGGGAGGTGGGTGTGTAGGTTTTGGTGCAAAACTACATGTAGTCCAAGGTGTCCATTGTAAAAAATTATTACAAAAAAAAACAAACATATATCACTTAAAGCAATACTGAATTTGTAGGCATGTGTGAGGCAGTTATTTGGTCTTATGTATCCGTTTTGGAAAGTGAACACAAAAATCATTATTTGGAAGCCCCATTAGACAATTACCCCTTTTTTTTTTAATTTTAGGAAGCCAGCCATATTCATTCCTGCTCAAAAATATGAAATACATCATGAAGACCTGTTATGTATTACTTTTGAAATTTACCCAGTCCCTGGACTCCCTGCCAAAGGTCATGGGAACTGTTCTTCATGACTGGAAGGACCTGGACCAATTCAAGTGGTCCTGGTACCAGCAGAAAGCAAACCTGAAGGAAGCCCTGAAGTACCCTCGATGTGATATCTCTTCAGAACACTTTCCGTTCGCGTTCATATACACCAGAAATGATGATCTTACTGTCTCTGTCAACAGCCTTTGCCATTGCTCCCTGTTTGCAAATTGACATATATATATATATATATATATGCATATATAGAGATATATATATATATATATATATATATATATATAAGCCTAATATATATGTATATATATAGATCTCATTCTCATCCACACTGTTAAAAAGAAATCCTTAAGAATGAAGTTGGATTTTATATATCCCATTAAGTTTGCTAATGCTCCCAAACTTTTAATAGTGGTTTTTTTTTTGTATAGCACTCATATCAGTCATACTTGACACTCCTGGCGCTCAGTAATTATTACCCCGGCTTTAGCATGGCTGCCATTACGGCGCTCTAGCATTTCCAGGAATTAATTCCTGCAAGCTACCCATTTACATCACCTGGGTCGAGTGTGGCAAATGTAGATTAATGTCTTGACAAAGGACATTAATGCTGCGGTGGGACTCGAACCGATTTTTGCTATTGATTGCATTGATCACTTTGTGCAATCTATCGCAAAAATAAAACGTACAATCAATTACTAAGCTTTGTGTCACAGGGCCCAGGAGTACTTTAACCTCTTCTCAACATGAGCATACAATTGACTCTGTTGTATGCACTCCGCACTTTTTAAATGTTGAGCTAACATATTAAACAGTGCGAGAAATGTTTAACAGATGTACACGTACTTTAATATATGTTTATTTATCTTGTAAATCTCCACACTAATCTTTGAGTTCATAAAATGGTTGCTTTAATTCCTTGTATAAATAACTTTTTTTGACCTTTGACCAAACAGATTCTTTATCGGCCCATTTACACAGCCCCAAAACCATTTTTTCTACTGGGAAAACCCATAAGAATCCATTGGTGTTTTATAATTTTGTGTGTGTGTGCGAGTAGTGCGCATGCGCCACTTGTCGCTGTCCTGCATGAGTTAGCACGTAAGCAAGGAGAGTCACGTGACCCAAAACCGGAATGATTCACCAGTGTTTTGAAAATGAGCATTTACACTGCAAAAATCAGTGAAGTTTCTCCGGCGTTTCAACAAACCACATTCCAGAGGCGGGTTTTTTTCGGCGTGTATATGGGCAGTTGCCTAGCAACTTCCGACGAAACACCGGAATGTGAGAAGAATCTACAATTTTTGGTTGCAGTGTAAATGCAGCTTATGTATACCTCCTCCATAAGCCCTGCTGTAGAGTCATACTCCTTGATATAACTACAAAAAACAGAAGTTTGTATAAACATGATGAAGGTGAGCTGTAGAATGGATGAAAGGGGGTCGTATTCTATTTCAGTGCAAAAGCTTCACCAGGATGTGCCATCTTAGGATTCAAATTTCATAATTGACTTTGAAGAGGCATGAATTACATGTTAGGAGTGCTTACAGAGAGCTACACTTGACACGCTATGTGCTACCAAGCGCCACCTGAAGAAAGGATTGTCATAACACGGTAGTGAATTGATTTCAATAATGACAATGAGGATGAAAAGATTAGAAGTTTCTCATTGTGAATTCAACAGAGACATGCACGTGCGCAGATACGGTCGTTATTTTGATATAGTTCAATGTTGTTACATTCTAGGTACTGTACATGAATGAAACGGTTTATGATTTAGGCCTAGAATGTAAGAAAGGTTTGATAATAATTATCAACATATTGTAAATGTGGGGGTAAGATTTGAGCTCATGTTTAGTGAGAATAAAAGTAATTGTATTTTTTTTAATGAATTCTATTTACTACAACATTACAGGTAATGCTAAATCACTGAAACCATAATTAAAAGACGGTGATTTTATAAGGCTTCCAAAGTTCCCATCACCTTTCATTTGGACTAATTTTTTTGGTCAAAATCACTAATACCTCAACTAAAAGACTAAAAGTGTTTTTTTTAAATCATTTTACCATCTCTGTAATCCTTCCCATCGCCTTGAATTTGGACTAATTTTTTTCTCCTCAAAATCACTGATACCATAATAAGAAGATGGAGTGATTTTTTAAGGATTCCATGAAATCTTCCCTTTGCCTTTTAAGATACAGTATGTATTTACAAATCCTGAAAACTACTTTTAAATCAAAGAATGTGGTTGAGGAGGGAGATATGTATAACAGATAGAAAGATAGATAAATAGATAAATAGATAAATAGATAGATAGATAGATACCGGTAGATAGATAGATTGATAAATAGATATGTATAATAGATTGATAGATAAATAGATAAATAAATAGATAGATAGATAAATAGATAGAGTGATAGATAAATAGATACATAGATACATAGATTGATAGATAAACAGGTAGATAGATAGATTGATAAATAGATATGTATAATAGATAAATAGATAGATAGATAAATAGATAGATAAATAGATTGATAGATAAATAGATACATAGATTGATAGATAAACAGGTAGATAGATAGAGAGATAGACAGACAGACAGATAGACAGATAGAGAGAGAGGGGGACAGACAGGCAGACAGAGAGTAAGAGAGAGAGAGAGAGAGAGAGAGAGAGAGCACAATACACGTGATTACATACATACAAATGCACATAGTGTGAGCGGGAAAGTGGGATAATGGTTTAGCCCTTTTTTGTAGGAACCACTCCCTCAGTCAAATAATAGCTGGAGGGGGTGGGGAGCAAAGAAAGAATTGCCACAGGGTGACACATTGTGCTGTATGAAATGGGAGGGCTAGGCAACATATACAGTCAATGAGGTAAAATGTTGAGCTGAGGAGTGAGATTAATAAAAGTAATGATAATAAACTGTTCTTGTATAGCACATACAAGCTGTATCACAAAATGATATAACGTCCCTATGCCCTTCCAAAGAAGTTTGGATATTAGTACCCTGGCTTTAGACTTTTAGCTCAGGCGACCGTCATCAGCGCACAGTTTATTTCCAGGAATAAACCCTGCCAGGTTACAAAATTAAAACTTTGGTGGAGAGTGGCAAATGTGGATTGGCATTCTTGCCAAAAGACATGAGTGCTGGGCTGGGATTTGAACCCTCAACCCATAGATTGAGGGTCAAGTGAATGTACCACTGTACCACAAAAAATGGTAGATTTACCCTTTGAACTTGGTGGATTTATTTTCTATTACCAGGACTGAAGATTATCTGTGTGTCTAGATGTCTTTTAATGAGTTATATGTCAATGATTTAGCCTGAAAAAGAATCCCATAGTTTTCAATACGTTGGACCACCTGGGCATGAACAAAAATAATCACTCCAAACGTATAAAAATGCTGCACATTTTTAACAAAATTTGTCAAACCGCAGATGGTTTGCAAGTAAGATTTCTCTCATTTCGCAGTCTGTTGCAGTTATACTTATAGGGATTCACGAGTCCCAAGATAAGAAAGCAATTTAGCTCTAGGAATTTTCAAAAAATCTCTAGTGATATAAAATTAGAATTCGTGTAATTTGATGGAAATATCTGCTACAAAATACAACTTTTACAACGTCAAATCTTGATAAGCCTTTCCCAATTATACGTTATATGACTAGTCTTTATCAAGTTTTTGTCCGAACCGATGCTCAAACATGCGTTTGTACAAACTTTCTGTATACGATAGGAAAAAATTAAATAATTGTCGTATATAGCTATACAATTTTTTGTATAGCCATACAATGAATTTCATAAGTCTGAACACAGGGTAGGTTACAAAGTAGAACAATTTTTTTTCTTAGACCAATGCAATGAATATACCTACTGTGAAGAAGCCGACATATCGCTAGTCAGTACCAGTACGGCGTTCACTGTAGGTAGTGAACAGTTTGGAGATAAGAAAGGATAATGAGGATGTTTTTCACTTGATTGTGGTGATATAGCCTGTATTCCAGGAAACCCTTTTAGAGAACAAGCCGCAAGTCACAGCACACAGTGAGTCAGTGTCATTTTAAAGGGGGTACTGACTGGGCTTTGCAGGGTTTTCTCAACGATTCCTTGCACTTACATGATGCAGAGGGATATTACATGTATACTGTGAAAGAGCTGCCAATGAACTGTAGACCAGCTGGCCATAATTTATGACAAGTTTCTCACTCTTTAGTCTTTACACGTATATGTACACATGATCCAGTTAAAAGAGTCCTGCAAATGCCTCAGGAGGAAACCTGTACAGAATTAATGACAGTCTCGTAGATAACTTTGATGTAACCAAGACACAGAACATCTAGAGTAGTCAAAGCCATTGAAGTCAGACTTTTTGAAATATGATAATACTATCATAATAGTAATGACAATAATATAAATTTATGAAGTGCAGAGCTGCAGACACTCTGCAAATATATTCTACTGTGCTACAAAAGCTCCTGATGTGTTAAAAAAACTACAACATAAAGTCAAATGAGAAGATGTGCTTTTAGTTTTGATTTCAAAGTAATTAACAATGGTGATTTCCTAATTTCTAACTGTAAGTTATTCCACAGTTTGGGGTCTGCACTGCAAATGATCAATCTCCCAATGTTATTTTTATTTTATGTAATGGGGTCTACAATAAGACAGTACGGGTTGCTTTATTAGACAATTGGATCAATCATTTCATAAGATCTGGACAAATGGCTAAATGGATGCACTGAGGAGACTGACATCAGGAGTTCAGGACAAATTTGTGAAATAACCTATGTTCCCTTGGGGAGAAACCGGAGTTGTCACTTGTCCAACTAAATGCATGACATACATCGGCCTACTTATTTTCCTACGCTTTACAGTTCCAATCCATGAGAAAACAGCAAGACTTGCATCCTACATGTATATGTTATTGTTGATTTATGGTTACAAAACTGCTGTAGAAAGAGTGCAGGGAAAGACTGCCCCAAAACCTAGATTCCAGCAGATGCAGAGTGGAAAACTGGCTGGAAAAGCACCATGGGAATTGTATGGTAGTGGTAAACAAAACTTTAGGAAGAAGTGCATCCTGTTTTTCATTACAGGCCGTAAGGTAATTGAATTCATTCAATGCTTGGCCCTATTTGGCCATGATGGTCGACAAGTCATCTCTTTCCTCAACTTGTATACTAAAGATTGCCGAGCTCTCTCTCTCTTTGACTGTGGAACGCACACCATCCCTTTAACACCCAGTACAAAGGATAAATCCTATCGCCGTGAGTTTCGGAGAAAGACTGTGCTTTCGGGAAGTCATGTGCTCATGTTTTCAAGGGAAACAGCCATCAGACATTGCCCGCAGTCATTGTTTCTTGTTACCCCTAGCAACCACAGCTCTGCCACAGAGAGAGAGAGAGAGGAAACTGACGGCTCTCGTAGCTTTCTGTATTCAAGAGAGCAGTATGCGGCCAAACCAAGCCATGAATCATGTTAGTGACGCTACTCCTAACCAGTCCTAACCTTCTTTCCGCTAAGGTTCATGTACGCTAAACACGTAGTAGGCCTTAACGCAAGACATGGGACTAGTTTGCAGAAATAGACCCCTTATCAGGCACTTTTGTTGGTCCAGGTCTAAATCAGCCTCGAGAGTTGGTCAAAGTTCTTTGCACTACCTCACCTTTCCAAGATAGTTACCTGTAACATAATCAGTCTTTGGCTATACCCTGAATGAGTAGTCCAGATATTCTAAACCCGGTAAACATTTTTGGAAGAAAGATAAAGCCTGCCCCAAAAGACTAGATAATTACTTTTAATAGTAATGTACATTCACTGGCATGCAATATTAGCGTATTCAAAAAGGGGGTCTCTATTTTGAGACTAGTCATTGTAAAAGCGGACGTAACGAACAGTCAAACAGTCACTAAACTGGGACAGGCTAACACTATGTAGTCTTCTGCTCTAGACACAATTTAATTTGAAAATCTCTTGAACTCTTAAAAAAATAATCTTTGTTTAGACTTATTGATTGGTACATGTACAGATGGGAAGTCAAGTTGCCTCAAATGCAATAAAATAGGTATGTTTCACTACTTTCATCAATAGCTTAATTGCTGAATGTAAATTGTTGCATTGTTAATTTTGAAGAGGAAGCAAGTGTTCTTTATGTGTAAATTTGTTTTTTGATGATTTATTTCTAGCTCTATGTTTTGTGTGTCTCATTTTTATTTAAAGGGACATAAAATCAGGCTGTTAAACCTCTAGAAAATCAAGAAACATTATCTTGTGTACATGTATTTTGTCAAAGTAAAGGTAGTGGATTATTGTACACTTCTTTCATCCACTTTTCTAATTTTTTTTTATAGATATCTTCTATTACATTTTTTCCATGCCCATTTTGTTTGGTACCTTCAACTTTTCACTCATCTGCTATTTCTATGGATATTCCTGACCTTGTACAAATTCATATTTATGTTTATTATTTATTTATTTATTCATACATATTTATACAGGTACATGTACACAAGATCAGAAATAAATCTGTTTTGCATCTTGGAACTGGTATAAAAACATCATATAAAAAGTAGTAAAAATAACAAAGTATAACAGATTTGTACACTTTTTGTCTGATCATTCCTCACTTGAACTGAAGGTCTCTTTCTACATTTTGTTTTCTTTTGTTCAGAGTAATATGTTTAATGTTTAAATCATCTGCACATGACGTCACTTAATACCTTGTGGTATTTCAAGACAAAACACCTGATGTATCAGTTGTTTTTGTTTTCTACATGTAGATTTGTCAATGAAATACATGTTATATAGAAAGCCTCAAGCCAGTCCTTCAAAGAGTATAACATTCTAAATAATGTAATATACATGTAGAAAGCCTTAAGTCAGTCCTTCAAAGAGTAATGGCATTCTAAATAATGCAATATATAACATAAAATGCCTACTCCCTCAAAGTGATTTCATGTTACACTTAGACCCTGTTCTCACTCGCTTTGAAAGTGGTCTTAGTTAGACCGCTCCACTCCAGAGGAACAGGTCTTGAGGAACGGTTTGCGAGCGTTCACACTCCGAGCAGGTTTTTATGGCTCAAACCGCTCCACGAGTCAAAGTGGTCTTGTTGCTATGGCAGCTCAGGTCAGCGGGTAAATTTTTCGCTGAATACTAAGCGTATGTACCGTACTACATGTTTCGCGGAACGTCACTAGCTCACTTCCGTTCAAAGTACGCTTCCATTCACACTCGCACGTTAGAGCGCTCCAAACCGCTCTTAATAAGACCCGTTCCTCAAGACCACCTCCCGAGGTGGTCTTCTGGAGCGGTCCAGAAGTCCACTTCCTGGACCACTTTGACCCCATTCTCATTCACTTCGTTGGAGCAGTCTAACTAAGACCCGTTCCTCAGGAGCGGTTCTTAGGTGAGTGAGAACGGTCAAAGTGGTCCAGGAAGTGGACTTCTGGACCGCTCCAGAAGACCACCTCGGGAGGTGGTCTTGAGGAACGGGTCTTATTAAGAGCGGTTTGGAGCGCCTAACGCGTGTGAACGGAAGTGAGCTAGTGACGTTCGCGCGAAACATGTAGTACGGTACATACGCTTAGTATTCCGCGGAAAAATTTACCCGCTGACCTGAGCTGCCATAGCAACAAGACCACTTTGACTCGTGGAGCGGTTTGAGCCATAAAAACTGCTCGAGTGTGAACCCTCGCAAACCGTTCCTCAAGACCCGTTCCTCTGGAGCGGTCTAACTAAGACCACTTTCAAAGTGAGTGAGAACGGGGTCTTTGACCATTCTCACTCACCTAAGAACCGCTCCTGAGGAACGGGTCTTAGTTAGACCGCTCCAATGAAGTGAATGAGAACGGGGTCAAATTCACTGTCAATTGTTCAGACAGGCCTCTGACAAGGTTTATTTGATATTTAAAATCAGCCAGCGTTGGAAAAATAAAACGTGCTTGGATTTGTAGATCACTATTGTGCCATAAAATTGGTAAGATCTAGATGCCCTGCATCCTTATGTTTTTATGTGTGCTTCACTTTTTCCAGCATTTTCTCAAGCAAGGTTCATCAATTATTCAAGCAATCTGTGGAAATAAAATGTTCGTGGGTTCAATTAGAGCAGTTGCGTGACTGTTGGAGGAGAGTCATGATGGAATTGTTCTGTTCTATATACACCTTAATACCATTATACATGTACATGTATGTGTGTGTTTGGAACCAGAAGGATGTAACTCATACGCTTTAACACAGAGTTAACGCCCTCCTGGCTCTGAACCAATGAATTATCCTTGTCAAGAAAGTACAGTGTTTTGAACCTCTCTTTCTTTTTTTTTCTGTCTTGTTTTGAAACAGATTACCCACCGATTCCAGGGGAAATCAGGCTAAAATGGCGGAGAGATCACAGGACCCTTCCGCAGTCTGATAACCAACTTGTCTTGGGCCAGAGGAAGTCTCTCAGGTATATGCTTCAGTTTACTACTTATTTGATACATGTACCTTGCATGCTTAACCTATTGGTGTTCCTATCCATAACCATACAACTGGAAAAATATGAACAAAGCTGGGAAAGCATTTTGGCACTTTTTATATACATATAAATTTTGCCCAGTTTTATAATTCAACACGTACTAATGAATGTAGGAGATAATTTTTAGGCAAAGCAGATAACAAGGGATAAAGAGTCAGAGATGAGTGGACATAAATAAAGGGGGAAAAGCAGCCCATATTTATAAGTGATTGAAAGTAATGAATTTGTGAAAGTCAAATAATTTACTGTACATAACATATCCAAAACTATCAGAGACTTCTTAGTAGGGACTTAAGACACGTACACTACAAATTGGTAATGTTAGCTTTCTATTTTTAATAATTTACATCTACTGCCCTTAAGTTTTCCACATTTTGTCTGATTTGTTCAAAATTCAGTATTGTATTCTCTGATATTCATGTTTTCTCTGATATTCATGTTTTCTCTGATATTCATGTTTTCTCTCTAAGTATCATATATGCTCAGTGTCCTTCAAATTGATGATGCCATTAATCTGAAACATATGGTATCGACTATCGACATGGATAAGAGCTCTTTCAATTTTAACTATGCTTGTTTTCAATAAAGCTTTACATGTAGGTCTATTTAAAACAAAAGATAGAGTTCCCTCGCTTCGTATGTCAGGATACATTTTTTTCGATAGAAAAAACCTAAATAAGTTATATTTGCAAATACCTAAATAAGTTATATTTGCAACATATATATTTTCAAGCAATCACATGTTTTGTTTTGAAATTCTATCATTTTTCTGGAATTCCCAAAGGAAGTTAGTGTATTGTAAA
Source organism: Mesocentrotus franciscanus (assembly GCA_037976565.1). Lineage (NCBI taxonomy): Eukaryota > Metazoa > Echinodermata > Echinoidea > Camarodonta > Strongylocentrotidae > Mesocentrotus > Mesocentrotus franciscanus. The sequence goes on along the minus strand of CP137668.1, from coordinate 5,240,163 downwards.
GGGGAAATAGGTATCTCAGTAGACAGATGACCTGATATACATGATCTCCTTACAGATATTGAAGCCGATTGAAACATCATTTGATTTAATCGTAGACCAACTACAACACACCAAGAAAAATATGTTTCACTGAAAATAATCTGTGATTTTGACAAAAATGCTGTTCAGACCAAAAGAAGTTGACATGATAGCTGGCCAATCATCGATGCACGATCATGATAGGCCCCGCCCATGATAAGCCCCTCCCAGTTTTACGTTTCTCATCCTATGCTCGCACCAAGAAACTTAAACACGTAAACCAATGGGGATCTCAGCAAAATTTAATTATTCGGCCCGTTGGGCATCTTTCTCATGAACTATTGACCATTAGGCAGGCATGGCTAAAAATCACAACTCCAATTTCGACCAATCAGATGGCTAGATTTCTAAAGATAGGTATATAAATATATATACCGAGACATAGCATTTCAGTCCTGCATATAAGTGAACATTATCTTTATTCCTCCTGGAGTATCCCTACTAGGGTGAAACCTGCTTTAGATAGAACCTGTATAGAAACACAATGACCACACCCTTTTGTTTCTCTCATGAACACTATTCCCACTGAAACAAGTATGAAATAAACCTGTATGTATAGACCAACTGCCTATAAAGACCACTTTTCTTTTCTCCTTCAAGTGGTCTTTGTATGGCCTATAAAAGGTTGCATGGCCTATAAAAGGTTGCATGGCCTATAAAAGGTTGCATGATGATATTTGTAATTACCAAAGTTTTATAATCTACAGATATAGAAAGTTAATAAACATGCATGCTATTAGGGATATAAAAAATGCATACCGGTATGCATCAAAATGCAATTTGTGCAATATTCTAATGGAAGCCTTTCTTTTGGCAAGGCTATACATCAATGTACATAGATCATTAATTACTTTAGTGCAGTCATGTTTGAAATTGGCCTGCATCAAATAAATTGTATTTCTACAACGGATCCAGGTATTGCCTCTTGCACTCGTAAATGAGTCTCCAATTTGGCGGCATTTTTATCATCTGCTATATATGCGCCAAAATGATGACTGTCTCTAATCATGTGTATTTTATATCTTGATTATGTGGGTAGCCATATGTTACCATTTCTTGTGCCCCCCCTTTTGTCATAATAGGAGCGGCCCAAAGAACAGACATTTGTCATCCATAAACCCTGCTCAGTAGGACCATACCACTCTCGCTTAGGGAAAGACCAAGCATCACACTGCCGGAGGGACGAGGCAAGCTGCATTGTAGGGTCTTTGTCTGGTTCTAAACAGCCACAACACAACACAAGGTATGATAAGGCGTTATGTGCAGACAGTAGAACAGTTTATTACATGCAGTCATTCACGTTGATGAATATTAATCTGAGAATATGTGAAAAACTACACTATTTTGTTATAATATAAGTTCATATTTTATGCCTTTAAAAATAACTTTTACAAAATTTTTTAAAAGATGCTAACAGCTTTCCATAATTGTTAAGTCCAACTTAGAGTTAAGTTCGACTTAGGATCTTTGTGAAACACCACCCTGATCTATTAAATTGATTATCTTGTGAATAATCCAATGTAAAATTTAGATTTATATCAATAAAGCTTGGAAGCTTATGATATTTCCATTCTTAGCCTACTCAGCCTACGTGTGGGTGAAATTAATTTGTGATAGTTTCTCACCCCTTCCAGCTTTTTATTTTGTGCCTGACTCCTTTTGTATTATGTGATAATTTTTGTGACATGAAATAACAAAGAACGTAGCAAAATGTTAGATATTGAGGTAAGCACATCATTGATTATACAGGTAGTGCAATTTTCTATAAGCCTCCCTCTATAATGCTTAATTACAAGTTATATTTTATTCAGGAAACTTGTGTTGAAATATTCCCCATAAGACCATGCATGTAGGCATTTGTATGTTTGGGAAAATTATCAAATAACATAGCACCGCTCCTCATTTTCAAAAACCTGGATGAGATACTATAGTAGGAATCAATACTAAATTTTCCTATAAAAATATCTTCTTTGTTTTCCTTCTTACTCTTCAGTTATTATATGTGTATATTTTTGTGCATGCTTTTTAGCTTCTTCTTTCTTTTTGAAATAATTTTTTAAAAGACGTTTCGGCAGTGCTCCAGGGTTCCGCCATGATTTAATTTGATTCTTTTTTCAGGTCACATGGCCTCACATTCTCATCAAACATGAAAGGCGAATAACAAATGCCTAACTGGTTTGATAAATCTTTGATGTGATCAGAAGTCAAAATGCTTTATACCCTTTGGGCTTTGAAATCCTTCCAGGCCCCTTAAGCTAGGAAACCAAAATAATTCAGGCTTCCAAGAAAGTGGGATGATTTCCTTTCAGTCCGAGATTAGCTCAATTATAGAAATGTACGCTGAAAAAAATTGCTTTGATCAGCTAGCTTGGGCTGTCATATTAGGAAGGACATTGACATGGCATTTTGATCATTTCTTTATGTAAATACATTATTTTAGAATATTGTTATTGAGATACAGTATCATAATTTAAGCTCCTATTTGTAGCTTCTAGTCACAAAATCCCAATTTTTTTTTGCATGCGATTCACCTGTATTTCCTTTTAGTTTTCAAGATTAGCTCAATCATATAAATATATACTGAAAAATTGGTAAGATCAGCCAGCCTGGGCTGTCATATCAGGAATCTGCATTGATGTTAAGATGGCATGCATAAAAAAGATGCAGTTATTAACTTTGCTCTTATTATTCCTATAGAGATGAAAAAGAATTTTCTAGACATTATTGTAGAATATTTTGATTCAGATATGATTTAAGCTCCCAGTTATACCTTCTACTTTATTAGATTGACAGGAAAGATCCATAAAATCTCTTTGATAAAGGTTTTCACATCCAATACCCTTCATGAATATAACATGTGTGTCCTACTTAAGAGACTCAAATAGGTGTTGATATTCATTTTCCTTTGACAGAGCAATTTTCTCTCCTGCCTCTGCAGAAGATATATCAAATATTAGTATGCTTATGTATGGCCGCCTACTTATAAATGTAAAGCAATTTGTTTTTTAAGTGTGCAAGTAATGCGATAATTTGGTTGATTCTGTGTGGGAGGCTAACAGTTCTGGGATTAGTATGATGAGAGAATAAATCAAAGACGATACAAGCGTGAGTGTAGCATTGTAAATCAGGAATGACAGTCATGTAAACCAAGCCCATTTCTTGTTCTGCAGTCGGCACAGTCTTGCACGCCCACAGATAAAGCATCCCCTTTATTTCTGAGAATTCTAAGTATTCTTGGCCTGTGGATGGAGCTGTCTGGCCCGATTTCAATCAAGCTCCTATTCTTCAGACATCACAGGTCCCCAGAAAATCAATTTAGCTCAACTTTCAACAAAAATGTGGTCTAGAAATGACACCTTAGCCCTTTGTCTTTAATAGCTTGTATATAGTGCTACAAAATTGAAATTCAAAACTTTTTTTTACTTGTTTATGATCGGAAAAATGGGAATCACATTCTCCATGTTTTTTTTTCAGTACCACTTTCAAACCACATTATTCGACACATTCTTATCATATATGTCTTTTCCCTCTTGACCTCTTCTCATTTTATTCTGAACAAGAAGCCGGTCAGTTGTATGTCTTCTGTACAACCCCCTCCCCTCTCCAAAAAAAAGAAGTACATACATGTATATATATATATATATATATACATAAACCCCTCAAAACAGTTTGGAAACAGAAGTTTGATCGACTATATCTATCTTGTCATAGTATACGGTAATCATCACTTTGTTTAGTATCATTAAAAAGCGTGTTTATTCCTCATTAAAATGATACCATATTTGTTATGATTTTGCTGCCATGGAATGAGCAGTACATCAGAATAAGTGGCAGGATAATAAGTGAAAATTTGCAAAATGCACTGGTAGTGTGCAGTGGTATTGTAATGCAGAGCACTCTTCTCTCTTTGACATATGAGAGTGTGATTTTTGTAAATTACTGTGGGCTATTGTTCCAAACTGGTCATCCATGAATACCAAATTCTAAAGAATCTCAAAATGAAATTCATGCGCTATGGTGATATGTCAGGCAAGATTCGCTACTGTTTGATCATCAACTTTCCAAAGCATCATGCCTAGGCTACTTTACCCTAGGTTAACAAATGTTGAACATTCCCAGGCAATAGGGCAATTTGAAGCTGAAGTTCTCCAAAAAGATGTTGCAGTGCTTTTTTTCTTGCTTTTTTACAGAGATGAATTCATATGAAATGAAGTGTATTGCATGTTTGTTTGAATGCTCATGCATGTTTGTTTCAGTGCAGTGTGTATGTTGCTCATGGAAGATCATCTGAAAACACAGCAGCCCTACACTTTGAAGAAAGAAAAATGCACAGCCTTACAAGCAGTGTATTTCGCAACTTTAAACTTTTGACCTTGCCCCTAATTTTGAGGTATTTCACATTCCATGACTGAAAAATCATAACAAATGGGGTATCATTTTAAGGAGGAATAAACACACCTTCTAATGATACTAAACACAGCAATGATTATGCCATGACAAAAGAGATATAATCGATCAAACTTGAGTTTCCAAATTTTTATTGAGGAGTTAATATATATATATACATATATATATATATCATGTATATTAATTTATATAATGTTTGAGTTTACTTGAGTGTACTCTCTTGATTGATTAGTTGTCGTTGCTCAACTAATTAAGTTTCCAAGACCTGGAGTCAGATGAACTTTTTCATTTTGTTGAAGCCCCTCCATATCTTTGGTTTCACATCGAATCTGAAACTATGTGGTTTGATGTCTGATGAATATATTGGAAATACATTCACAGAACGATATTGTGTCATAGCAGTTTACCTCCAGGTTTTGTTTTTATATTGTTTTCTTTAAAGTTTAACAATGCCAAATCTGAGATGCATGGCCCTACGCAGAGATGCCAACCAGTACGATTAAATCGTATTTAGTACGATATTAAGAGTGAAATACGATAATACAATTTCACCTCTTAAAATACGATTTTTCAAATTTTTTTTTTTGCGGATTCGCATAGAAACATGAACAAGTAAACCCCGGAACCCCAACAAAAACTTTGCTTTACAATTTTCTCATTAAATTTTAATGAAAGATCAAACATTTTTACTTGACCGTTCTTACCAGTAACACATTTTTCTGAAATTATACTAGCTCGGGGCCAACGGGCCAGTGGTAGTGTCAAGTTTTCGTGAAAATCTGATTTTTCTCTCCAAAATCTGATTTTTTAGGATATTCAGTCTGTTTTTTGTGTCAAGAGGTTGGCATCTCTGCCTACGTGTTATCAGCGTCTGTGATATGGTGTAATATTGAAGCCCTAAAAAAAATTGCGCTTCAAAAATGATCATGAAGTGCCTCAAAAAAGTAAAATCTTTGAGTGACCGGTTTTACCATACTCATTTTCCCCAATAGACTGTAGTGTTATAAAAACCTTTGGGAACACGGTTTTTGAAATTTCGAATTCCAATCATAAATATCTTGATAATCAGATGGGCGATCGGCTTGTAAATGTCATGGGATTCCTGACTGACCTAAAGGTTTATAATTATGATTTTTGCATGAGCTAAATCCAGGATTTTGTTTAGAATCTGAGACAAAGATACCCAATCCCTTTAATGGTTGGTTTTAGTTTCAGAAAGTTTGATCTAGAAGTATTTTGTGGCATTTATTTCTTGGCTTCTTCATTTCTTGGAAGAGATACATTTGTTTCTGTTTTGAGAGTCAGAGGGTGGAAGTCTTTGGAAATCGAATGTGGGAAAAACCCATGATCCTGTAGCAGAGATGCATGGAAGGCCAGATATTATGGCATAAAATGCATCATCAGATTTTCATTGATTTGGAAATATCTCAAGAGGTAAAAGTCAAATTTGTTATTGTGAACTATTTTTTTTTCCTCTGAATTTTTGGCTGTGCTGTTCTTATTTCATGTATTTACAGAACAGGTAATTCATTTAGTACAGTGCTATATGTAGAGTATACTTGGATTGAAACTCAATGGCAATCTACATGTATTGGAAATAAAACCACAATGGTTTTAAGACTTGCTTTAATGCTTATTTTGCTTTGTCATTTCAGATTAACAACTACCATATCTTCTCATCAGCCAGGGCCTGTGATTAATCTGCAATGATGGTCAAACCGGTTAAGAAGAGAGCTATCCAGGAATGGAAGCTGACAGAAGCCATTCAGGTATAAAATAAATTAAAAAAACAAACAATAATAATAAAAATAATATTCATTCAAGGGCAAGTCAGAGATAGATGGTCATATTTATGGTGTCCCATATGTTATCAAGTGTCGCAGGACAGTAAGCTGAATTGATCTTGAAGTGCAATTTTCCTGTATATTTGTTATAATCCAGGATATAGTTGTTGTACGTATGTGAAAGGGGAGGAAAGAAAGAGAAGAAGAAGTAGTAGAAAACAAAATTATATAATAAAAGAAACAAAATTAACGGCAATGACAAAAATGTCTATATATATGGAAGGAGAAAAGCAGAGTAAGGTCATCAGGTGACATTAACTCCCTCGCCTTTTTTCATCGTAAGACGGAATCATTTTTCTGCCGGAGATGACATTGATATTGAAGAAGCCAGGTTTCACCGCCTACGTGCTCTTATCTCATTCATTTTTTTAAATACCAAAAAGCTTGTTTCTGTCACAAATCAAAATGGGCTTATGACGTGTGATATTTGATACCATACAACTCCGTTTTATCATGCTGAGCAATTCTAAAATAATAATCATGATTAATTGCCTTATAAATCTGTTGATGTGACGTGATCTAGGGGACACTGAAAAGGTTTAAAGGGAAATTAAATTTGTTCTGTATTTATTGAAATCAACTTGGTGCGAGTGTGGACTTTCCATTTGATATCGACCGATCCTTGATTTTCCGGACTCGTATTCAATTCAGTACTTGAATTATATCAGTATTTTACTTAGCATTGAGCTAAGCTAAGTAAAATGTCTCAAGTCTTATTCATATCACATCTAAGTATTTTACTTCAGTAAGCCAACTTTAAGGCAAAATACTTACTGATGGTCATTTTGACGTCACATGGCCAATACAAAATTATGTGCAGTTTATGAAAACCACATATCGGTACCCTGCAATCAAGGCCTCTGAAAATATTTGGCTTAAGTCTGATAGAGAGCCATTTTAACTTAGGATAATACACCCAAAAGCTTCAACTGAATACCAAAGTTGGCTAAAATATTTCATCTAAGCCGAAAACTCAGTAAAATTCTGATATTTCTGACATAATTGTTATGTATTTTGAAGGTTTGATAATAGTGCAAGAAATATTCTGTGGTATCTTTGCAAGAAAAAAAAATTGTTTAGAGATTATACGGTGTACAGGTATGAAATCAAATGTTAACCAGGATAAGAAGACCCAGACACCTGTTATATCAACATCCATACCTCCTATCTAGGTAGAAAGGAATTTATTAACTGTCTATGTCTGCATACTATCATACACGTTAAATGAGATGACATGTACTTGATTGAGGGGGGGGGGGTGGGGTCTCTACAATACTACAAGAAGAGAGCAACAAATGAAACCTGTCTCGGGTGGCTTTGGAATAGTCAATGTAACAGGTGGTCATTTATTCACTAAAAATCCACGCAAAATCTGTACAGAATTCAAAAATATTTCATACGGAACAAAACAATGATTTTTTTTTTCATTCCCAGGCAGAACTAATGTTGAATTGAATTTATTGATTCATCTGTAATAATAACATAAATTCTTCTTTCATTGGTATTTTCATTTCTTTCAAAGGCCATTTCACAAAAGAATTCTACATAACAATGCAGTTTACAATGGTACATTACAATGTGAACAGAATATCAAAAGGAGATACAAAAAAGTTTTAAAGGAAGTTACAAAACCAAAGTATGTAATGGAAAATAACGCAAGGAACGGAATTTCAACTCATCCTGACCCCTTCCAATATGATATGAAGAAACAGAACATTTATGTTAATTTATGTTTGATTCAGATCACATCCCCCCCCCCCCAACTCTAACACCTTGCTGTAGAACTATTGTATAGAGGTATAACATTGGTTACAAAAACACTCTACCAGCATATGTGACACCTGTTATTGTATGAGAAGATATGCAGGCAACATAGAGTCAATGGGGAGCTTTTACCACTGGATTAAAAGACATGGACCCCGTTCTCACTCACTTTGAAAGTGGTCTTAGTTAGACCGCTCCAGAGGAACGGGTCTTGAGGAACGGTTTGCGAGCGTTCACACTCCGAGCAGTTTTTTATGGCTCAAACCGCTCCACGAGTCAAAGTGGTCTTGTTGCTATGGCAGCTCAGGTCAGTGGGTAAATTTTTCGCGGAATACTAAGCGTATGTACCGTACTACATGTTTCACGCGAACGTCACTAGCTCACTTCCGTTCAAAGTACGCCCGTTCACACTCGCACGTTAGAGCGCTCCAAACCGCTCTTAATAAGACCCGTTCCTCAAGACCACCTCCCGAGGTGGTCTTCTGGAGCAGTCCAGAAGTCCACTTCCTGGACCACTTTGACCGTTCTCACTCACCTTAGAACCGCTCCTGAGGAACGGGTCTTAGTTAGACCGCTCCAACGAAGTGAATGAGAACGGGGTCATGGTCAAAATTCTGGTTTAGAATATGGAAAGAAAAGGTTATTGAAAGCGGAGGCTTCATTGAGCATATGCATGCATTATATGGAAATTAAGTATAAATACATGTATTTGTTTTCTGAAGTAGTTGGAATGGCTATATTATTCTTTTTATTGATATTTTCCCCTTCTCTTTTGTGACCCTTTTAAAGATAAGCTTGAGTTGTGGTAATGATAGAAAATAAATTCTCACAGAGTCCAACAAAACTTACACTGAATGTTCAAGATTACAAATAAATGGCATGTGCCAAATGATTTTGGTAGGGTAGAAAATGTATAGGGGCTGAGTAATGAGCATAAAAAGATAAGGAAATAAAGTAAGTAGCGCTGACACCATGTGCTTAACACAGGTCCCTATGAGCAAATGGAGCAAATGGAGCAAATGAGAGTTGTGGTTTTTATTGAAGATGATTTTATTTTACTGGTTCAAACAATCAATCTACTGCAGGATAAACAATCCAGAATGAATTATAGCCATGTTTTCTCCACATATGATTCCCATACCAGAGCTCAAGATTAGCTTTAAAGCTGATGGTAGATAACCAGCACAAACCCATGACAGTTGTGATGCCTGACAGTGTCTGTTCGGTGAGACTATGTAGATTGTATGTACGGTGCACTGCATTCCATTGACCCTGTACTACAGCTGCTCCTGACAGACTGGCAGAGTTAGGCTAGGCTCAAGACTGGCTGGATTTGTGTTTAAAGACCCTATCCGGTGAAAATACAACTTTATATCAAAGGAAAGCTGAATGAACGTAGAATAATAATTAAATATAAAGGAATAAAGAATTGTTTCCCTTTCAGTATTGCACAAAAGCACATTAAAACCTCATTTTCCACTCCCCTCCAAATTACAGGTCAACAGGGGTCAAATTTGCCGCAGTTACAATGACGACTTAACATGTGGACCCTATCGGCTCGCCTATATAGCTGAGGTGATGAGCCATGCTTCATTCATGCAAAGTCAATAAGGGTCAATAAAATTGAACAAATGTGAACTGCTTCAGTTATAACACTGACTGACCGTTCATTTCATTGAATCATTTTTTGAACACTTAGGTTGTTCTTCAAAGTAAATCCATCTATAATTATGATGAATCAAATGATGAATCAAATGATGATGATGATGACCTTTTGTATAGCACCTGTTTCCTCCTCTGCTGGGCGCTCATGGCGCTTAATTACAAGGATGGTCCAATGTCATAGTTCTTCAAAGCAAATCGATGTACATCGTTTGTGCTAATGATAATATTGTATAGTGTTCACATAGCACACAAGGTCCTCAAGGCGATCCAACATTCCCTGATTTTGGTGCACACAGCATTCAGGCAAATCATTCTTACCAAGTACCCATTTCTAACATCTGGATGGAGAGAGGCATATTTAGATTAATGTCTTAAGGACAATAGTACTATACCAGGGCTTCGGTCCATGACTGGTGCATCTCGGTCAAAACCACTTGACTACAGCTCTTCTAAATTTCTATAAACAGGAATGATGCATCACATCATACAGGTTTTCACCTTGGATAGTGATTTTTTTAAAAGTGTATTTAAGAAGATTCCCCCCCCCCCACACACACACACACACGCTCTAAAAAAAAACTGTTAAGGCTAGTTCAGATATGACGAGGCAAAACAAAATGCAGCAGTGTTTTATGATGAAGTAAAGTGAAGTGTAACACGCTTCAAATTTCTTTATCTTATAACACAGAGCACAGTGAATACCTGAATGTCCTTTGTGGCGTGTAGTTGTCCAGAGCTGCCAACCATTCCGTTTTTTTATCCATATTACGTTTTTTTCTTCACAAAATACGTTTAATTTTTTAATTTTTTTTTTTTTTTTTACATACTGCACGTCAAACAACTGCCCTAATATGTTATTTTGATCACAAATTCAATAGAAAACTAAGGTTAAAACATACTTGAAGAGAAAAATATTCTCAAAAAGAAGCATTGGAAGTGTGTCACGCGTGGTTGTAAGTTTTGTTTTAATGAATTCCTTTTTTTTGGTCGCACAAGGTTGGCAGCTCTGGTTGTCATTCATTTGGTTTACCGCGCCATATCTTAACAAGCCTTTAGTGTTAACCCATAGTTTATCTGAACCAAATGGTACTACATACCATCACATTTTACAAACCAGGTTGATGTGGATTCAATCTTTTGCCATTATAGCACATGGAGGTTAAACTAGTGTTTTGGTGAAGGTGGTGGATTTGGGAAGTATTTGGGCTGTGTCTCAACAGTGTATTAATAACAAATTCATAGTGAGTTTGAATGGGAGTGACTCAAGTTTTTTGTTTTCTAATACACACATGAATTTTGCTTTTCAAACTAATCTTAAATTCTTGTAATGCCAATGGAATCCTATTTTTAGAGAATTTGGTTTGAAGTAATTCTGAATTGTTTAGCCAGCAAAAGCCGATGAAAAACTTGCTGAAAGTCGCATTCACTTATAAGGAAAACATTTGCATGGGAGACCATGTGTTACATTTACATGTATATTTTGAGTGGTGGGAGGATTGACTCGATTTTCATATCTTCTATTTCAGATCTCCTTTATTTGTGAAGTGAACAGTTTTACTTAATGTTTGGGGTTAAAGCTTGAGATATAATAATGATATAGTATTTAAATAGATTGTACTGTAACTACCTTAACCAGCCTTATTAGCAGAAGCATTTGTTTTATAGCTTCTCTATTCATAGATTTGTTAATTCTGTACATTTTGTATCTTCCTATACAGCCTAAAGAAAAGGTACCAGAGCCCACCCCTAAAGCTGTAATGAACCACGTAGAGAATTACCCACGAGTATCCACAGCAAATCTCCTGACCCAGGCATCAGTCATGCACCATAGCCACCCCTTTCACATCCCACCGCCTGGTCTTATGATCGCCGGAGACCCTCATGCAGCCATGCGCAACCATTATGTGGAGCCCATGTACATCCATCCTCAGTCAATCCCCAGATCAACCGGACCACCCAACGTCATCATACGCCCACCTGAGAGGCAGAGTCACCCGCGGATGATCAACCCATCGGATATCACGGGCTTACCAGGTCGCGGGGCAAAGCGTCCACAGATGCCCCAGGACATGGCTGCAGTGGAAGCCAAGGCAAGCCGGAAGCGACGCAAGCCGGAGGGCACCACTGAATTCGTCATGAGTCCGTTTCTAAACGGCAGCGTCAACGGGAGCGTGCATATCAACGAGAAGGTGCCCCCAATCCAACCGATTATCCTAGACTTTGAGGTGCCCTTGCCCCCTATATCTCCCACCAACCCTCACCCTGATGAGAGAATTGGAGGACAGAGAGGAGACAGCAGTGAAAGAAAGGTGGAATCACAATCACATGGTGCTCAGGTTAGTATCTCATGATAGTAGGCTCAACAAATGAGTGTACTTAAATGTACATGCATTAAACATTCTCAGAAATTGTAATTTGCTAATACCTTCTGATATACATTCTCTGCCTTGTCTTCCTTTTATATGATTTCATGAGCAATAATCATCACCTTCAGGTATCATTTAACTGCTACCAGTTATTGTTCAGCAGATATCATTAGTCATTGAATGTTTGGAAGTTTTGTTTGATTCTGCAAGATATTATTTTGTATTATTACAAGAACTCCAGATTATCTTTAGTCAGGCAGATATTTTTGTTTGATTTTTGTCACACATGTAGCAACACTCAACATTGATTGCTTCTTTTCTTTGATTGATTTGTGCAGGCAATGTCCCCTGTCCACTCTCCTGCTAGAGAGGATGACCATAGACATCCAAGACATGCGGGAGTAGCAGATCGACATTTATCCAAGCCAGTTAGTGGTAACCCAACGAAGAACTCTCTCTTCAAAAAACCAGACATTAACCATTACAAGTCCAGCGTACAAACGGGAGGAACTCGCTGCTTCATCTGCCAAAACTCAATCATTCCGAATACAAAGGACTATCCCGTTGCGCCCAGTGGTCTTGTTATCTGCACAAAGTGCCGCACACTCGCCAAGTCTGGAAGTCCCGTGGCCATCGGCCCACCACCAAAAATTCAAATACCTAGTAGGAGTAGTCATTCACGGTCTCAACCTCAGCAGAGGATACCTCGTTCACCAGTAGCTAAATCCCCCGCTGCTAGCCTTACTCTCCCTAGATCACCACTTCCGCGGTCCCCTTCTTCTAGGTCTCCAGCTCCTAGTTCCCCTCTCCCAAACTCTTCGCCTAGTTCCCCGGCAAACACATTGTCAGCACCCAACTCTCCAGCATCTACCTCTGGACTGTCAGTGCCAGGTTCACCTCGATACTCCGCTCCAAACTCTCCAAGGTATTCAGCTCCGAGTTCCCCCAGGAATTCAGCACCAAGTTCACCGGTTTCGAGACCACCAGGTTCTCCTCTGCCAAGGCATCCATCAATAGTAGTTTCACGATCTCCTTACATGAATTCAAGTTCTGTTTCACAGCCGCCATCCCCACGCCCTATGGAATACTCTAGTGGTAGAAGGCACAGTATCAGTGGTACGCACTTGGAGGTGCACGTTGGCAGCGGTGCATCAAAGGCATCACCCACAGGCAGCATTGGTGCAGTAGCAAGCCCACGGTCAGGTTCTGCTGCTGATTCCCCTGCCTCAATGGAGAACCTGCAGTTACCACCCGGTCGGGAAGGGGATGATACAACAATCCGTGCTCTACTTCAGCTAGGTCGCATGAAAGCAGACAGCGAACGGAGAACAGTGTTACAGGGAACCAACAGAGTTCTTGATCAGGGAGAACTCAGGTTACCAAGAACTCTTGCAGATATCTCCAGGTTGGACCAGGCTCAGTTGCTAGAATTACAGCACAGACTCAGATATGCTGGACTACCTAGCCGTTGTTACCAGCAAGAATTTCAGGGATCTCCTAATCATGATGATGCTGGGACAAGAAACTCAAAAGGCCATCATTTATCAAAGTCCTCATTGAGTCCCAATAGTGCCCAGAGTGTACTCCAGTTAGCCTATCAAGGAAATGGACCACCATTGATAAGATCGGAAGGTGTCGTTGGTACTGCTCTTCCTATCACAGCACTGCCATCGACAACAGAAGATGCCCCTCTGAAGATCAGTCGGGTGATTCGCAGTGCTCAGGAACATGATAGCATTGACCACAGAAGATCTCATTCACCTAGTGACCATCAGCTTAAAATGCTTGAGAGCCTTGAATCTCTACGTAAGACCGGCCGACAATGCGGTGCATCACAGTTAGAAAAATATGGTAAATACTACAAGAAAAATGGAAGCAAAGCAAGCGCCACGATAGACATGTTTCGAGACCAGTATTCTGTGTTCCAATGCCACTGCTCCAGTACTGAAGTATTCTTCATCAAGTGTCCCGACTGCGACTTCATCTGCAACAGTATATTTGGCATGGAGCTCCACATAGCTGCCCAGAGACATGGTGAAGTCTGTGGGCCACCACCACCACCTTCCCAAGATGCAGACTATGTGTGTGATGAGCAGTCTTGTAAGGAGAGCAGAGCAGACAGTGAAGCTTCTCACTCTTCATTTGAAACCCAATCAGCAGACACTGAAGCTGAAGGATCAGTCACTGGATCTCCTCCAAGAACCGCTCAAACGGTAAACCTTTTGTATTTCCTTATTGAGCTTTTTAAAAGCAGAAAATGAATTACCATATTATGCAAATATATAGCTCAATCAAATGTTGAATATCAGCAATTTTACAGTTACCTGTATTTTTAAAGTCATCTGGCTCAACTACTGCATGTGTTTGTAGTCTATTGTTATGAAATTGAAACCACAAGGAACAGTGCTCTGTGGTTCCTTTTTATTAAAAAATAAACTATTTGTTTGTTTATAGTAGTTATGCTATAGAAATGTGATGGCATGTTTAACATGGATTTTCCATGTGTACTGTTCACTTGTGTTCTCACCCATGGTTCTCTCAACTTTTTTCCACCTTTTAATATATGCATGTATTCATTTTTGTTTTAAAAATCCTGTCAGCATTTAAATCCTTTCTTTCTCCATGTCTCCTTTTTCCCCTTCCAAATCATGTTTCTCTCTGCAGGCCTCTCCAAATGTTTACAGTCCTTTACCTAGCAGTATTCCTGAAGCTTGGCGAGAGCAAGTAGCCAGTCGTATGAGATTACAAAGTGGAGTGGTGGACCTTGGCTCTACAGTGCCTCACGTCAACATCCCCCGTCCAATGGCCCAGGGTCTAGGGGAGCACCTACGTCCCCATCACGGGCCCACAGAGCTTCCCAGCCCCCTGGACCTGAGCGGAAAGAGGTCAGCTGAGCAGTCGCTTCTTGAGCATCGGGAAAGAAGCGGAAGCAGAGAGAGAAGAAGTCACGAAAGCAACGGACCGCTGGATCTGTCTGGCTACAAACACATCCAGACTCCCAACAGCCAATTTGTGTCTAGCCAGAGACTGGGGTCAGTGGGAAGCATGATTGAGAAGTCCATTGCTACCAGCGTTCCCAGTCTTGCCCTCTCACAGGCCGTTTCCCAGATACCACAAGGTATACCAGCCATGGCTGTTCCAGGCATGATGTTAGCTAGTGGCGCAAGTGCTTCTCAGCCACCTTACCCAATCCCAACTATGCTGTACCCTTTGTCAACTCTAGCAGGGACAATACCTCTCTTGACCCCTATCCATTTTCAGTCAGCATCTGCACCCCCAAGTCCGAACTACTCAAGACATCTAGAAGGCAGCCAGCCACGTCGCGCCTCCTGCTCCCTAGCTCCACCTACCGAGATATCCTCAAAAAGTGCAAGCCCCTCGCCATCGATGTCTTCACCACAGGAACAGTCTCGTCAGACGCTGTCAGTACCGCAGCAATCGTCGTCCCACCCCTCACAAGTTTCTAGAACGAAAGCTCTGAGTTACCAAGGTGGGACAATCACCATCCAACCCTCAGCCTCCAGTCTGTCCTCATCCACTAATCAGAAAACTGTCACCTTAGAGTCGCAGTTCTCTCGCTCCTCCCCAGCCACACCCCAAGGCTCCCACTCCCCGCAGACCCCCATGCCAAGCTCACCTGCACCTCTTCTCTCCAGTACAGTCCAAACTCAATCAGTGTGGGTCAAGAGTGAACCACAAAGCGATGAAGAGATGGACAGAGACAAAGTGATCTCTAGATTCGACAAGGACAAAGACACTCCCAACTGCCAGAATGACAACTCTGACAAGAATGATGGAAAGGGTGATACGGCAAAAAGTATAGAATGGAAAGATATAGATGCTGAAAAAGACAAAGAGAAGGAGAAGGAAAAAGAGTTAGAAAAATATAGTGTCAGTACAAAAATCCCAACATCTTCATCCTCCAACCCTCTCCCAACTGTTCAGATTAAAATTGAACCTGGAAACTAGATCTAGCTGTTATAGAGTTTAGGTTACTTTTTGTATAAAATTCACCCTTCACATTCTCAAAAATACAGATTATGCTTACATTCAGGTTTAAAACAACATTGTCTTTCTGAGCTTCAACATCTATATATCTTTTTCTCTTTCTTTTTTAAGGAATGGGGGCCATAAGAATTGCCACAAAATTGTTCTTCCATACATTTGTTTGAGGTCCCCAATACAATCACCCTTTAATACAATATCATAATTACAAAACTCAATGCGTTCACATCACACTTGATATTGTTAGAACCACAAAAATTTGAAAAGTTGCATTGATGTCGAGTATGAAGAGAGAAGTTTAAAGAGCTCAAGATCAAAGATGATATATTACTATTTACCAGTGGGTCCCCATGTATGGGGGTTTTGTCTTCTTGAAGCCATTTGCCAGTCTATCTCGACTCTATCTGTTGCCAATTCTAGATCAAAGAGGTAGTTACTAGTATGATGTATATTGCAATGCCTCTGCTACAGATCGGGGAATGTCCACTCGTGTCCAGAGCCTTGCTTTCTAAGTCGTGCGGAATGCCAAACGAACAAATATATGTTTTCAAGAACGTTGGATTATTAGTTAGCTGAAAGCAACATCAATACCCAGATTTTCTATACTTGCTGTTTTTAAGATTACTGTGTGATCTGTATGTACTCTATATTGAGTATACTGCTTTCTATACTACATGAAAGCTATTAAATCTTACACATATCTGGTTCAAATTGTGTGACATGTGCTTACTTGCAGTTTGTAATAGGCATTGTGTCTTGTGATCGTCTTTAGTGTTACATTGTTGTGATGAACATATATGTATACATATACATATCAATATATATATATGATATAAAAATATCTCTATTTTACTGCTGTAGTGTTGTATCTTACTAGTAACTAATAGTTTTACCTCGTTTTTATCAATATGCTGCAATGGTATATTTTTTTCTTCATTGTAAATAAAACAGAAACATTTAGAAAATAAAGCTGCCTTGGGGGTAGTAGCATTGGTTTACACAGTTTTCCTCTCCAAAATGTTATCCTATCAAAAAGCAGTTTTTAGTTTGAGCTTCTTAGCATTGCTAAATGTCAGTGGAACAATGACAACATCTTTCATGGCAACATTTTTCTCATGAAAGATATTGTTTTTTACATTTCATGTGAAATTAAAGGTGCTATTTGTAATTGCATGAGGCAAATTGGTCTAAAATACTGCAGGCATCGTTATATCGAAATGATTCGAAATTGACAAATAGATGTAAACTCCAGAAAATGAAGTTTTGAGATAACTCTGGCAAGATGTCGTGAAAGCAACCTCCGTTTACGGTTTTGGGAGGTCTTTTTGAAAGGTTTCCTGTTTTACAGCACATATATATATATATGACCCAACTTGAGTTGTGTTCACTTGTGTAAATCAATGCTACTAGCTTTAACCAGCTAGGAAGAAAAAAAATGGTACCTCAAAAGAAGGAGAAAAAAAAGGAATGTTGACTTTATTTCCTGCCTCCATTTTGCCTTATTAATTATTTGATGCTCTTTTTTCATCAGGGACACTCGATCATACTCCTCTCATATTATTAGTTGTGTTCAGCCATGGTTTTTCTCTATGTGATGAAGAATATTGGCTGTTTGGAGCCAGAACGACATTAACTCATATACTCTAAGAGTGTTACTGCCTTTCTGGCTCCAAAGTTAAAAGATGAAAGGTTGTTAGGTTGTTGACAGAAGAGAATAAAATATTTTTACTGGACAATAGACTGTGCTTACAGCAGAGAAGAAGAAAGCATGTAGAACTGTAGTTGATTACAATTATTTAAAATTATGTTCATCTTATGTTCATCTATTGTACCCACAGAATTCTTTTTTGTTAATGGTAACATGTGCATATTTTTGTTTTATGCAATTTCATACAAAACTCTTTGTTTGCCGTACTTGACATTGCGATGTACATTTAGAATGTTCTTGCAAGAGAAGGTCTATTTTTCTATTTAATGGTAGTTTTTGTAGTTAGAACAAATTTGGCACTCTTAATTCACAATTTAAATCACATTTTCACAAGTTCAAAAATTGATTTCAGTAATTTTGAAACTTGAGATATCATGATATTGATTGTCCATGTACAAAAAATAGAGCTTATTTCTTATATTCTTTTATACATCAATTCAACTCCATTACAATGAAAATTCATTGGGAACAATTTTTTTTTCTTCAAATTTTGCAAATGCATACAATTATTGAGACTATTGAAAATTACTTGACATTACTTAAGGGGTGAAAAATCCTCTCTACAAGATAATACTATCATTAAAAGTCCATGGTTATTACATTGAGTGTAAATACACAGCTGACAATCTGTATTTAGTGGTAATATTTTGTTTTCCAGATGATCTCACAAAACCTAGTTTCATTGCTTGTGCTGCCTCATAATCATATATTTTTATGTCGTAGTTAGTTTTGGATTTCAATTTGGTAAAAGTGATCAAGTACTACGCATCACTCTAACCTAAACAATATGAGTGTACTAAATGCTGCCTAGTCTAATGTTATTACTCTTCAAGTATTGTTTGCAGAGAGGGCATGCCTAGCATGTGAATTGTTAGGAGTGGCTGTGAGGTAGGAGGTCAAATGTGAAGGGTCATAGAGGTATTCAGCTCATGATAGATAATCATTTTCTGGCATGTGTAACCTGTAGCTTTGGAGTGTCGTTATGAACTGGGTTGTTGTTCCTTGAGATAAGTCAAACAATGTTAGACAATTTTAGACCTTTTTTAGACAGAGTATACACTTTAAGACACTTTTAGACGGAAATTGACCTCTGTTCTGGCAGACTGTTGAATTCTGCAGTTCAAGAGTTTGAAAATGCTGAATCTGCTACTGGGTGTGCATTGATATCAACTGTGAAACATGTTCAATGTGATGCCCTGCGTGGGTCTCATTGTGACATTGCTCTCTGACCTCAAACAGCTACGTCTATAAAGTCATGGGTATAGTGGTGCAGGTAAACTTTCTCAAGATTTCACTCACTTTTTCTCACCATCTTCATATCATTTTGGAATGTATGTTGTATAGTGTCACCAAAACGGGTGCAAGATGATCGCAGAGTGTATTTATATTTCAATATGTCTTGCTATTTCAGTGAACTGCGATATACAGTAAGGGTGTGAACACAGACAAAAATGTTGATTACTTGTGGTTGATTTTAGACTTGATGATTTCTCTGGGGCAGGGGTGAAAGGAAAATTTTAAGTTCAGATACATTTTCAGAGTAATTTTTCTTGCCAGGTTAGGTGTACCATTAAATCTAAAAATATTGGTTGAAGAGAAAGAGCTAAAATGCAAAGTAGCTCTTGATCTTCTAGGAGTTTGATGCTGTATGGCAATCATGATGGACCTTGGTCTGTAAATTAACTCTAAACTAGAGTTGACGATGCAAATTCATGCCTGGTAAATCTTTATTTCTTTTTTTTCTAATACTTCAGTTACCTTTAGATATGATCAATATAAAAATACATAAACAAACATTTGCTACCATATACCACAGTCTCATCGACAAGACCTTTATCAGACCGACAACAGATTAAACAAAAATGACATTACCCTAAATGTCCAAGGAGAGGGTGGTTTGGAGTTGGCTTTGAGATGGTTTGGTGATGTGGCTGAGGTATTATATGAAAGCATTCGAGGATTAGAGAATGTTGCCTCATTTTAAAAGAGTTCATACATTTAAATAAAGAAAGCAGTGAGAGACAGGTGGAATGGTAGACCACCCTAATACTAGCACACAAGCTGCGATGATAGCAGAGTAAGAGATACCTCAACTTGTACAGGATTGTATTGAATGCTTTCAGTATTGTTGTATACCAGTCTTGCTATGATACTATATGCATATATACGATTGCTGCATTCATGTACATGTATGTCAGCTGCTTGATTTTCTGCATCTTATTTTTTATACAAAGTTATTGCAGCTGGATAAGAGTGATAGTGTCAATGTTTTTTTCTGATTTGCATCATATTTTGTTATCATCTTCATTTAAGATCTGCATCCAATCGTAATTATTCTCTCTTGTTGAATTTGTATTCAACTGAATGTGCAGAATACAAAATGCAATGAAGACTTTTATTTGTACAAAAGGAGAAAAAAAAGAGTGCATATTCACCATTATATTGTTTTAGATTTTTCTGATCTTTCTTTTTCTTAGCACCATGCAGTATATCAATGAGTGAAGCTGATAATATAAATTGAATTGAAAACCCTTTGAAAGAGTTCAAATGCAAATTCTCTTAACACATGGGTTTTACCAATTTCAGAATGCTAGTTTGAGCTGAATTACACATACTTCACATGTAGATGTAGTGGTTCAACCACCACAGTAGTATATATACACATAGAGTGACTTAGAGTCATAGGTTTCTGTTCTGTAGAATTTCTGTAGTATTGCTCGTAAACTCCATTAAGGTACTATTTTGACATGAGGGCATTATCTTTCTTTCCGTCATCTTTTATGAGTCATCTTGTCAGTACATATTCCTGGTAGTTCTTCCTAATCATTTCGTCTCCATCCTCTTTCATGGATTCCAAATCATTGTCTTTTCTTGGCATTAAGCAAAAAAACGTCTGTTGTGATATGTTGTAGGGTGTGGTAGTGGCTTGATGTTGTTGTCTCTCCGATATCTTATCTGATACTAACCAGTAAAACAATTGTAACTGGTATATCAAGACATTTGATAGATGGTTATACTGGTAACTGGTAACTCCATGATTACATGTTTGCAAAGACTTTCGTAAGGCAATTTCAGTCGCCTTGTCTATCACCTATTGACATGTGCAGACATTACAATGAAGTATTATGTAATCCAAACATTATTTTATTTTGTAATAGGATATTCAGTAGGGTATTGATATTGGCCCTTGAGTTGATTTCTGGAAAGTCTTTGCAATCTCGTTTGGTGATAAATGCAACTGGTTGCCTAATTATAGATTTCAACCTAAGATGTAGATTGGGTAGACCAGTAAGGCAAGCAAGACTAGTAAGCTAAGGGATGAGATCGATTCAGATTTCAACCATTTTAAATACCAACTTTCTATTCAATGATAATGATTTGTTGTTTGTGAAATGAACATGAGTCACCTGATAGTAGAGTTTTGTGATCTACAATATGACAGAAAACTGAAGAAAAAAAATGACACAAAACTACTATGTGATATGTGAGGTTTAAATGTGATTAACATGTGCCAACTACTTCTCATGATTCTCGTTACACACTGCTTCTTCATGTGTGTGTTATTTAAGTGAATGAAATGGCCATTCTGTGTAGTGCCATGGTTACAAATGGGAAGAATCGCTTGAGCCCATGCGTAACGGCCATGGAAGAAGACGAGAGAGCGTTGCGCTAAAACAGGGCTTGTGCACTGTTGTAGTGCACTCTGCCATTCTTAATGCAGACAGCTTAAAAATTGAAGAAAAAAATGAGTGTCTATGCAATAATGTATCTTTAAAAAAAAGAACTATAAAATTCATTGTTCATGTTTATTCCTTGAGTAAAAAGGCCAGTACAAATGTGTATAAGTTCTTGGTGCATCCTGTATCTTTGTTTTTCTGAGTTCAAGAACCTTCCATATCATCAAGTCATGCTACAAGAACTGTACAGTTGTTGGCATGCTAACATGCAGTAATATTTCAATTTAGAATTGTACATTGTGCTATGCAAATAAGAAGGGGAGTAGGAGAAAAATGGATGCCCAAAGGGCAAGAAAATTCAGCTATTACACTCATTATCTTGTTGTGTTTCTGTGCTGTATGCTTTCAAGAAGCTCCATATATTGTACATTATTCAGAATTTCATTCTTGCTGATTTGGGATTCATTTTGAGGGCAAGTCTACACTTTCAGGGTCAAAGTTCAGATAGCTCTGTATTACCCTCCATTGATGTACTGTATCATGAATTTGAAGAAAAAAAATACTATTTTCTCTGAAAGTATTGTTGAATGTGGTGTCTTAAACTGCAGCTTACTCTATATTTACTCAATTTGGTCAGAGATTAACATGCTAGTTGTGGTTTCAATAACATAATTTCTGTCTCATATATATTCAACTTGTTGTGATCAAGTGTTCTGTCATTGTTGATAAAAATTGAGATATATAAATATATATAAATAGACTATATGATGTTGATTATAAGTACATGTAGTTATATTTTTCTTCAAGTATTTTATTAAAGTGTACATATATGTTTTTTAATGTTTTGTTTTTAAGCTAGTGCAAAGCACTCATCTTAGATAAAAATAAAAGGGAAATTAAATATTGTAATCATTTTTAGAACCTGTGTTATAAAATGGTAACTGTATTTGGAAACCTGATCATAGTTTTAATTTGAGTAAGAGATAATTGCAATGTTCTTCATGAGAAGTTTGCTCTGCTATTAAGATTGATACATGTATGCTCTGATATCATTATTTTTTATAAGTTTTTCCTTACAGTGTATTGTGTTGGTCATGTTTTTTTAATTTTATTTGATACACTGTATATCCTTATGCGTTTATATTTCAATGATTATAAATATCACAAGAATTTGGATCAGGACTGTCCGCTAAGAGCTCAATTTATTCAAAAGTTCCTCCATAACATACTTCCCAGGCTATGATCATGAGTGAAATCCTAGTGTTAACAAGCAGATGAGATTTTTTTTTTTTTAAATCACTTTTAGAATGTTTTACCTGTTTGAGGTGAATATGATCTGAAATAGAAATGTTAGACAATTGTCACTTTAATCTTTTTATCTGATCTGATCTGATAGTATGTGATCCTATTTGTTCTCTCTCCCTCTCAAAAAAAGAACAAATCTTTACAGATAGTTTTCTTTTAATGAGAACCGTTAGATTTGTACATATTTACAATTAGATAAAATATGTCAATAAAATTCATTGAAATATAGTGAATGAAAGTCGCACTATTTTGGAATCAAATTGAAATTCGGTAAATTAAACACATCGGTAAATGTATAATGGTGAAATTGATGTGGTTTGTTGGGGAGAGAAATAAGTTAAACTATGGCATTCCATATTGTGATACATAGAGTACTAGTTGAAACATGCATGCTCATCTTTTAATTGTGCCTTATGTATAAAAAAAAAAATCAAAAAAAAATCAACACCATGTCTGTATACATGAGGTATATCTTTTGTAAATAGGGGAATATATATATATGAATATATATATATTAAAAAATCTTGTGCATATGATTAAACTGACCAAAATGAAAGAAATCTAGCTTGCCTCTGTATTTTTGTATGTACCTTTCTCAGTTATTTTCATCATTTGTTTGTTTGGGGTGTATGGGGTTCTGTGTACATGTATAAGTAAACAGGTCAATTGTCATACCCGTTTCTGGCAGTCCCTCCCCCATGAAAAAGAGATAAATGAATAAACAAATAAATAAATGAATAAATAATGAATAAATAAATGTATAGATAAACAGATAAATTAATCAACTAATTAATTAATACATATGTACATACATAAATATAATATATAATATTAAAACAATGATTTTTTTTTTAAAGCCCTAGATAAAATGAAATGAAAATGAAAATGAAACGGTACACTTTTAATGAATAACACTTTCCATTACCCTACACGGCCTTTGTATGTTGTGTTCATTACAGTTTCGCTCTCTATGTAGCATAGTAATAGTCAGGTGGCATCATATAATGAGGAAATAAGGTGTGACCTTGTGCATTACTGAGAATTCTAAACAAAATTATAGGACAGCTTTAAAGCCCCACTGCACTACTCAGGGGCGGATCCAGCTGGCAGCAAGGGAGGGGGCCTAAAAAGGGGCCCACTTCGTGCGAAAATTTGAAAATCGTGCCGGCCGATTTTTCGCTCAGTGGGGCGCCAGGAGGGGGCCATCTTCTATTTTTTTCAAAAAAAGGGTGTTTTTACCTGTTTTTTTTGCTAGGGGAGGGGGCCCGGGCCCCCTCCCTGGATCCGCCACTGGCACTACTTATAGCTACTTCTACTTCTACTTGCGCCCTCTATATAGCAAACAATGCCTAAGCGGTGACCGTTGGTCCCCCATGGTCCCCTTTTTCTTACGTTAATTGAGAGCTGATTTGATGAGATAACCACATGTCAGTGACCATGCAGGGAGGTCTAATCCCTCCTGGCCAAACTAGTGCAGATAGGCTTTAAATCCAGAGGATGAAATAAGGGAAGTAAAATGTAATATATATTGTGTGTGTGATGCGACAACCAGATAATGCAATCGATATCCTATTTTCCTCATTTTAGTTCGCAAAACAGTCGTTCACTTTTATCAACTTCTGCACCATAGATTTTGCAGAAATTTAATTCTTTTTTAATCCACGTGCTATTGAAAATACAGGTTCCGTTTTGGTGACTGCTTCGCATGTGCGCTAAAATCAAAGACAAGAGCGAAATAGGGTTTGTAATGGGGTACAAGTTCTCTTTAACTCAGCCATACGACAAAGTACATCGAGCTACTAGAAAAATAGTTTTAACAAATGAAAAATGAAAGTCAGAAGTTGATCAATATTGCACGATTATAGGTAAATGAACATGTCCAGAATGTGAGCAGTGGCAAAAAATTATTCTAAGCGATGCATTTAAAAAATGCATCCCCGGTGCCTTTTGATGTCCAATATTGTTATATGGGTAGGCCTATTTTTTCTGGTAAAGGAAACAATCGTAGGGCCTGGTGATATGATACATTTCAAACAGTTTTTGTGTTAGCTACCTTGTGGGATTTCTTTGGGGTGATGATGAAGAATTCTTCAATACCTTATTGGTATACCAGCATTACATGTTTTCAGTAATGTTGATTCGAAGTCTTTATCCGACATTTTTTTTTTTTTTTTAGATAAACAAAATCTTTAGAAAATTTAAGTCATGGGCCTATGAATAAAACAAAATACACTCTTATATATGTTATAATTATGTTTAAAGATTTTATTGTGCAGCAGTTATCAGGCTACGTGGGGGAAAATGGCCTCCCTACATACATTTTGCGACAAATCTGGAAGCCTATTGAAAAGGTTGATTTTAAGTGACAATTCTACAATGCCTTTCCGATTTATTTCCCCTTATAATAGAGTTAGCCATAACATTCCTCAGCTTATATTACTAAATCAATGACCCGATTAAGGATGTACTGGCTCATTAGCTCTCACATTGAACACTTAACTGACATAGTGAATAGGTGCAATAATGAATGATTTGATTCGTTTCGATTTGCTTCACTTAATGTTAAATTGACCAGTGATCTATTATCCATTATACAAAGTGCAATATTGGGCTATATATAAGCTGCTTTCTATTGCAAGTCAAATTTTGTCCCTCAACAAGTTGACTTTCCTGTAATGTATCATTGTATCCCTCTCAGCGAGGTAGAGCTCTATGAGTAACACAAAGGGAGCCCTCTGTCGGCGCAAGACAAAATATGAGTTAGTTTGCCGGGCCTTGATCCTTGATTCAATCGGGCGCGATAGAGTAAAACTCATGTAAGTTGAACCAAAATGAATAATAATGATAATAATAAAAATCCGAGGAGCGACAGTGTTTACAAAATGTTATATCCCACTCTTTACATCGCTGAATCCAAAAGTATAAAGGTTGCATCGAGAATGTTAAACTAGTTAAATTGACCATTTTGGA
Source organism: Mesocentrotus franciscanus (assembly GCA_037976565.1). Taxonomy (NCBI): domain Eukaryota; kingdom Metazoa; phylum Echinodermata; class Echinoidea; order Camarodonta; family Strongylocentrotidae; genus Mesocentrotus; species Mesocentrotus franciscanus. The sequence continues at coordinate 5,214,374 of CP137668.1, read as the reverse complement.
GCTGAAGAACTGTCATTCCTCGCTTCTTTTCAGTTGATTTAACACTGTACCACTTTATTATCTTTTTATTTATTGACTATGATCAATTCATTTAGGATAATCGCTGTGATGATATAGAGATCATACTCCGTTGCAATGTGATGGTCATTACGGAAATCTAACAGTAAAGGTGACTTTATACACTAATGATTATCCTTATGCGTAATTTTTACAAATTTAAACCTTTCATCTCGAGCACAAAACTATGCCTGAGCAATAAAGTAATTTTGAACAAGGCATCACACTTTACCGTAATGGAACATTATCTCATTCGTGTAGTAATAAAATTGACAAAGAATTGCAAAGACATAAATCCGTGGCCATTCAAATGACCCATAATTATGTACGTGATATTGCTTCTATTGGCTACTGGTAGGTGATACTGATTTTTGTACGAAAATTGACCATTAGTGAACTTTCAGTGCAAGTTACATTTTCTAAATTGAGGAAAACTAGGTGGCTATTTTTTAATGAAATGGCTAAAGTAGAGTAGGTTCATGGCTGGTACAATGCTATACAATATCGTCAAATTGTCCACAGAAATGGTTTCGACTAAATTTGTGCAAACGTCAACCCCGTTCACTTAATAATAAACTAAGAAACATGATACTCGATTAAGACTCCTTCTTCTCCTGACTAGTCAGCAGCTTGACCAGATGACACTACATGGGTATCTTCAAGGAGCATAAGGAAACATTACTGAATGTTAGAAGCTAGTCCTTCATCAGAAGGACTATCCAGGACTGGAACACTTTGGAAGACGTAGTTGAAATAGCTCCAAGAAATAAGAATGACTACTTATCAACGTTTGTGGTATTAAGACTTTGGTCGTATTCTACTAATAATCATTTAAACCCGACCCCTGATCTTAATTTTTACGTTTACAAAGGAAAATTTAGACTTCAGACTAACTAGCTTTGCTAAACCCGATTTTGAACCCGAGCATCTGGTTTAGTTTTTAGTAAAATACTGGCCTATATCGAATTTCCATGACTTCTGCGCATGCTCACGAAGAATTTCCAACAGAATCTATAGGGCCTAGTAAAGTGTTTTTTTTTGTCGAGGCGCAGATCCCAGGAATCACAGACCAATGTTTTCACTCGGTACCAGATGATGGCTGATGGTGATTCGCAGAGTGGGTCCAGACTATGGTTGGGCACCGACATCACGGGGGAAAGGGGGTGGACACTAATTTGATGGATGAAATTAAGGAGGACATTGATAAGAGAAAGTGTATTGGAAGGGACGTGCAATTTTCCTTTCACACCCCATTTCTCCCTATTTCCTTTCCTATGTCCTTTTCTAACTTTTCTCTTTTGATATATTTTTAGCCAGGCAGTGCCCCCTCCCTGCCCCTGTAGCTTATGATGATGAAGAACATCACCCTTTTCAGTCTCCTCCCCGGAAACAATGCTGCAACCTACGGCATGGCTCCGATTGGCAACAAACTTTCAAGTTCTGGAAGAACTTTCCCAGTTCGGCGCGGGCCTGCCGATTCATGAACGTGTAAATCACCGGATCAAGCAGCACATTGGTGAAGGCAAACCACATGGTCATCACACCGAACCAGTGGTCATCGGACAACGGGACGATCTTGAGATGGACGACGAGGTATGGTATCCAACAGACAATGGTCGTGATCACTAACACAGCACCTGATTGTTTACAAAAGAAATGTCGAACGTTTGAGTACAACGGAGGCAGTTAATATATAATCAGTAATACATATTTTAATTATACATTCCTCCACTATCAAGAAGCTAGTTTATAATAGTAACAGCGTACGTACATGTCTTTATAAGTTGAGATTGAAGAAGGTATAGGCTAAGATCACACCTTAGCTTGACCAAATGGACAACTCACCAAACCGAAAGATTTTAACCTATGATCTACAAGGGCCCCGCTGGACTACGATGTACGGTTGATTTTTAGACAAAAATGACGTAGTAATATTCGTTTTACCCAGTCTTCAACGATTAGTGTGTAATATTTTGGCCTCATTCTTTAACGCTATGGCTTGTTTTTCAGAGTCGAGAATGTTAGAATCTACCTTCAAAGTGGACTTCTCAGACCATGAAAGGAGTATGATTAGCAAAGTAATGACGTCAATAAAAAGATTGCATATACAGATAATATATCCCTATTTTTCTCAAGACTTGGTGCCAATCTAAACCTATTTATAGGGGAAAGCCTGACAAAACAACACCGACAAGAGGTGCCGTGGACGAGTGGATATGTCACCGGACTGTGGATCACAAGGTCCGCGGTTCAAGTCCCACCGCGGCACTAATGTCCTTTGGCAAGACATTGATCTACATTTGCCACTCTCCACCCAGGTGTTAAATGGGTACCCGGTAGGATGCGAAAGTTAATGTGGTTTGATTAGCAAGTGGCGCTTGTAAAATGGCGACTGGCTGGAATGCTCCCCATGGAGTGTAAAATGTGCATACATTGTGTGCGAGTAAGCATGAATCTGATGACCGGGGTAATAATATATATCTGTAAGGCGCATTGAGAGGGCCTGCGGTCCTGAAATGCGCTATATAAGGACGAATTATTATTATTATTATTAAGAACTTACCAATGGTAGCAACTCTTCTCTGTGCAGACCATTGCCTTCTCCTCGCCCCAAAACTTTTCTGCTTAAAAACTCGCTTCCTATTAGTTTTTAAATTTGCTCGTATCTTCCCTCCCGTTGCTATGGAGACATCTCCTGAGCAAACTACTGCACTGTCGGCGGAAGTGACCCCTTGAACATGTTGAACAGTCTCCGGTTCAACAGCGTTGTCATCTTCTAGTGGACGCGAGACTGAAGCAGGGGGCGATGTGATTTCATCGCCGTATTCACTGATGACTGAAGACTCTCTACAAGATTTTGTTGGGTCCCTTCGTTGGGTCTTTTTGAGATTGGTGCCAGTTTTCTTAAGGTTGTAGACAATGGCTGCGTAGAGGAGCAGGAGCAAGGGGATTTCACCTGCGAGTAGGATTATTCCAGCTGCGTGGAAGGTATGATCGAGCCAGGGTGGAGAACAGTGCCTGGTGGTCGGGACGTAAAGGTATGGCAGGGTTGCATTCGTCAATGGAAGGATTGCCGCCATCAATGATGTCGCCCAAGATATCGAGATGAATACGTAGACGCGTCTCCGGCTTCGAGGGAATCTTTGGGAGAAATTGATGACCAGGAATCGCTCTAAGGTGATGAAGAGGATGAGCGCTGGGATAACGAAGGTGAACAGCACAGCTAGAAAACCATTGAACTAAAAACAGAAGAACAAAAAAGATTAATGATCCAATGATAAAGAGTTCTAAAACATCGGAAAAGGTAATGGAAAAGTGAAAATATGCCTTTCTCTCAATACCAAAACAATTTTGTAATAGAAACATGCGTAAGATATGAAAGTTCATATCGCCATAATCCTTACGCCTACGGGGGTGGGACAGGTTTGCGACTACAGGCCCTACGCATAACAGGGCTTTGAAGGAAAACAAAATATTTGCCAAATTCTTAAATTCAAATATTCTGGGAATCCACTAAAACCTCTCTGTAACTAAAATAGAGGAAATATGAATTCTTGAAAACGCAAGCTAATTGCCGGTAGAAGTCGGTGTTTCTGCTTTCAAATCGTTATTCAAAATCAAATAAACATGTAATAAGATGTAATCATACAGACCTGTTTCATTCTTCTTTCCTTATTTTAGGCCTAAAATTTGTTTTTACTTTTGTTTTTAAAGCAGGCAACATCACATGTGTATTTATTTGAAAAATGAATAAAATTACTTGAATTTTAGGCCATTAAAGATATTATGTCCCTTTTGCAGCCAACATCAAAATATGTAGAACTTTGCAGGAATTATGAATATGTCATGTATGTCCTATCTGTGAAATTTAAACTTAAGCAGTGTCCTAATATTCAAATTATGCAAGGAAACCTGTTTACTTGCTAGACTTCACTGTCAGACACTATTAAGTGACTGACTGGCCTTTTTTCTTCTTTGGTAATAACATACATAAAATGAGCTGTAAAGGGTACATGAGCATTTGTCTACATCGATAACCCACTTCTTGTAATGGCCAAAATTAAACTGATTGAATCTTTGCGCAGCATAAAACGTACGACCATTCGGTACAACGGTCTGAAAAATCAGACTATTACTTACTGGCTCTATAGCTCCTAGGTCGATTCGACAACTAATAGTCGTTATTTTCCCACTTAAAGACATTTTCAAGCCCCCCTTTTTTAACGAAGTTCTACATTAGTATTGTCTTTCAAATGCCGTTGGAATTTAACCTTTTCATTTTGTTGGCCTGCAAATGGGATATAGTACCTTTAAATCTAAAGTTATTATCTATACGAATATATACATGTACCTTGCAGGCGTTCGTATGTGTCCTGAGATAATTCCCACCATCAAAGACAGATATCATTGCGCATGGCATGGTGAAAATGGCCACACCAAGGTCCGCAATATTCAGAGAAAGAATCAGAAGATTGTGTGCGTGTTTCCATAGACTGCGCGTGCGTAGAATGATGAAAATGGCGACACCATTCGCCAAAATGGCGCCCGGCATGATGATGAAGAGACTTGTAATAAGAAAACGAGAGGGAAAATTATGATACCCGCCAAAATACTTTACTATTCATTATCAATTTATGTTTTTAGCTAAGAATTATGTATAGTGTAACAAAGCTTTGTTAAACTAACTTAGAGGGTGGAGTATAGATGACGGATAGACCTACTTAGCATTGTGTCAGGTTAAAAGGAAAATCCAAACTTATAGCACATTGATTTGAAAGAAAGCATACACAATTAGAAATTGAAGAAAATTAGTGAAAGTTTGAACGAGATCGGACAAAACAAGAAAGTTATGGATTTTTAGATTTGCAATCAGTATTTGCAAGGGAATTTCAAATTGGCAGAATCAGTGTCATTGTGATGTAGTGGCGGACAACTCTCTCAGAAGGCGCTTAAGAGAACAACAAAAACTAATGACATTTTGTACACGACAAACGGGAAAGTTGTCCCTGACTACGTCACAATTCACTGACCGAATTGCCAATTTGAGATTCGCACAGACGTAGTGATCTCATATTTCAAACATTCACGACTTTCTTTTTATTGGTCTGATTTATTTCAAACTTTTTCCACTTTTTCTCCTATTTTTTCCGCTTCAATAGTATAACTCATAGAGGTTTGGTTGCCCTTGAAGGATTATTTTTTGCGTAGCATTAATTTACGGATCGTAACTTTGTCGTAGCGTAGGTTTACTAGAATTTGCACAAAATAAAAACAATGTTAGAGTCATCGAGAAGATAGAAGAAAAAAAGTATCTCGGCCTCAAATCCAATCTACAGCGTATAGCGAATTTCCCATTGACACCGTATTCATTGCATATCAGGTAACACAACGCGGCGACACCAGGCGACCATATCTGCCATAGTCGCGTCATTTTTTGTGGTTTTATATGCCATTGCGTTTTGTATCTACATATATCTTTCACCCCTACTTGACGTCTGTCGAGTGACAGAAGATACCTTTTTATGACATGTCCTTGCATTACTTCCTGGTATCTGACTATTGATACTCATCTCACTAATCTACATCATATTGTCATGTAAGAAATCCAATGGCGGCTTTGAGGTTGGAGAAATTTTTTATAAAAACTATATGGTTTGGGAAGAGGTTACAAAAAAAACGCGTCGCCCCCTCCTCCACCCCTCCCTCATAATTATGTACAGGTGATAATAATAATAATTGGAATCAATCCATGATTTCTGACATTTCTTCTTCTTTCTTTTGAACCCTCTAAGATAGGCCTTTCGGGAAAATTTCGGACGGTCCTGGATCCGCTCACGAAATTGTCTGAATATTCCAATCCGATCCACCCCTTGGTATTTAAGTAAGTCTTGGTATTATTATCATTATTATTATTATTATCATTATTATTATTATTATCATTATTATCGTATTATTGTTATTGTTATTAATATTGTTATTATCATTAATATCGTATAATTATTATTGTTATAATTATCATATTATTACAGGTATTATCATTATAATAATAGTGGGTTCTTGTATAGCGCTCATATCTGTCAGACCTGACACTCCTGGCGCTTCATAATTATTAACCTGGCTTTAGCATGGCTGCCATTATGGCGCTCTAGCATTTCAAGGAATTAATTCCTGCCAGGTACCCATTTACATCACCTGGGTCGAGTGTGGCAAGTGTAGATTAATGTCTTGCCAAAGGACATTAGGGCCGCGGCGGGACTCAAACCGCGGACCGTGTGATTCACAGTCCGGTGACGTATCCACTCGACCACGACACCTCTACATAAATATCTTTTTAATTTGTGTTGGTGTTGTTGTTATTATTATCATCATTTTTATCATTATCATTAGCCTACTAATATTATGATTATCGAATATCTCATGCAGAGACTTCTCCTAACAGTTACTATAGCTCCAATTTGATCTATATTGTATTCCAAAAATAACAGATGTTATACCAGTTGATTTGAGCCAAAATACACACATAGCCATTGCGTCTAGTAAAATTGTCTTCCTTATTCTTAATCAATTCATAACTAATGTCAAAATTATTATGATGATTATAAGATAGGAAACCTAAATGCATATACATGCCGATGGACACGAATATAATCAAATCATTTTGTTCTATTTTATATTTTTTATTTTTCCTTCCGAAGTAAATCTAATTTATCACCGAGTTTCACTGTCTTTCCCTGGGAAATGAAATCATCAATACTGATTTTTTTTTTAAATTTACATTTCGTTTGCATCAGATACTTCCCTATAAAATCACGTATCTTTGTGCCTTGGGACTGTCGCTAGAAATTTAAATGGGGGGTGGTGATAGCGATTTGTCGAAATGTTTGCAACAAAAGTGAAAGATACGCGATTTGCTATCTCAAAAGGAGTCATACAATTTGAGTTCTGGAAAGAGCCCCGAAGTCCTCATTGGTCTTTTACCCCCCCCCTAATTCCCTTAGCTATACACTGTAGACGAGGGCCTTTTCTATAAAATACGATAATAGTGTATAATTTTTCATTAAAAAATTGTACTGAAAAAATAGAAGATTTCCTTACCTTAGCGATTCCAGTGCGACAGCGGCAACGCTATTAGAGGATACATTCATGGCCACCGGTTGAAATGTATTATTTCCTGGAGAATAACTTCCACCTAAGATATCCTGGTGGTTTGTGACCTGTCGAACACCAAACAGCAGTTCAAAAATACTATTTCCTGGATAATGCTTTAAAACTACTATTTCCCGGAGAATATTCTGTAACTATTGCACCTAAGGTGTCCTGGTGTTGTGTGACCTGTCAAACACAAGCAAGATTATAGAAACTAAACCTGATCAGTAAAATGAGACTAATATTGTTTTTAGAACACGTGCCCATCCTCCGCGATCAATAACTCTTGACTACCGCGTTCACACGACCATCAAAGGCTGATATTCAGTGGACTGATTATGGGATGCGATGCGATGCGATTTTTAGATCGTATATATTCTTTACTTTAATTTATTTATAGTTTGTGTCTAAACGAGAGTATCGAGAGTTGTTTGTGGTGAAAGCCATAATGTAACTATCACGACTATTGCATAATTTTCATCAACAGTGTTTTGGTTTGGTACCTCGAGATAACGAAAACAAACATTGTGTGAAAAGCTTTTCTCCCAAAAGAGACAGTGTTAAATTAAAGAAGTGTTGTTCCCAATCGCCTTCACGAAACACAGTTGTTATAGACTAATTACTGCTTCAACACACAAAATGATTCGTTTTCCCTTCAAAACATTTTCATTAATCGCATGGAGAACTGTGGTATATTGATGAAAGCTCTTGACTCTCGTACGAAAGGTCCTGGGTTCGATCGTTGCATGGTGCTTACATCATTGGACATGGTGTTTTACCAGTATTTGTTACCCCCTAACCAGGTGTATTAAATGAGTACCTAGTAATGCTAAGGTAATACTCATTGCAGAGCCGGTATGACGAGCAGTATGGTGACGTGGCTACACTGGTTAAATTAAAACGAATTATTATTATAGTTATAATCATTAATGACTTCCCATCGTGATGATTTGTACATGACAATGGAGGATTCACTTCATTTTATTGAATTTCTCATTAGTGGTATTTTCCATTTATGGTACACTAACAAACTTACTTCGGGTACAGTATATCTGTATCAAAGCCAAGGAATTTTACCGACAATTTTACGCGAAACATGACGTAGTGTAAACGAGCCTGTGCGTCATAATAATGGATATTCGAAACCTAACATGCGAGACATGAATTTTATGGTGCATTCATTGAGTTGAGAATTGAAACCAGATATATGAGGAGTTATATATGACCAATCGGACCATCTTTAAAGTTACTGGTATTAAATGTAGCTAACATGCTATACCAAGTAATACATTTATACTGTTTTAGAGCACATACAAACTTGAAAGAAGCAGGGAAGGTATTTTCCCTATTTGGGTTTTTTAAATTGGGTTTTTATTGGGTGTATAACCCATATAAATTATGTACGTAAAGCACGTAGGCCTGATCTACTGGGGATATATATATTTCAAATAATGAAAATCCGAATGAAATGTAAGCTCCTTGATTCTCAAGCCTCATGACAGTTATGCTCATTAACACAACATTAATGTGGGTCGATTTTAAATTCTTTCTCGAACAAACATCACAGATCTATTCCCCTAACTAACATAAAATACCTAGAAGGCTTAAAACGTATGTATACATACCTACTATAACCTACATATGAATGTATTTTGTTAAAACATCTTTTTCCACCGTGAATAAACTGAAAAGGAAATATAATTATGAACACATTGCTAGATTTTGCATCATCAAAACACTAGTTATGTGAACAAAGTGCTATTATTAATATCACTTTCACTATCATGTATATATATATCATCCTGTTACCATGCAACCATTGCTTTTGATAATAAACTATTTCCTGAGATTGAGCAACATGATAGTAAGGATTTCACTTTTTAAAAAATCCCACGTACATTCCCAGGACAATGACCGTTTGTTGTTGTTGTTTTTTATATGTCGAACGGTTTCACAAGCATGATTTAAAGGTTGTCTTTAGAAAATACATATATAATTTATATATATATATATATATATATATATAATATATATATATATATATATAATATATATAAACACTAAAAACAGGTTATACAAAATATAATAAAGGATACATCCCATCGAACAAACATTACAAAGACATGCACATACATTAACAAACAAAAACGAAATATTAGAGTAGCGATCCTGTTATGTGAATGGGGGCTGCTGGGACGAACAGGTCTCGTATGAACGCTGCCCGAATGGGTAGAGTGTGAATGAAATCCGATTGGAGAATGTAATATTTTCTTATGTTACTTCTTGATCAGACCAAACGAGCGGCCCTCCTGCCCAAATTTCGAGCGGCCCGTGGGGATTACTCTCCAAACGCCCCACAATCAACCCCCCTGGCTGCACCCCCATGAAGAGATAACCCCTAACATAAACTCTGTCTTGTTAAAGATATTATGTCCCTTTTGCAGCCAACATCAAATTCTGTAGTACTTTGCAGAAATTATGAATATGTCATGTATGTTCTATCTGTGAAAGTTAAACGTTGGCAGTGTCCCAATATTCAAATTATGCAAGGAAACCCGTTTTCTTGCTAGACTTCACTGTCAGACACTATTGAGTGACTGACTTGCTTTTTTCTTCATTGGTATATAATAACATACATAAAATGAGCTGTAAAGGGCTCATGAGCATTTGTCTACATCAATAACCCACTTCTTGTAATGGCCAAAATTAAACCGATTGAATCTTTTGCCCAGCACAAAACGTACGACCATTCGGTACAATGGTCTGAAAATCATACTATTACCTACTGACTTGGTAGCACTTAAGTCGATTCGACAACTAATAGTCGTTATTTTTCCACTTAAAGTTATTTTTAAGCCCCCTTTTTTAAGGGAAGTTCTAAATTAGTATTATCTTTCAAATGCCGTTGGAATTTAACTTTCACATTTGTTGGGCCTGCGAATGGGACATAGTACCTTTAAGAGTTTTCAAGGCTGTTCAAAGGAATTTGATATCATCCCAGATGCTCGACCAAAATTTAGTACGACCAGTAACTTTTTATTAGTATGATTATATCACGAAGTGGCCAGTTCTGGGCCATGTATTATAAAGCCTTTTGATTGATCGTAAGGTTAATATTGAGCGTAAGTCTATATGGCTCATCGTGTAATGATCAAACAATCATAACTCTTTATAACACGCGGCCAGATTATATATTCCACAGTAGGACTCGATGGCACTTCATATACTTGTCTCGACATTCATGACAGTGTCTTGTTTCTCTGTATTTGTTTTGATATCGCGGGTAATTTAGCGGATTTTAAAGTACAATCAAAAGTAGCGAGTTTCACAATACCAGTCATTCGAGGAAAACAATTGTATGGAAGATCACCCCGGAAAGCTAGACTATCCCGGAAACCTCAGCATCCATACAAAAACTAACCGGAAAACTTCATGAGGTCCACAGGTTTTATCATTACAGAGCGAGAGAGGGAGAAAGGGGGAGAGAGATAGAGTGAGAGAAATGGAGAGAGAGAGAAAGGGAGAAAGAAAGGGAGTCTCAGAGAGGGAGAAAGAAAGAGAGAGAGAGAGAGAGAGAGAGAGAGAAGGTAAAGAGAGTGTTCAAGTGAAAAGAGAAATAGAGAGAGAAAGGAAATCGAGTGAAAAAAAAAGAAAGAAAGGGAGAGAGAGAGAGAGAGAGGGGTGGGGATATGATTGACTCGGTCATTGACATGAATTGGCGCAACCATAGAAATGGCGCCTCCGAAATGACGCCATTTCAACACACACACACACACGCACCGCGCACACTCACACAACACTGCAGCACCCTTGCAGGATCAGTGAACGTCTCCAAATAGCACATTATCTCGTTTTTATTGCTCCTTATAAAAATCGTTTATTCATCCAGATACCACCAGATACATCTTCCTTGTTATTTTATTTTATATTTGCCTGGATGATTCGAGCAGATGTTATGTGAGTTTTCAATGAATTAGGAGCAATTTTAATGATATGACTACCGAAAGAACGTTCTAGTTATTATCGTAATTGGGTTCTGTTTTGACATAATGCTGTATGAGATTAAGCAGTTTGTACTTCATTTTCGTGATATCAATTTCACTGGTTTCTTGTAAAGGGTACAAGTAGCATAATTTTCAACAAATTTAGGTTAAAAGGGTAAAATATACGATAGCGAAGATTCATGAAGGTGCAAACTCAGTGTTATACATAAATTATCTATACGTCTGTGTTTGGAACAGCTGAAATAAAATAGTGCCCGTGGCCGTTTCTCGAAACCGTCATAAGTCTAACAACTTGGATATCCTATGGGAAGGTTTCTATAGAATGTCCATGAACTCCGACTTTTTGGCGGTTTCGAGAAATTTACCCCAAGCCTCTGCTGATGCCGATTCTATTCCAATCACGCGAGCGCCCGCTATCGTACTGTATATCTTCTTCTTCTTTTTCTTCCTCTTTTTCTTCTTCTTCTTCTTCTTCTTCTTCTTCTTCTTCTTCTTCTTCTTCTTCTTCTTCTTCTTCTTCTTCTTCTTCTTCTTCTTCTTCTTCTTCTTCTTCTTCTTCTTCTTCTTCTTCTTCTTCTTCTTCTTCTTCTTCTTCTTCTTCTTCTTCTTCTTCTTCTTCTTCTTCCTTTTTTCTTCTTCTTCAAGGGCTATGCAGCCTATCACGAAGATCTGTAGAAAGATTACCAGGTTTGTATGCAGGCACACTAAACACCGGGTTTACACCCTACTCTTAGCGAGAAGCGAAGCGTATTAACATGCATAGGGTGTGACCATGGACCTATTACGGATGGACATTCGTCGTTTTCTTAACGAATTCATTGTGATTGTCTCCGTCAATGTCGTTTCAATAACATTCCGTACATGTTTCTTCACTTTGATCTCATGAGGTCCGCCGCCAAAAAGCCGGGACAGAATCAAGATAGTGATTTTACACATGTTAATATACATGCGCAGAAGATAATAACTCGCTTAAATCATGGAAAATCGATGTGCAGTTCTGGTTTATAATCGGAAATTGTTGTTCCGTGTACTGTATTTTATTTTGAAAAACACGTTTATATTTCCAGATAGAGGTTATATTTGGATTGGTTGTGATTTAAAATCCCGTTTCCAATTTCCTCATAATATTCCAAAGTTACAATGCACAGGGCTTATAAAGATCATGACCTTCTAATTGTTTTATAAGGTCATGGGTGTGTGAAAGTGTGCGAATCAGTAATAATACATTTCATATAACCAAAATCGTCTGCTTTTCCACTTTGCTGCTCCCCATTGGGGATGCTTTTTAAAAGACACACTCTTACAGAGCACACCATCCAAACAAAACCCAAAAGAGGAAAGTGCTCCTTGTCAATGACCGATAATGCTTGAGCAGTCGTTATTGTTAGAACAGCTGAATGTTCTCATTAAGATGCACATAATCAGAAGGCGGTGGAACTCATTGGATCAAAGAAAGAATCACGTCGAATGTCCATCCGTAATAGGTCCATGGTGTGACTCTCCCGAGGAACGGAGTGTTTTCTCATAAACCCGAGCCTGCATCGAGAACAGAGGGGAGGGGCGCGCGCATACACATAAAAAATGTTGGAACCAGCGGGATTTGAACCTGCCATCTACTGCTTGCCGGGCAGCCCGGGCAGCGACTCTACCACGGCACAGTCACGATGAGCTGATATCAAATACCTCAGCTCTCCTGAGTCATTCTGACTTTAAATTTTAGGCTTACTTGGAGAAGTTTCACTTGTAAATATTTTTGCTTGCAGTAAATAAAGATCGCGTGTTCGATCTTGTAATTGAAAACAAGTCAGAAAAAACCTTGGAACCAGTGGGATTTGATATTTTCTCTCTTGTTTTCAATTACAAGACCGAGCACGCGATCTTTATTTACTGGGTGCAAGCCAAACGTTAGTTTACAACAATTGAATTTCTTCCAGGAAGCCTATCATTTAAAGCTATTGTCCTAAAAGTCAGAAAGAATCAGGAGAGCTGGCTGAGGTATTTGTTTCAAGTTCATCCATTGACTAGTGATGGCCTGGTGGTGGAGTCGCTGTCCGGCAAGCAGTAGAAGAGGTTCAAATCCCACTGGTTCCAAGATTTTTTTCTGACTTGTTTTCAATTATAAGATCGAACACGCGATCTTTATTTACTGGGTGCAAGCAAAAAATTATTTACAAGTGAAACTTTCTTTACAACAATATTGTGTATACTATGATATTTTAACAAAGAAAAAGATCCCCCCACTTAACTCTCGATGATCACGTCAACGAGAAATCGTAGGACCTGCCGAAGAAAAAAACGTGAAGAGCCTTCCACAATGTGCCCAAAATCAAAGTACATGACTTGGAGAAAATAGTCAACTTCGCAACTAAGCGGAGGGCCAAAGTCAAATATCATCCTTAGTTTTTGAGTTGCCTGCCACTACCGCATAAACTAAGCACACCTTGTTTTTTCGAAAGATTTTATCATAATACACAATTATCAGAGGTGTTGTTTTTTTTTGTAGCTAACACCCTTAAATGTAAAGTTATATCGCAACATTTTGGCCGGGTGCAGTGTTATGATAAAACGAACATTGGAAGTAAGATTTTTAACATTTCAGAGTGTGATTTTGCATCCGGCAGCCATAAACAATCGTCAATGTCAGGCACCGACATAGGGGCAGGAGCAGCAGCCTTATTTGATGGATGAAATGCATCGATTGGGAGAGTGTGGAAGGATTCGTGGCGTGTTTTGTTAACGTTCTCTTTCCTTTCCATTTTCCTTTTTCTTTTCATTTTAAAACCATTTTTTTGGGGGGTAGGCACGAGTCACATGCGGGAGGGAGATGGGGTGGCATAAGACGGGTAAGGGCAAATGGGTAGTATCATCATTTGTTGTTAGAATAAAGCATATAGTAACTCAAAATCTACATTAATGGTTCATCCACAAGCAGGGTTTGATTTGATGACCCCAATTTCAGTCATAATTCAAGCCATCCTGAATCGCCCTCCAAGTTCTTGAAAGTGAACGAGCCCAGTGATCGGACTTTTCAGACTTTACCACTGAACTCTCCAAAAACTTAATGGACTCCGAAAAAGCTAGAATTCCATTTATCCTGTCTCCCTTGTAGGAGGCTTAACGGCTTAATTAGATTAATTAAATGAGTCCCTTACCAGACTGATTTTTTGGGGGTATAAGTTCATAGTTGGTAATAAATACCCTAGTCTCACAGCCACACCGACTCCAATCTGACCGATGACAGATGAAATCTAGCTTGACCATTCGAGGTAATATCAATTTTATCGTCCATTGTCGGTTTGATGGCGGTCATGTTGATGTAACCGGATATTAAAATGTCATAGTATAAACCAAGTTAATTACCTTCAACCAAGCCCCGGGGTTAAAGGAAAATAATGCACATCACATAATTATCTATAGATAATAGGAAACTGCAGGTTAAATCAATATTCATTGTGCTTTCCACAGAGATATTAGAAAGGAATATTTTCATTGCCAATCGGCACTATCAAGGATGACAGGTCAAAGCTAGGTCACATAATTATATTCTGTATATTGTTTTCGCTTTCAGCAGTTTAGGATATTGCTGGCTTCTCAGAAAGGTCCATCGGTTATTATTTGATGTCACTGTGCACCCGTATAAGGTTTCCAATAACACACGCAAACGACATATTAAACATTTCTGATCATAAAATCAAGGTAGTTCGGTAATTTTAGGAAGGCATTGCAGAAACATGAGAGGAATGGGATGACACAGTGCAGTTGTTTGTTATACGCGAGCCAAACCAGCTAATTATGGTTTGTCCACATTCTTTAACAGGCATAGGCTGTGGAACTGGGAGGGGGCTCCAAAACCCCCTCCCTACGTGCCCTCCTCTCTCTCTCTCTCTCTCTCTCCCTTTTTTCTCTCGTTTATCCTAGTACCATTCATAATACACGGGGGACATGTTGGTGACTAACACGACAAAGACAAACGTAATACGCTTCTCCTCAAAAAGTCCCTCTAAAAGATTTTCCAAGGATTTTTATCGTAAAGTGTCATGTCCAGTTGCTACCATCGATATTTGTACACCCTCCTCATTGTAAACTTGTAATCATTATGACGAAGGAGAGGATATTTATCGTAACTAATTTATTAATCAACTCAATTTTCCTTTCTCTTTGTTTCATCATTATGTTGCACTCTCACCCTTCGTCATATAGTGTGTCCCCAAAGTTCATGCTAACATAAACAGGATGGAATGGTCAAGCCATTGTTACGTCACAGTATTCCGCTGATAAAAGATGTAGGGCGGGATGTTTGATGGATGAAAACAGAAAGGAGATAGCAAGAGAGAGAGAGAGAGAGAGAGACAGACAGACAGACAGAAACAAACTCTTTATCACTCTCTCCTTCAAACTTTGGTTGTTGATGTCATTTTCAAGAGATATAAATGGCGTGCTTAAAATATTGTTTCACATTAATTTTCAAAAAAAGATGTTTTAAAGTAAGTTCTGCATGCATAGAAACAGTAGTTTTTGGCCTATAGAACCGATATCAATAATTGTGTGAACTTTATCTGATTAATATAATTGGGAAGGTTTTGATTTCTATATCAATAAATAAATCTGAATTATAATCCGAGCTGCGTGACTGAATAGTTTTTCTTTTAATTATTTCAAAATATTTTTAATCAAATATTTATTCGACGATGTTTATAGTAATATAACTGCATTCTCCTCTGAGATTAAATCACGTCTGCTTTCTCAAAGAGGCGTTATAAAAATAAGATTTGTCTGCCACTGATGATTCTATTTGATGCAGTGGTAGATCCAGTGGGGAGGGAGGGGGGGGGGCATTCCCTTGACAAAACCCTAATGTGGCGTACCTTATGTCCACATGAAATCTGTCCCACAAATTTTATTCTTGTGAGCCCCGATATAAAAAAGGCACTAGAAAAGTGTGATAACATTTTGTTTTTTACTTGTTCTTCACCTCTGTGCATCCACCCCGAAAACCCTGCATCAAATGATATGCCCCATACTCAGGAGAGAGCTTTGTCGGTAAAAATCCTTATAATTGAGTCCGGGGACATTTATGAATGATCCGTCTCTTCATCTATAACAAGAATGTCAAACTTAAATTGAATTGGATCGATTCATTGCCAGATTTCCATAAAAAGAAATAACAAAACAATATACACGATATACCTGGTTATTATTAAAGAAATTAATGACATAATAAACATTAGAAAAAAATCAACAAGAAAAAAAGCAGAAATATAGAATAAGATTAGACTACAAAGAAATTCATGTTAATGTGGGGGTATTAAAAGTCATGAACTTGTAGCATAACTCCATGCTTGTATTATTAAATGTATAATTTATATGGAGAAAGAAGACAAAACAAAACAAGTTAATAAATAATATTAACAATTCAGTTGAGGTAAATTCGAACACCTGCAACGCCTCAAATTTACATCGAAGAATTCGCGCGGAATTTGCATTCGCGTGTCGTCTGGCTAGCAGCACGAGCGCAACAGACGACGATGACGAAAAGAGCACCTGTCTTTGTCCGCGCGGGGCAAATACGCAATGGTCAGAAAGTGTTATCATTTGAGTTTCTAATTTTGAGGTCATTTTTCGACCATTTGGAATCATTACTGTTATGGTCTTCAGATGTTAACTGGAATACCATTGTGTGATTTCTGTATCGGTCGAGATTTCATTTACTCCAACAATTCAAGGCGGCCGGGACAACGTTTGCAGAATCCTGAAAGAGGCCAGCGGCACTTTGTTTGATTTTGGGGACACTTCTTTGCACAGCCTGGAATGAACGTAGTCTTTGATTTGGATTTTGGTTTACATTCCTGACAACGATATCCTACATTTGCTAATTTATAGAGGGACAACAAGGCAAGTAGAAGCTCACAGAAGCAGAAAGAAATTCCTTGTCTGCAAATAATCTGGTAGGTAATACCCCCTTCACATACACGATTTTTTCTTACGAGTCCTTACGGATCGCCAATTCGTAGTCAGTCGCAAGCATCCGTAAATAACTCGCTGGTATCCGTAAATAACTCTCGCAACAACTCGCAGACGCTCTTAAGGATCCGTGAAAGGAGAGGCAAATTTTTTGACATGTCAAAAATCTTCTTACGATTGTTTACGGATTTTCCGTAAATAACTCGTAACAATCCGTAAGTATCGTAGACCGCTCGTAAACCGCTCGCAACAACACATAACCATCCGTAAACTACTCGCAAGAATCCGTAAATGACTCGTTACAATTTTTTAACGATTTGTTACGGTAAGTTTACGATTTGTTAACGGATTATTTACGGATTATTTCGAGCGCTTACGTGTTGTATACGATTTCATTCGGGTCGTGTTACGATGGTTTTACGGATTGTTACGAGTTATTACGAGCATTTTACGTGTAGTTACGAGTACTTTACGAATAGATACATATACTTTACATATTCTTACGTATTGTTTACGATTTGGGAAAGGTATAAAAGCTGCAAAATCGTAAGGACTCGTAAATACTCATAACAACATGTACACAGGTCGTAAAATGCCCGTAAGTTGCTCGTAGTTATCCGTGACAATTCGTAACAAATCGTGGAATTTTGCCTAATAACTCGTAATTATTCGTAATAACTCGTAAATAGCTCGTAATAACTCGTAACACCTCTTAAATCGGTCGTAAAAGTGGCCAAATCGTAAGGATCCGTTAAAGATCCGTGAATTTGTGCGATCCGTAAGGACTCGTAAGAAAAATCCGTGTATGTGAAGGGGGTATAAACCCTTGTTAATTATGTTAAATAATGAATGCACAATGAGTTAAAACTTGTGACATTATTGCATCAAATTAAATGCATTAATTATCTTTTGACAAAATATGCTCAAGTGTTTCGCTTTGATTGGTTTTCCAGGAAATGTCTCTTGGTATATGACACTTGCACGACTTGTAAGTTTATTGCTTGAAAGAGCATGTGGGTTTGCTTTAATATGGTGTAAGTCCATTAGGAACACGATCACACAACTTTCGAGAAATCATTGAGAAATTTCAATAGCCTTGTGATCAACTTTGCAGTGACATAATTATACTACGAAATCCGAACATGATTTGTATAGGCAATACAATAGGGTGATGACATTTTCTTTAAATTGATTTCTTGAAAGTCTTTGCGACCCTGTGTAAGGAAGACCAAAGACTTCTCTGGTGCTTAAACTCGGACTTAAACTATAGACAGCATGCAAGCACGTCGAGAGAAGAAGGGTGAGAAAGGAGGGTCCTCGGTCCAGTTCAGGATGTACAAAAGATTATGAAAATTTCAGTTATTGATACTTAGAAAGGTGGGTGCAGGAAGAAATTATTTCAGCAAATTACATTTCTGGGAACAAGACACTATTGTCCAAAACACGAACTTTTTAGTAAGGACAATTTATTAAAGGAAATTCGGAAATACACGGCAGTAAATTTTACCCCCCCCCCAAAAAAAAAAAAAAAAACATTAAAAAACATTAAAAAACACCTAAAGAACTCCTTTAAAAATGGGTACCGTGTATAGGCGTAGAGGAGAGATGGGGAATTGGTTAAAATAATGACAGAAAGAAATATGAATTACTCATCTCGTCATCCTCTAAGGGCACTATTTCATCTGAGGCGAACCAATTTTGTTAATTTGTAAAAACATCCCCCTTATTGTCTATGACAGATATTAGTGCATGTAATTTTTTGTTATATCTTAATCAAATATATCATAAGTGCGCCCTTATACTACCCTCTTATTCGCAAAACTCAATACAGTCCTGTTGCTAGGAGAATGCAAGTCGTCTTGTTGGGATCTCATGAGACGTCTCTAGGAAACCATCTTGCTCGCTATGGTTTGATGAAAATGTATCTACATCCTTCTATAGTTGTAGATCATCAAATCTAGTGAGCTAATTTGTCATCAAAGCTGTAGATGGAAAACGACTGGAGTATCTTAAGATTAATGTAACTCTGAATAGCTCTGGTTTGCCAATTGCCTTGGATATCATGAGCTTATCAAAACGTCTGGTTCTTATCATTAATTGTCAGCTTTAAATAAGTAAATATAAAACGACGTTTTATTCAATATTACTGAATACCAACACAAAATAGAATGATTATTGAATATCTCCCTAAAGTGCAGGACAACGGAGGTTTATGAGACCCCGAGAAAACCCCATACAACTTAACATTCTTCAATTTTACTTCTGATAGCGCTATCACATGCAGAAAGATTTTGTCCGTGTCTGTGAACTGAAATGATTTGTAATAAACAAGAATGAGAAGAAGAGAAGGTGCAGAAGGAGAAAGAATAAGAAAGAAAGATATAGAAGTAGCATGCATGTAGATAAGACGAAATAATAATAAGAAAGTTGAAAAAGAAGAAGAAGAAGGAGAAGAAGAAGAAGAAGAAAAGAAAAAGAAGAAGGAGAAGGAGACGGAGAAGGAGAAGAAGCAGGAGGAGGAGTAAGACCTTTCGCGCAGGTGCACTGCCTCATGACCGACGGGAAGGAGGCGGGTAGGAAGGAAGGGAGGATGATGCCTCAATCAACCAGTGACATTCCATAACATTCAGAAACTCAGCTCTATAAGCCGGGCTGTCATAACACAAGGCATGCCAGAAACGAAGTAGTCTCAGCGAATGTCACATCGATAGGAATTAACCCTTCACAAAAGGTTGGCTGGAAAGTAGATGAAAAATCACAGATAGCCTACATGACTGACAGTTTGAGAAAAATCGAACATAGAAGAAGATTAGTACGATTATTAAATGCCTAATCCACCCTCTCTTCCCTCTCTCTCTCTCTTTCAATCCCTCCTTGTCGGTTTCTCTCCTATCTGTCTTTCCCCTCTCTTCGGTTATTGCAGATAATTTCAACTTTGTCCAGATATGTGGATATAGGGAAGAAACATTGCATATTACGATGGAACAAGATCAATTCATTATGACTTCAACACCTCTTCTCCACGATAACCGGACTCACTTTGAAGATGGGAGTGGTGTCCGTTCTCATCAAGACAACTGGCTACTACTACTTTGCGAGAGTGTAAGGTAAAAATGTTACCCGTCAAAATGCTTCATTATGATGATAACAAATGAAGTAGAAAGGAATAAAACCTTGGCATTGTCTTTAAAACTAATACAAAATGCACAGTTTCTTCATCAGCAACTAACTCTTCATTAGGCGAAGTAATCTGGAACACTCATTAAGACATTTTTAGTGCTGAGTTTATATTTGCTCACGTATTTACTTCTATAGTATGATGTAAGTCCGTTATTATTTTCATAGTTTTACTAGTTAAAAAAAATACTGGATGTTAAAAACGATTATTAACCATAATTATGTGATATTCAGACCGTTACTCGGTAGTATGAGAAGAATGGGTTGTGAAAATGGACAGTGCAGTGACATAGCCCCATTTCTGAATCGACTGGTTAGTGAGCTATAACTAACATTTGAATTAGACTTGATTAAGCTTGATTAATTCCTATCCTGAGTTTTAATTAGATCTCCGATTTCGGGAAGTTCTCAAGGAGTAACGGATTTATCAATGTCAAAATGTTGAACGACGTTAATTAATGAGTCTGTTTATCTTTAGACTCCATGAAAAGTAATAGATTCCTTTTGATAATCATTTGCGACTCAGGTCAGCATTGCTGGAGTACCGTATTAAATAATTGCTGGTTACAGTATTAAATAATTGCAAATAATGAGAGCACAATGCTTTATTGTATAAAAATAAAAGAATATCGTTGTAGACTGTCTTGTAGTAGTATGTAAAGAAAAGTGCAAGCGTGCAATACCATACATACTTTTTTACTCCCCCACTGTAATTCAAATGATATCATCCCAGTGGAACTGCAACAATTTGTAATAAAGGTAATGTTGTAGGCCTAAACGTATGCCATGATATGAAAGGTACTTTCGATCCTTCTTCTAATTACTTTTGTTTTATAAAGAGACGAGTTCTGTGAAATACAAAGTGCTTTCCATTTATAAACATGAGTTATTTCAACTTTCTACAATTATTGGTGCTAATGAGATTACACTATGAGCATGTTGAGATCAGATTTCCAATGTGTTTCATATATGGATTGAGTTGATTTAAAGTGCCTGTTCAAAGAAAATCACAAATATGGCAAATAACGTATCACTAGAATCTGGTAAGCTAACAGATGGCCATCGTACAAGTTTTAGGTCAACTACATATCGGGTGATTTATACAAATACAAATAAAACCACCTCCATAGCATCTGGGATATGCGAGAGATTCGCCAGAAAAATAACGATGTTTTAATGCCGTCACAATATGAACCAATCCTGCCCAAGCAGATGACATCCCATAAGAATGAACATAATTGCAATGCTATTATTTCTCAAATTATAATGAGTTTAGTGTATATAAATGTGATGGAATTTTACACCATTCAAAAAGGGATATGACACCGATTCTGATAACTAAATTCTTTTGTTTGTAAATACACAGGATAGGGGTTAATGAACAATCAAATAAACCACACTTTCAAATTAAAAAACCCCGGAAGGATAGCATGGACGGCATTTGTTCCCTCATGCAGCGGAAAATACAATGGCGTCTTATTTTGTTTACAAGCGACGGATTCGTTTTTTTTTTATCCTTGCATTTTCATCAAAATAATACCATGCGCGGGGTTTAGAGTGAGGCAATAGATTAAACATTTAGCCTGACGGTAGTGAAGTAAGAGAAATAACTGAAGAGAAGATGACAAAACAGGCACTGAAAATGTGTGAGATGTCATGGGACATCGTCTGCTTGTGCAAATCATGTTCAACATGTGACGTCACACATCTCAGCAGCGATCGGAGAGCTTTCAGGTGCTATGCCGGGGCTGTATTTAAGCGTTTTGTAATTGATAATAATCATTACTTCGAATGTTTCCAAGCATTAAATTTTGATAACCTTGTCCAATCAAAGTTTCACCTTTGCAATAATGACAATAAAGTTAGTTTTAAAATCAATGAACCTTCTCTTTAAAGGGCAATCCAACCTTTGTACTAAGTTCATTTGTATGAAAGCATAAGAATAATAGAATCAGAAAGGCGAAAGTTTTAATAGTAAGAAAGTTATGAATGTTTGAAAGATGAGATCACTAATAAGTGCCAGTTTGGTAATTGGATTGTGACGTAGTTGCGGATAACCTTCCCGTGTGTCATGTACAAAAATATATTTTTTGTTGTCTTATAACTTCAGACTTGGGGCATTACTCGAAATATATGTGGTTAGCATATGAGAGAAAAGACCCTTGATCCTGAGTCATAAATTTAAAAAGACATTTCAGCAATTTTGTGTGTTTGGAACAAATGGGAAAGTTGTTCGCCTCTACATCACAGAGACATTACCGAATCAGCCAACTTTCAAAAATGTATAACTTTTTCATTTTGTGTCCGATTTCATTCAAACTTTAACAAGTCTAATATACTTGTCTGATTTTTATGCTTTCCCCTAAAGTAGGTTGCTATGAAGGTAGGATTTCCTTCAGTTTAGTTGTAAATGCGCTCTTTCAAATTTGTACGTCTTCTTTCACACTGACCACTCTTCCAGTCTTGGGATAATCATCATCTCATCTCTGGTCGCCAATACGGTTGCCATAGGAACCATTCTACGCCTGCGCAGTCTGAGGAACGTCCCTCATCATCTGCTCGTCTTGAATCTCAGCGTTGCCGATTTGGGGATCACACTAACCAGCATGCCATTTGCCCTACATTCCATCTTCGACGATGGGGTTCTTTTGCAGAACAATTCAATTCTTTGCAAGGTATGTAAAATCTATTCAATGATATATGTTGGTCTTCTACCAATATGGAAATATTGATCCTGAATTATTCCAAAGAAAATTTCGTCACTAGGTAATTGTATGTCCTTCTTTCCATTGGTGCTTATATTTATAAGATGTTTTGAGATATGGAACCGTCACGCGCGAACTATGGCCACACCACCATAATTGGAATTATGATGATGATCATTTACATAAACGTACTCAATCACTAGCTGATAACCACGGAATCGTATGAAGCACTTAATGTGAACATAATTATTGCAAAAGTGTAAATTGACGGTTTTAGTCGACCATGCCTACAAACAAGATATATAAGCCGATGAATCGCCCAATTTTCGTCCTTGTTATCACGAACATTCATTATTTGAACTGAGCATTAAGGAGGTAACTGTTACATAATACCAGAGCCAGGTTTGACTCACTCTGTGACAAGTGGATGATTGTTGATGGATTGCTCAAGTATTCAGTAACAAACTACTGTTAGAGATAAAACACAGATGTAGAGCAGAATGGAGTTAAATGACAGAGATATGTACAAAACATGTGCGTCATAAGTTGAGGAGGTAGGTGTGACACCCCAATAGACCATTTTCGAAAACTAATCAAATTTAATACATAAACCTTTTGCCACGTTACAAATTATTTCATTCACCTGTTACGAATAATTGTATTTCAATAGTCAAAATGCGAATTGCATCGATTTATTGTTGCTAAGTAGTACGTAAACGCTTGTCCTACCTAATAACACGTAATTGAGATATAATTATTCGTAACAGGTGAATGAAATAATTTGTAACGAGGCACTTAACAAAGATGTGTACATTAAATTTGATGACATTACGAAAATGGCCTATTTTAATATATGCCGACAAATTTAAGGGATAGATTTGAGTCACACGTTGACACTTTAATCATGAATGATTGGTTGCTCAAGTGGTCAGAGCCTGAAAAACCACTTCAACAGAAAAAAAAGAGTAACATTTTTAAGCAAACGTGATAAAGAACAGAACATAGTTAAATGATATGGACATGTATATAAGACATGGGCGTCACTACGGGGAGGGTGTGGCATGTCCATTCAAATAATATGTAGGAAAATTTGCACTTTTTAACCTTCATCGGTAAATTGGTAAAATTTAAGGATATTTGTTTTTAACCATTTGATTTTTGGTATGATTGAAGTCCGTCACACTAGAAAGGAACTGACTTAGTTACCGACTTCTAACTATGCAGCTTGTGCATTCTTCAATTTACATATGAAATAGTGATAGAATTACTGACCCCAGATAAAGTACAGTCGTATCCGAAGTTTCCTGTGGCTATTATATTCTGGAAATAATCAAGGATAAATAGTAATTTCCCGCACAGACTGAGCAATAGACAATTTAATTTGACCCGTAAGTTTAAAAAAGAAATCATTTGACCTGCTAACCTTAACGAGGGAAAGTCTACCCTGACATTGATTTGACTAAAAACAGAAAATTGGATTTAAAAAGGTCGGTGCAATTTTGACACAAATATGACTAAGAATACAAAAGTAATGAATGTCGGAGTATAGACTTCCCCTTCAATAAATATTATTGGTCGATTGGCTATAACTTGGCTTTAAGCTTGTTTTGTCATCAAATTCAACAACACATGCACATTTTCCAACGTATTGTAACAAAACGCGGATAATCAATGTATTCATATATTGCAAATGTTATTCCGAGTAGAACCAATCAATACCGAACATTTAATGAATGGATAAGATTATTTCTTTGGAAATTTAGACCAAAGTGTATGAAATATGTACTTCAAATTTGTATTTTAAAAGCATAAGAAGCGTGTGTAGAACCCAACTGAAGGTTCAAATATAAAGTTTAATGGGAAAAGATAAGGTTTTACTCACCGATAAGAATAAACAAAATTTGAAGTGATTCCAACTCCAACCAAGAGGAAAATATTACATTGCACCTTTCATTTTTTCCAATGTGATTTTATAGATATTTTTAATAGATATATTTCCAGTTAACGCGACAAAAACAAAAATACGAACTGTGACCATTCACAATATCCGGGCTATTGATTCCTGATATTTCATTGAAGAAAAGTTCTCAAAGATCTAGAGATCGCTAAGAACGTTGATATAAACTTTTCAGAAAATGATCCGGAAATAAAAATTTTAAAAATGTAGGAGTGCCACAGGGAAATCTAAATTCTAAATTTGATTCTTGCGACCTCGAAAAGAAGTTAATTTTAGAGTTCTGAACTAATGGATAAATATTTCAAAGAACTGTTTTCCTCATAAGGAAATGACTGGTGCTTTCCTGGTATCGAAGTTTCCCCACATTACGTAACACTTTCCATCCTGTCCACTTTAACTAGCGGGAAGTATCAAAAGGACTTATATATATTGTGAATGAAACTAATTTTAATGAGAAACTGGTTTAAGGTATATTTTTTCGCCTTTAAAAAGTAGATTTATGAAACAAACATTACATTGACATCAGACAGTGGGCGTGGAAGCATCCTGAAAAAGGATATTAAATTTCAACAACAGCCCCCTCCCCATTAAAAAGTAAAATAGAGATTTCAAAAATTATGATAGAAATCCTAAGATTTTTCAATTTTACCAACTATGTTAGAATCTCCTTCTAACAAGAATGGGGGGATGCTTGTTAACGAAGTAAAGGATAAAAGGATCCTCAAATTCATATGTTATTACAACAATTATTTTAGATTTTCCAGTAGAAATTCCAAGCGTGGATGTTACGCCTTCATCATCACTAAAGCGACATCGTACCCCTTGGTCAATAATTTCACCTACGTGGACCAACTCTCAGAAAACCATCTTCTGTTTTACAGTTTTTTCGGACAAACAAATCATGCATGGATTGGTTTCCTTTTTAAAGGAAGTAGGAGGGGTAATAACGATCACCCCGGGACCAGGGTAATTGACCCATGTTTCCGGGTTGAGGGGTGCATCTCGCTGTACGTCTGCAGTAACTGTCTGGGTCATATCGTTTGATTCAGAACTATAATCGGGCTTGTCTGATGCCCACGATGGGCAATTGTATTCAGGATATAATTTTTTTCAATTTACCTCCGGGAGACATGTGAATCCTTTTCTTAATGAATTCCATGCTTCTCACAGTCAGTAAAGGATGCTGCACACGATGCGTCAGTTCACTGGCGTAGGACTGCGTCATTGACTGGTGGGGTCTCTGACGCACCATGCGAGAGTGGTATCGGGCAAAAAGTGAATGCATCATGCGTAGCGCAAACAATAATTGAACAATACAAGCATGTTGGGTCAATCACTTCTGCAGATTGACTAGCGCACGTAATGACGCAATCGAAATGCCGTCCCACTAGAGATCTCATCAACCAAATGTGTGTTTGGGCGCTCATCTTCCTCTCCTTAAATGGAACAATGATCCGATCCCACTCTAAGGACAATGATTAGTGGAAAATCATGTCCTGAGACCGTAATAGCCATCACCAAGGTTATTTTCATTACTCTGTCTGTATAAGTTATGATTTGCCACGATATTAAGGCAGTCGAAAGAGAAACACAAAAGGTTATACAGTTGATGAATCATGTACAGGGGAATTAATCTTTACCAATGACAATCAAGAAACAAATGATTATTAACATTGTCGACAGCATACTTGTCTTGCGAGTAAATTAACCATCAACGGTATCATTACTTGCAAGGTTTCTTCTGGTAATATGTTTCTATTTTGGAAAATGCCATGTCATTTAATCATGTGACTTTCTTGTGTATGGCCAGATGATTAAAAAGAAAAGGAAAAAAGCATGCCTTGATGGTTATCTGTAATTACAGGAAGAGTTCGAAATTATATTAAAATGTGGTTTAGTTCTTCTTGTCTATAATGATGTCCGAAAAATATGATAAAGCATAATCATTTCCGACTTTCAATGTCATTAAGTCATGTGCAGAGGTATACACGATAAATCAAGTCTAGGGCTCTCCAAGACAGACACCATGGGAGTGAGTTTTTCACTGGGAGTGCTGAAGGATGCCTTTGAAAATGGGATGCCTTTGCCGATCCAAATTTTCCTTAAAGCCCCCTCCAAAAAAAAAAGGGGGAGGCGGGTAGGGGTTGAGGCCTTTCCACCCCTTTATTTGATTCGAACGTTATGATCATAGAGAAAATGAAATTACAGGTCTTTGATATTTTTCGTTATATTTTTCAAATTTATAGGTGAACGGTTTCTTCGCAACGCTGTTCACCCTAGCAAACTTTCCGACAGTTCTAGCCATAGCCATCGACCGATTCCTGATAGTAGTCTACTCCAGCCGTTTTCCGCCAAACCGTTTTCGGATCTTCACCATGATCGCCTTCTCCTGGAGTTCGGCTTTCCTCATGGCGTTCATGCCCACTGTGGAGGTCCTTTCCGAATATTCCTACTCGCTCAACACATGGCACTGCTCTCCACGATGGGATCACAATATTTTCCGCATCGTCTGCGCGATATCGATCTTCGGGTTAGCCATACCGATGGTGGCCGTCTGCTACGCGGCGATTGTGTACTTCATCTGGACCAAGCAGAGGCTTCTGAGGTCTTACAGCAAGAGGGAATACTCGGCCTACAAGGATCGCAGAAGGATGTCACGCAACAAGAGACAGTCCATGCCAAGCGGCTATAATTCGGCTATGGTCTCGCAGCAGATGCCAACATCACCCACGGACCAATCTGCCGCTGTTGATCAGAAGTGCCAATCGGGAATCCAGCCGGGGTGCCAGCCAGGGTGCCAACAACCGCAAGACCAATCACACGGTCAGATACAGCTCAACAAGCAGAACAAGATTAACCTGTGTCAAGAAAAAAGGCAGGAACTTCACCAGCAACAGCCAAATGCACAAGGGGATGCCATAGATAACAAGGTATCGTCAGAGAAAATGGACATATACAATCTGGAAAAAGGATCTTACTGCAGTACGGCCGGCAGCATTGATACGTTGACAACGACAGCGATACCGAACAAGTCCCGTACGCAGTCCATTGTCCCCGCCTTACTCGAACCAAGCTGGGAGGAATCCGACGTCGTTGATCAGGATCGTGATCAGAAAAGACAGCGGGAATTAGTGGGACAGAGTCAGCTCTCCGCAGACAAGAGGGTAGCCATTATGGGTAAGGCTGCTGATCACTCTGTACGAACCGTCAACAACCTGATTTTGAAAGAAACTGGACTTGGTTTTAGTTATAAAATCATATCAGAGTGAAATGTTAATGGATGCGGTTTGAACCGTCATTATGAATGATAAAGCGTGTTTTTGTGAAAACATGGTCATTTCGTGTCAAAGAAAATACTTATTCGGTTCTGGAAAGGGCCGATATAAAACGAGTCTGTTCCAGTCTTTTTGCCGGTTTAGGCATTTCTCCTACATGAAGGCTTACACAGTCCCGAACATTTTGATTTTATATTCAGATGATCACAAAACCCGCACATTTGGAACA
Organism: Mesocentrotus franciscanus; assembly: GCA_037976565.1. Taxonomy (NCBI): domain Eukaryota; kingdom Metazoa; phylum Echinodermata; class Echinoidea; order Camarodonta; family Strongylocentrotidae; genus Mesocentrotus; species Mesocentrotus franciscanus. Next base: position 5,185,863 of record CP137668.1, on the reverse strand, counting down.
TCTTTATATGCAAAAAAGTTCAAATATTACAATTTCTTCCAAAATAAGTTCGTAGCCGGTACCCATTTGATGAGTCTTTGGAGACCTGATAAAAGTTTTCATAACCTATTATGCGAATTAACATACATCAGCCGTCGCAGAGTTTTTTTTGTGTTATCGGATGTATGAATAGCTTATTTAGATATTTCAAGTTACCTAATAAATTCGTTCAGATTTTCTTCATGGAATAATGAATATTTTGTATTTCGTTAAACGCAGATATCTACTTATTTTATTCTACAAGTCCTTTTCCCTTTTCCTGTTTTTATTTTTGCCAGGCGCCCTCCTCGTCCTCACCACCCTCATCTGCTGGATGCCCTACCTGCTTGTCCATTCCAACTACATCCGGGTCAGCGAGGGTCATTGGTTTGGGGTCTTCACCATGTTGCTAGGATACACGAATGCTATCTGGGATCCGCTTATTTATACCTTCATCAACAAGCGGGCAAGGAAAGAATGCAAGAAATACTTCGGGTACATCGCACCGTTCTCCAGAAGCATTGTTGTGAAACAAAACTGAGAGGGCGCTTCATCTCTTCACTAGATATAATATATCGACATCAACATCTATATTTAGTTTTAGGCTTTGAAGTTGTGGATCCAAGAAAAAGAAAGAAAAAAAAGTAAATGGACTTAAGAACGTGTAATGACTGTAAAAAGGCACTAAATATTTTTTTTCCTTTGCTCGATTACAGCGCCCCCTGGCCCAAATAATGGTTCAAACAGGGGCGTCGCTAAGTTGCTTAGTTCTTATGTCACAAATAAGAGCAAAATCTGGGAAGGGGAGCTTCAGAGACACTTTACCGCTATACTTTGTGGCACCTACATGACTTAGCAAGAGTGGTGCCTTTTCCGTGTAGGGACCCTACGTTTTGTAATTCTCACTTGTTATTTGACTGGCAATAATAACTACATGTAAATATCGTACCCAAAGTCATTTCCAATTTTTTTTCTTCTCCTGACCAGTAGATAACAAAGAAAGAGACGGCAGATAGTCGGGGGAGGGATATAGAAAGAAAGAGAGAGAGAGAGAGAGAGAGAGAAGGAGAAATTGAGAAGATAGAGTGTGGAAAAGATATAAATGAAGGGAGTGGTTGGTGAGAGAAAAATGTAAAGAAGAAGTAAGAAAAGAAAAGGACAGAGATAGAGAGAGAGATAGAGAGAAAGGACAAATAGATATCCATCTATCACTTAAAACATTTCTTCTTATTATGTTTCTTACGTACCCCCTCCACCATCCCACCGCCATCCGAAAGTATTTAGAGAGAGAAAGAAAGGAAATATGTTAAGAGAGAATAAAAAAATCTTCAGAGAATGGGGAAAAGATAGGGAATTACGCATTGTACATCTCAATTCTCTTACCCCCTACCCCTTCTCTCTCTCCCCTGCCCTACCCCTCTCTATCTATCTATTGCTATTTTTCTTTCTTTTTCTCCCTCTCCCCTTTTCGATAATCAGATCGGGGAGGGTAATGCATTGATCGGAATAATAATTATGTTCCATATTGACACACATCATTTAATGCCGATGGTCGTGTTAGGAAGGGGGGGGGGGTGGTGAGAAAGATAACTCGCTCCACACCCCTACCCCCAGAACAGAAATCGGAAGTAAAACCTCTGAATACACAAATTAAAAGTACATATACTTGTATCATGCAATATAAAATGACGGGTTGATTTCTCCGAAAGGTTTTTAGATTTAAAAAAAGGTATTGGGCGTAGAGGACGTACTTCCATCATATGAATTCAGTCAACATTGGGCGAATCAGTTCTGACCAACATAATATACAGCTGCAAACAATACAATCAACCAAAGACCTAAAGTTCGTTTACCTTGACACTATCAAGCCACATGCCCTAACCTACATGTTGAACATTTGCATACAATATCAAGATTGCGAGTCACACTGTCTATAGTCTGTTTATTTGCTGCCAAATTTTAGTTTTTAACTAGATCTATTTTGACTTTCTGGCCCACAAACTTAATATTATTCCTGAACACACAGATTAATAGAAATAAGCACATTTGCTTATATTATGGTCCATCGTTTATAAATTCTTGATTTGAATTTCCAACTTTAAAACTAATAATATCCCTAACCCACAAAAGGGGACCTATAGCTTCATAAGCTCTGCTTCTTTTATAGGTTCCTCCACTTTTTCTTGAATTAAGATGTAGTTAAGAATGATAATAGTTTCTACAATTCTTTGATATGTATAGTTATGTTCACTAAAGAAGTATGTACATCATTCAATGATTGCAACATTATTATTGTACCGATTTCTGTTGTAATGCACTGCTTTGTTTTGTTTATGTTTTATTATAGGCCTATATGTAATATGAGAAATTGGAAATAAATTTGAACCATTGAACAAATATTTTAAATCCAATCGCATCACTAACCCTGTCTCTTTGACGAAATAAATTCGAAATTAAATGTTAACAGGCCTACATAAAAAAGTTTTATAATGAATATACTATACTGTTTTTTTTATTTTTCAGAAACCCAAACATTTTGTTTCACACGGTATTTCAAACATAGAACGTCCATCTACCTCTGGTATAATACATTCCAATATCCTGTAATGTTCCTAATTTGGACATGAACTTGAGGGACAGTAAGTTATTGGATCATTACATACAATACACCTTATCGTCTGATGGAATAACCAGGGACCCGTTTCACAAAGCCTTTTTTCAATGACAAATGACAAAAATCAATGACAAATCTGCTGATAACCAATCAGAAGCAAGGATTTCACTAGCTTATAACAAAAACTGTCATTCGTCACTGATGACAAGTTTTGTGAAATGGGGCCCTACTTCGATTTTCCACATCTACCTACCTTATTTTTTGCTCCATAAAAGGGTCAGATGGTCATCTGATAATATTTTTACTTTTAACGAACCTGATCAAGGGTCAACAAAAAGCTTTTCGTTTTGATAGGTGAATTATACAAATATTTGCAATCGTGTTTCAATGCTTTTAATCAGAGTCAGTCAGTTCTTCGTAGGCCTACACCACGAAATTCGAAGAATTGTTATTGGATCCGACTGTTTATAATAAATGGATATTGATGGTTAAACAAGGCTCATTCTTAATCTTATTTCATTGCACTTGCTTGTCGATTCTGAAATTTTGTTTAGTTTTCCAGATTTCGTCATCACGTAACTACTCAAATTGTTTTTCAATTTTAAATGGATGATGTATGAAAGCCCCAAAATATGCACTGCTGAGCTTTCCGAAATGAAAATGGGGTAATGGATTCCTATTTCACACAAATAACTCTCTAGCATATTTGTTGTTCGCGACCTCTCGCTACTCATACAATGCAAACAATATACCGGACATGACCTTCTTTTTTTTTAAAGGAAGAAAAAAAGAGCACCTTTGTGCTGAATTTATTCAAGTGTAACTTTACACGCATGATCTTTGAGCTCATTTGCTCGGCAGATCAAACCACTCTGATATTAATAGTGTGTGTGGGCACACAATCATACGCACCCTCACACAGTATGTGCAAATAAAATAATGTTTGCATGCACAGAGAAGAAGAAAATCGGAGGGAAGGGGAGGAAAGGGAGTTTACGAGTGGCGCCGGAGAGAATGATGAAGCAAAATAGAGAGCAGATCCTGAAAATAGGCTAGCAATCTTTGGTCAGCTGATCGCGATCGAGATCGGGCCACTGGTCAATCTGTCAAAGAGCTGACAAGAACACAGTTCGTTGATCCTAAAAATCTCTACTGTATGACAGGTTACATTATGTTTGTTTTTTCCTTCAGTCCTCGAGAGAAAGGAAGCAGATTCTACCGCACTCGCGCACAGCAGTTCGTCTCACAAAACGTGTCAGTTGACAATGTGATGTATATACATCATTCCATCAATGGCATGATTTGGTTCAGTTTGGATTTCTGCGTCTTATAGGACAATGTTCTGGCGCAGGAGATGTCAGGTAAGTATTTACAAATTATGTGTTTGATAATGATTCTTGATATTGAGAGAGGCATTCGGGCAGTATAACATGGGAAAGCATGCAAAAAACTCTGTGATATTGTTTCCTCAGCAATACATTTATAGAGATAAAGAGTAACATAATCTGTCAGTAATTTCATTGTATTCAAATATTCGAAAATCCAGAATACTGTTTCTGCAAGTTTGAACACAACGTGTGCTAAATTTTGTAAATATTTCCGTCATTTACAGTTTTGATGTTTGAGCCTGCCGTCATTTTCCATGCATGTTGCTGTTGTATTTCTGAAATGTTATGTATATATATGAAATGCCCAACTATCAAAGACAAGTGTATTACTTGTAATGTTTGTGTATCATTGAGAACATTACAAATTATGCAAAGGCAAGACCATATAAAAGTACTCCCCACTAGCACTCCGCAGGCGAAGTACACAGCACATTGTTGCCCATTTGAAAACGGTCTGGACCAGTTTATGAATGTGTTCCCATTGTGTGCATAATTCTAGAATTATATGTTACTCTTGACGTCAACTCAGCTGCAATCCAACCCTTGTAATAAGTTCATTGTGTGACAGCAGAAAAATAAGATAAACAGAATGGCGAAAGATTGAAATTAATCAGACCAATGACAATTAAGAACGTTATGATATATGAGATATCACTGTATTCGAATCTCAAGTTGCCAGTTTGATTGTGACGTAGTCGCTGGTAACTCGCCTGTTTATCGTGTACAAAAATATCATCAATTTCTGTTTTTCTTCTCCCTTGGGGCACTACTCAAAATATATTATGGATAGCATATTATAGGTTTTCCCGCCCAACTTCGTAAACTTAGCATCCGAATTAACGTTACGTTCATTCAAGTTCGTGCGAAATTGAATGACTATGTAGATCAACATTCAAAAAGCTAATTGCGTCGTTCAATTTCATTTGGTAGCATGCGATTTCATACTCGTGTCACGGAGACGTGCAAAACGAGCATTCAATTTAGAAAAGCGTGCAAAGAGCATTCAAATTCGCGCCGGACAGACGGTGGTATGTATTCGAGCATTCAATTTCGTGATTAGGCATACATATGTGACATTTGTGCATTGCTTTTCATTTTATGGTAATTTGTCACTTCTGTTTGAATAATTTAATGCTAAGTTTATTTGTAGGAATGACATGCGTATTCGTTAACAGATATCTGTCATTAAACAGGTAACTGTCACCAGAGAAGGTGCACAATTTGTGATTTCTCTTCTAAGCACAAGCTATATATACACAGATCCTGGACAGCGGTAGAGTTGAGCTTTAATAGACATGGACATAATGGAAACAAATGCAATGGTGAATTTTAAAAAAAGATGTAAAATGAAAAGAGAGAAAGATTACCTACTCAATCAAGATTGATCAAAACAAACCATTTAAAAAATAACCTCATTTATAATGAAAATATGAAGACATGTATAAAGAAATGTTTCAACAAAAATAAAGATCGAAAGAAAGAGAAAACATTAAATGCAATACAAATGTATCAGACAAATAAGAAGATTGTAGCCTATAATGTGAAATCATGTCAGAAAAGATCATAGTGAAAAAGAATAAATAAATGAACATGAAAAAGTGAATATCCGAATAAACGTCGAGCCTCATACAATGATTATGAGGTCTAGTTTTAATTTGAATGACCCGATTGCGAAAGAGGTTGCCCATAGACGAAAATGAAACCGCAATTTGCCAAAGAATTCTCCTCCCACTCAACATTGGCGAAATTGAATGACGCTTACGCATTTCCAAATTGACTGAACCAAGCTTTAATTTGAATGTGCATGTTTAGAAAATTCGGTGACTCGAAACGAAATTGAATGCAAAAAGTTTAAAAATGAAACAGGGGAGCAACGAGTGGAGAAAATTCGCTCGAACATGAATGCACGTTAGTGAAATTGATCGCTGCTTTGACGAAATTGGCCGGGAAAACCTATAGGTCCTCTAAAGAGAATAGATAGACGAATAATTTAAAGTTCAAGATGGTATATATGTTGAAGATAATACTAACAAGATGAGAATGATAGTTATAATATAGCATAAAAGAAATTATGAGCAGCCACCCCTATGTCGTCTGCCATCGATAGGCAGGGGCATTCACTGTTGAATCCTCACCGGAAGGTGGGTGAGGACCAGAAGAAGAACTATGATTTCTTATTTTCACAAACTATGTAGGGTATGTGCTAGGACCTAGTGACTAGGGCCTGTTTACTCGTACTATTTCTTGATAAGGGGGAACAGGGAGTGTTTTCGAAGAAGACCACTGAGTGTATGAGCAGAAAGAGAGAAAGCGATAGAACTAAAGACGAATAGGGCTGTATTGTGAAGGATGGTCATTTCTCAAGGAATAAAACCTTGGCTAAGAAGGAGTGTACGCAAACTCCTCTTATGTTATTGATTTTCTGGGGATGCAGGGTTAAAATAAATACATTATACATGACTATAGAAGGATGTTTTATCTCTTACATTAATATCAGGGTGGACTTAATTCTCCTTTAAAATAATGTGAGACTACCAATATCCAGTCTCTCTTGGAGAGCATGTATTTGCTTACTATTCATGCAGTCTGTTTGCAATGACTCGTTGCCAAGGGGTAATGATGTAGGCAAACATACTTTGACATGACTATGGGTATAGCCAACTGTAGATCTGGGTAGATAATGAGACGGAAGAAGCTAGGTGCTTGCCATAGAGGTGATGTCGGGAAAGACGATGATCGTCGTCTAGTGGTTAAGTCATCGTGTTGCAGTTCACAATTAAGGTACAGGGTTCGATCCCTGCCAATCCCTGCCAATCCCTGCCAATCCCTGCGAGACATTAATCTATACCTGCCACATATACATGTGGTTCCATAATGTAATTTCATTTCAGGGTTTTGAAGGAAATACAATAGATTCGGAATTATGAACTTTCTGAAATACGAACCTTCGGAAAGACCTGTGCCTCCCAGTCTTACTAAGTTGACGAATGCTAGAGAGTAGCGCGACCAAGCTGGGGATAGTGGTGAAAAAAATCAAAATGTGAAGCTTATCTTAAAACTATACTTTGGAGGAATGTCATTCAACATACTGAAAAAGAATTCAATACTCTCTAACTCTACAATGTTCAAACGGCAGTATACAACCTGTAGGTTTTGAGTTATTATCGATCAAAAGAGTAAATATTAAATGCCGAGTATACCATACTTATACGAAATACAGGGGGGGGGGGCAATTTATTAGATAATTTTTCAACACTTTGCAGTCTCAATAAAAATAAAGACCTTTGTTTGTAGAGGTGTCGTGGTCGAGTGGATAAGTCACCGGACTGTGGATCACAAGGTACGCGGTTCGAGTCTCGCCGCGGCACTAATGTCCTTCGGCAAGAAATTAAGCTACATTTGCCACACTCGACCCAAGTGAGGTAAATAGGTACCTGGTAGGATTATTCCTTGAAATGCACTGTGCGCTGATAACGGCTGCCGAAGCTAAAGCTAGGGTAATCATTTCCAAAGCTCTTTGGAAGCGCAAGCATAGGGACGTTATAATGTGATGCGCTATATATAGAAGATTAATATTATTATTTTAAATAATGTACCGTTGGTGTCACCTCATATACAAAGGGGTAACGCACGAACGTTTAATAGCGGAGTCGAAAATTACCCTCTATTTCGTATAATTTTAAAAACCTTTTTTTACCACATATTATGACCCTTTTTCTTTAAAAAAATACTATAATGTAACTCTGTATGGGCCTTCGAGTATGCGTGTACAAAAGTAACCTAATTATTTAACGGAAAAACATGTATATTTGCATTCAAACTCTTGAGAATATTGTGAGAATGCAAGTATTATCTCTTTTTGCGAAAAAGCACCCTTTACTTCCAAAGCCGCGAAAATGTCAGTGTTCACGAATCCCCGCAAATTACCCATTTTGTACGCAAAATTTCTTTCTTATATTATGCGTGCACGAAGTTGTGATACCACCGAGGTTAATGTGCTGTTTACTTTTGTGACATAATCCTTGATGTAATAAGTCCTGTCAAGTGTTCAACATGATCTCGATTACTGACTTATCGTCATTTTCGAAGAACTGGTGCTATTTTAAAGGTACAATGTCCCATTTGCAGGCCCCCCCCCCAAAGAAAAGGTTAAATTCCAACGGCATTTGAAAGACAATACAATAGTTGTAGAACTTCCCTCAAAACGAAAGGGCTTGAAAATGGCTTTTAGTGGGAAAATAACCACCATTAGTTGTCGAATTGACTTGAATGATTGCAATCACCTAAGTAATAGTCTGATTTTCAGACCCTGTTACCGAATGGCCGTACGTTTTTTGCTGCACAAACATCCATTACAAGTAGTGGGTTATTGATGTAGACAAATGCTCATGTACCTGTTACAGCTCATTTTGTGTACATGTTATTACCAAAGATAAAAGATGCCAGTCGGTCACTCAATAGTGTCTGATAGTGAAGTCTAGAAGGTGAACGGATTTCCTTGCATAATTTGAATACTAGGACACTGCTATTGTTTAAATGTTTAAATAGGACATACATGACGTATTCATAATTCCTGCAAAGTTCTACAGGATTTGATGTTGGCTGCAAAAGGGACATAGTATCTTTAAACTCATTCAGGTACATGAAGTAAATCAAGTCGCCTTGTATATTCCGTGTGTTGTTTATCAGTCAATATTGTTGAAGGCTGAGTTTGGAGGATGAATCCTTGAAGCATCAAACCAAACTTACATCGAGTGTTTTATACTACAAATAGGCTGAAAGTGACAGACAGTGTATACTATAGATGAGGGATGAGCAAAGAATTCTAAACAAATCAAGCTTCGGTCTCAACAATTATAATCATTTTAAATCAACCACCACTCACGAAGGTCGTACAATTGGACTCTTAAAGTGGTTTGTTGGTTTCGTTATTAAACCGTGCTGGTAAAGCGCAAATCACATTATGATATCACATCCCTTATTAACTTCCAAATAGGTTTTGACATCATTACTTTAGCTTTAGCTCTGGCAGTACCGGACTGGGATTCGAACCCTCAATCCTTGGATAGTGAATGAACTACTAGACCACGACACCTCATGGCGGCGGAGCGACCTCTTAAATTTGGGGGGGGGGCACCAACAAAAAAAGCGAGCGTAGCGAGCGAGCTTTGGGGGAAATTGCTCTTAGTCGCTTGAAGTTAAAGGGGGCACTTTTTGGGTACTTGAAAAGTGGGGCACTCTGCCCCCGGAGCGCCGCCTCTGCACCTCATCACGTAGGACGTGAGTTGATTTATTAATTTACTCGGGGAATCGGGAACATGATAACGTCATGTAACATTATTTGTTCATACAAGAACTATGACTCTGCATGATTAAACAAAGATACACCTGCATAATTATGTTCCGATTGGCGGAAAACATTGAACATTGCACCTCAGATAACACATTTCTTTGGCAGTCTTGACATTACTTTTGGCAATAGCAGAATAATTCGACAAGAAGGAAAAAACATAGAGATCCGGTTTCTGGTTTGAAATAAGGGAGTAAAACGAACTTTTACATGAGCTCTATCGGCATTTTATGTATTGTAGAGGCAGTAGATTGTATATATTTTTTGTAAACAAGTGCAAAAAGTTACCTCCCACCCGTGCCTGAATGTACTTTAAAAAGTGACTTTAAATTGTGGTTTAATATTGGGAATAATTAAAATAGAGACAATGAACCCGAATGTCCGCGCGAAAAAAGGGGCGGGGGCGGGGTGCTTTTATATATGCCCTATATTACCGGTAGACAAATATATATATATGTATATATATTTTTTTCCATGGGAAATCAAAAACTTATCCAGGAGGATTTAAGTACTTGATACTCGTGATTGCCTTACGCACTTTTCCTTGAAGTGATGAATCTTGGAACGACGAACTATGTTATCAGAACATTTGCTTGACATGAATTTACGCCAAAATAATCTCAAGAGTTTTGAATGCGTTATTCTTCCGTTGTTGGCTTGCCTGGGTCGAATCTTGAAGGGTATGCACACGTTCGTAGATATTTTATAGTTTGACGAAAAAATAATCATGCGATCCAGTCATTCTGCAACATAAATGAATACATCTAGGAAATGCCTGAAAATACACGTTTGCATTAATTAGATACAAAGTTCATTGTTTGATTTGATTTAGTTTATTCTGCATTCATTGCAAGTATGAACAATCGAAATAATAGACATAAGGTACTTTCTCATAAAATAATAAGTAATATACATTTTATGCTGCGCATAAAAGTGTAATGGCAGTTTCAGATTAAGACAAATTTTCTGCAAAATCAAAATTTCTAGTCTACACTTCAAACAACAAAGGTAAAACGTGACCCAAAATATGACATAGAAATCCAAAAATACATTTCGAAACTTTGTATTGCCACTTCGTTCGTGAATAAATCTATCTTCAACTACTTGAAGCTCATAATATATATCCAGGCACAGATAATGTAATTATCGCTAAAATGTGCTGAAATATAAGTTTTGTTGGACAAATATTTTCATCAGACGTTTTCTTTCTTTGGTTTAATTCATGTGCCAAATTAGTTAGATAGCTCGCTCAAAATATAATGTAATACCTGTTTTTCTTCAGCTGTAGATGTATTACTGTAGTGGTGGTGGTGGTGGTGGTGGTGGTGGTAGGGGGGTAATATTGGGTGAGTTTTTATTTGGAATCTAATTCCGTGTCATAAATTAGGTAAATGTTTCAGGAGCACATTGTGTAGCTATGTCTTTCCTTTCCATCCTTTATGTGCCATTTGGCGATCAACGCATTTTTCTTTTTCGGGGTAACCGGACTTTGCTTCTTGAACCAGCAATGTCATTCACCAGCACACTATGAATAATGGCATCTCTATGGATGGAATCCACGTTGCATAAATAAGTTGTTGCTATGCCGGACAAGCCTATGGAAAGCATTTTAGTTGTTAAGAGAAACTTTTGTTCAGAAGGTATGCATGAAATAAGCGAGTTCATAGTTGCAGTCTGAGCATGAGCAGAGTCATTGCAGACCATATTATAAAATACACGGAGACAAAATACTGGATACGTGCTCATGAAAGTTATGTAATCATTATTCATTTATGCACAAGCAGTGCACTCCATGATACACAGGTGGAAGTATTCTTTGAAAAGGGAAACAAAGGCTATTTATGTAGCACCTACATCGCTGTAGGAGTGATTATTTCAAAATGTACAAAGTGGGACCTCTTCATGTTTTGAAGATCTATGGATATTCGGGGTCAATTGGGACATGTGCTAACCGTGAACTGGGCTATTAGCAAACATGTATATTGTTTACGGGTAGGCCTACTTTGGTCTTTGGACATCAAATCCCGAATCTGATGAAATACTCATCAGTGGCCAGTTATCAGATGCTTTATCGACATTGACCTGGATTACATCGAACTATACTTGATCATAGGTATTGTTGTGGTGGTTGTCAATGGTTCGGATGTGCACGTGGTTTGACCAGGGCAGGTACTAATTGCCGAGACCCTGGTTTAACCCTTATCTCATCAGAGGTCATTTTTGCATGATAAACATATTTCTACTAATTAGGAAAATCAAACCTTGATAAACAACTACTCTATAGAGGAAATCAGAGAAGTATATAGACTGGTGAGAGTTTAAATAAAATCGGACAAAAAATAAGAAAGAAAACAAAAATTATTGAAATTTGTAATCACTATACGTATGGGCACTTCAAATTGGCTGATTTGCTAATGTCACTGTGACGTAGTGCTGACCAACTTTTCCATTAGTTTCAACCGTTTTCAACACACAAATGACTAAAATGTCAATTTTTCAAAATGTATGACTCGGGATTGCCTTTTATTTTTTAGGACCTATAACGATATGCTATCCATAATATATTTTGTGTAGTGCCCCCTCGGGAGAAGACACTGAAAAAAACCCCAGAAATTAATGATATCTTTGTACATGACGGACGGGAGAGTTGTCCATGAGCACCTCACAATTCTCTAGCAAAATTTCGAGTTTCGCTTAGCTTTAGTGATTTTAAGCATTTACAACTCTCTTATTAGTTTACAAAACTACACATTTAAAGCAAATCTTGAGCTATGGTATGGGCATCGTATTTCAAGAGAATATGGCTATAATTCATTATGGATTGTTTATCCTGCAGTAGATTGACTGTTTGAACCAGTAAAATAAAAACGACCTCACAAAAACTTGATGGAAATCATCTTCAATAAAAACCACAACTCTCATTTGCACTGTGTTGAGCACATGGTGTCGGGCATACTTACCTACCTTGAATTCCTTATCTTTCTATGCTCATTACTCAGTCCCTATACATTTTCTACCAAAATCGTTTGGCACATGTCATTTATTTGTAATCTTGAACATTCAGTGTAGGTTTTGTTGGATTCTGTGAGAATTTGTTTTCTATCATTACCAGAACTCATTCAGTTTAGTGAAAATCAATTTTACATCAAGTGATGGCTGTGATGGAACAGAAATAAAAGTTATGAAAGTTATAAAATAGCTATTTTTATTATATAAAGTGCAAAAGTTAACCTGTCTCGAACTTAGAGTATTTCCTGATAAATTTAAAGTCGAATAGTTAGGATCCCGGATTTAGCACCTTTCCTGAATAAACTGTCATAGGTTTCTTCTTCCATCTTAGGTAAATGAACACGCTTGATTAACATCGTTCTCCATATTGGGGTCATCTCATATTTCGTCATCGTCGTCGTCATCATAATCGAACCCGTCATCGCAACCGATGTCATCATGGCAGTAATTAGCGTCAGGCTCGGCCTGTTGGCGGTTATCGTATGCGGAGTCGTGTTCACATCGTGGCAAATGGATGTGTTGATATCGAAGAACGACACTCTTGAGAGGTAAACTCTTATTTCATTCGATTAATGGTTTATGATGGAAGGGATTATGATATCGTTTATTATGGCGTACGAATACAAATATTCAAAATATTCAGGCATCCGTCACCTCATTAGGGCAGTGGGATTCCCGATTGTATAACGTTTATATATATTTTTTTCTTAACTCGCTAAGCTCTCTCGCAAAAAAAAAGGAGCTGGAAAGTTGATAGTAGGGCAAGATGCGTCAGCCCCTCTCCCTGGCGTAAACGTGCCCATACACCGTTATGTCATGGTGTGAAATCGGGGGATAAATACACACTTGCACACATAATTATAACACACGTATTTGTGACTTTATGAATCCTGATTGGAAAATAAATGGGTTCTCTATTTAATCATTGTCAACCATAATTATCATGTTTGAATTTATATTTTTAATGAGTAATATATATTTTTAATGTATTGGTAAATAGTTATAATGTTAAGCTTAATTATTTATCTTTATTGACGCTGTAAATTTAAAATTAAGTATGAGTGTTTTTTTAATCTTTCATCGGCATAATTTTGTTTCTCAATATTGTCAAAATAGGCTACATGTATATTTATTTTCATTATAATAGTGTAATGCAATTGGAATCGTAGGCTGTGGTACAAAATTGGTTGATGCTTGAAATATAGTGAATATAACCCTGATAACTATATGAACAAGAATTTTGAATCCATACACCTCATGTGATTTGTAATCAAAATGCTTGATCTTCACGTTGGATCAAATCATTTATCAGTTTCTCCAACCTTTGATTTGTTTCCCTCGGCAGCAGCAGCAGCAGCAGTAGCAGCAGCAGCAGTGAGAAATCGTTGAAGACGAAGACTGTGATTGGTGTACAGAAACTTGAGAACAGAGCGTTAGCCAATAGGAAACATGGTAACGAAATGACATTAGCCCATAGGATTCATGAAGACACTTTTGAGTCGGCCTTCCCCTTTGATAAGGAAAGCATTGATGAGGAAAGTGAGCAAGAGGACGGAGATGAATTCAGAACCAATCATGAAAGTGGAAAGGCAAACGATGCTGCTCTGCCGGAGATAAAGACGTTTTACACAGCAGTGAAAACAACGTGAGTAAAAAGATCAATAAGTTGGAGGATCCAACTAAAAGCCGCCGAGAGACTGTAACTAATCGATTGATAGCCGCCAACAGCCATAGCGATTATTTCAACTTGATTCTTTTCTCTTTCTTTGGCGCTAAGTTTAGGCCCTGGATTAAAATTGTAATGTCAGTTTTGCAAAAGAAAAGAAAAGAAAAAAAAACATACAAACAAAAATAAACTACAGCAGCTAAACAAAAGCAGCTATTGCCTTAGCAATATTCAAGGAGTATTTTTGTTGTCTCTTAGCTGCTATGCGGTTATGTTGTTTTTAGCTCTGCTCGTGCCTGCCTTTGGCGGTTCTTTGCGGCATTTAGTAGGACTTGGATAATTCTCAAGAAATCGAGTATTAAAGAAGTGAGGGCAATTCCACAGTCGAATGAAATTCATTTTGTTTCATTTTAAACGTTTCCGTCAACATTAGTATCTCAGTTATTGAACAACTGTGTGAGAAAGATGAAAGTTAAACGTTTGTAAATGTTATGGGATAACCATATTAATGTTTAAGTACTTTAACAGCAATCGGCAAACATGGGGGGTAATGACTTAATCATGATTATAATTTTGAGTTTACCATTGCTCAGTTGTTACAAAAGTGGCATATCCACTACACAATGGATGAGATTTGTAATATTATATATTTATCTCATCCAGATTCAAAGATGTTCCAATTTTACCAGACAAGTCCATTCCGACGATTAAATTCATTGATGCCTGCCTCGAAGCACTACAGGTATTAAGTAAGTATTCATTGGCTGTGATGTCCCAGTGGTAGGGGATTTGTCTCGTAACTAGGTCCTGGGTTCGAGTCCAAGCCGATGCGCCAACCCGCATTATGTCACGCATTATGTCACGCATTAGTCCTAGTTTAGCATTACCAAGTCCCTCGGATAGGATTTAGAGTCGTTTCTTTCGTAGTTGGTTGCATATCTAAAATCTTTATTTACTTTCTTATAAGTCATGTAGAGAATTTTTTTATCATAATTTCATTAAATTCCAGCATACCTGTGTCAGCTAACAATTGGGATAGGTCCCCTGTACAAGAAAATTATACTACCACAATATTTTGTCAATTTAAATTTACAATGGGCTTCGGAATGGTGATAAGATCCCCTTTCTCTCATTGGTAAAGAGTGAC
Source organism: Mesocentrotus franciscanus (assembly GCA_037976565.1). Taxonomy (NCBI): domain Eukaryota; kingdom Metazoa; phylum Echinodermata; class Echinoidea; order Camarodonta; family Strongylocentrotidae; genus Mesocentrotus; species Mesocentrotus franciscanus. The sequence continues at coordinate 5,170,671 of CP137668.1, read as the reverse complement.
ATAAAGTATATGAATGCCTAGCCCAATGACATTGATGTAGCACACGAAGCTAGTTGTATTGTATTGTTTTAGGTTTATTGAGATAAAAATCATCGAACATGCAGCTGATAGATAAAATTATTCAATTTACAGAGTAAAAAGTACATGTCATAAAAGTACACTGATAACACATGAAAAGATATTAAAAAAAAACTAAACAAGTGTTGCCTACTTACTCTGAGCGGCGATATATTGGTTGTTTCATTTTCTTTTTTTTACTGCAACAGTGAAAATTAAATTTTAGGGCCTCTGGATGGTTTCCCAAAAGAAGATGGCCCTTTTATAATGTGACGTAACTACAAGGTACTTAAGAGGAGTGCATGTACCCCCATTTTTTTAGGGGGATGTATTTGCTATCATTGCTATTGACCTATAAGTGTATAGATAACTAAAATGCATTACACGAATGTAACAGCACTTGTGAATTATAGGGTGGTATTCTCATAAGTTAAGCCGGGACTAAGTCCAGATTAAACAAGAATTTTAGTTCACACTTCTATGGAATGCTAGGTTTCATCTTCCTCCTTCAATATTCATGACAAAGATAGTCTACCAAGGACTTTATTAAAATTCAGTTCATAATCATATTATCTTTTTCTTCCCATTTCATTGCAAAATATTTTTTTTTACACTTTTCATTGCAGGATTAAAATAATCTGTACAGGGTAAATAAGTTGGCAACAGGCACTCCATAAAAGTGTGGACTAGTTAAGCCAGGCTTAACTTAGTACGCGCTATCGGAATACCACCCTATGTCACTGGGATAGACAGGAAAGTAAGGAAATTGAATATGGCAGATCGTTATCTTTCTTCATGCGCGGTGGGGGGCGGAAGTCGCATAAACGTGTTTAATAATTTGTGGCAAATTCCTTTTTTCTCCATTGGAAAGTTTTTTAATGACTTTACCATCAAATCCGATGTGCATGAGCTGGTAAATACAATTGTAATATGGTTACCTATATAGTGAGACAGACACAGAGAGAGACACACAAACACATAAACTCTCAGATTACAATATTCGTGATCAATGGGTCCCATCCTAACGCACGTCCAATCTATGATTATTCATTGTTATCATTTCAATATACGGGATAAAATGACCCACGCGGGCGGCTGCAAGTGGGTCTTTTTTTAAGGATATGGAGGGGAGTAGTTATTTGAATAAATGTGAGGTTTCTTGAAATCGTTATGCCTTTATTGCAATGTTGTACGAGGAGTTACCTCCTACCCCACCAAAAAAAAAAAGGGGGGGGGTCGTAAACCGTGCACCCCTTAATATGCCACTGATGCCTCGCACACTGTCATTTGGCAAGACATTCCTCTACATTTGCCACACTCGACCCAGGTCAAGTGAGTTGGTTCTGGTAGGGATACATCCGTTGAATGGTTCAGTACCTTATGAAGGCAGTCCAGATAATACATATAATTTATGCGCCTAAATTATTATAGGTAGATACATGGCGTAATATCATTGCATATGTATGCATGTTTTAACGTTCAAACCACAACTACTCTCCCTTTAATATTTGTCATTCGATTGATATATCCAAGATTGTGAAAGGTCGAGTGGTTTTGGAGTCCTCAGACTGTCCAAAAGTCAAGAATATATATTGATTTCTATTTTTACTTATACGTCAGCAAAAGAGACCGTGGTATGTTTGCTTCGTAGAGATAACAAAATGTCATATTACTAACCGGGTGATACGATAACGACGGGAAAATCTGATAAATTTTGTTTGTATTTGTTGGTGTTTTAGTTGTGCTCATTTGTTTAGATTCATATTTATTAGTGTGTTTGTATTGCCTTGAAAAAGACATGATAGTTATCATTACAAAATTCGGTCCCATATTTAACATCCTTCCAGGGTGAGAGCACTGTAGTATATTCATGAAGGCTCTTGACTCTCGTTTGAGATGTCCCGAGTTCGATCCTTGCTTGGTGCTTACATCCTTGGACAAGGTCTTTTACCCTCATTATTTTGTCCCCCGCGACCCACGTGTAGTAGATGGATACCTGCATGGCAATGATGATGTAGTTATAGCTGCACTAGTCCAGTCAAAATAGCGTTTGACCCACCACTAAGTGCAACAGAATGTATTCCACTGCAATACATTACAGTAAGCTCCCCTAAACACCATATTAAAAGTCTCAAGAAATCCAAGTATAGGAAATTTATGAAATTTGCATAATATGCAAATTACCTGTTATTATATGAAAAAATACACGATAGCGCTATAAAATATATAATACAAGGCCCACAAGAAGAGCATCAATACCGACGAGGCTACCCTGGATAAGTTAGGCCATTGTTATTACATTAGGCCCTAAGTGTATATATTTAGATGAACATATTTCAGAACTTACACTTAATTTGATATCATTCTGGTAATGAATCCTTTATTTAGTGATCATCCGAATGAGAACAAAGAGCAATGGTTATCCGAGGTAAACCACATTGTTAAATCAGGGTCATTTTGTTTGTTGACCCTTATTTATTCTAAGAACCTAACACATTCAGCGGATGCAGTTGGAGGAAATCTGTCCAGATCGATTGCAATTGGCCAATTTTACTTTCGAACTCTTTGGAAAAATAGTATCTTTTTGCCAGTCGTAGGATAATTGTAAGTTTTTTTTTCTTGTAGTATTAATATTTCTGCTCATTGTGATTCGACGCATTTATTTCATATTTGTAAACCAATCTATTTTCCAATTTATGTAACGTAAAAGTGATTCGGTAATCCAATGTTATCTCGGCTTTATCTTGTATTTAGTTAAAGGGCAATCCAACCCTTCTTATGAGTTTATTTGTATGAAAGCAGGACAATAAGACAAACAGAATTGTGAAAGTTTAAAATAAATTAGACAAATAATTAAAAAGTTATGAATGTTTGAAATATGAGACCACTTAGTCAATGCGAATCTCAAATTGCCAGGTTGGTCAGTAGATTGTGACGTAGTCGCGGATAGCTCTCCCGTTTGTCATGTACAAGAATATCATTAATTTATGGCCCCCTCCCCCTAAGTGCCTTCACTCTTAGGGCACTACACGAAATATATTATGGATCGCATATTATTATGGGTCCTCCAAAGAGAATGGACCCTCCTGAGTCATGAAGTTTTGAAAAAATAAGATTTTAGTCATTTTGCGTGTTGAAACAAATGGGAAAGTTGTCCGCCATTACACCACAGAAACATTTCCGATTAAGCCAATATGAAGAGCCCATACATAGTGATTACAGCTTTAAAAATTCATAACTTTCTCATTTTTTGTCCGATTTAATTCAAACTTTCACCAGTCTACTCCTCTCACTGGTCTGCTTTCCTCTAGTGTAGTTTGCTATCAAGGTAGGATTTCCCTTTAAGTGTGAGTTGTGTACAACAGGAATGCTACTATTGAAGTGTTCTCTAAATATTTTACTGAATAAATCAAACGCCTCCCTGACATTCTGACCTTTGGGTAAAATGTCCCGTTTTTGTTCATGTTTTCCCAGTCATTTTTCGCGTTCCTGGTGCTTGAATTTGAGTTAACAACTCAAGTTAAATTTCAGTTAACAACTCAATTATTCATACCCTTACCAAGTTTTGTGAATTTGGTTTGTACGGATTTATGTTTCTTGAGAATGTGACATATTGAAGCTTACATCTAAAAGTATTCGACAAAGGCCATAATTCAACCAGTCCACCTTTCATTCTTGGCTTACGAAAGAAAAAACAAATTAAAAAAATTTACAAGGGGTATGAATAATTCAGTTGTTAACTTATGTATTAGACGTACGAGGTTGATAATGGTAAACATATTTGATCCGTGACACTCTTTCTTTCTATCACAATCCATTCATTTTGTTGTCTTCCTTCTTTACAGCAAATATGAGGAGTAGGATATTCAATCGGGTTGTGGGAGATATACAAGGAAATGTGGAGGTAACTATCATATATTTGAACTTAAATGGGGGTAACGTTACAGCTCTTTTGCTTTGTATACGGGCTACTAGTTCCAATAACTATCTCTGTTAAATTGGGATCCCTAGTCTGTCTTACGACATATAATACCACGATAGTTCCTCCGCGCTCGATTTCCTATACACAAACCAACTCTGGACCAAACAATATACCTAACACTAACCGTTATACCCTAAATGTAAACCTAAACCCCGATTTTTATCCCTACCCGTACATCTTTGACGAAATGAATCCGGGGGCTGGAGCACCATTTCCTTCTTCCCTTCATGTCTCTCATTTCAATCCTTGCAAAAGCCCAATGAAAACAATAATCTCAAATACTCTTGAATCGTATTTTGCCCTTGAAGCAGGCATAACAAAAGACGTCTATTTGCTGGTAGGCACTATATGGGCTCCGAGAATCTTTAGCTAGCTAAACCTGCGCATGCGCGCACATGGTAACCGTTAGGGTTAATGATAGGGTTATAGGTAAGCTCATGAATAATAATGAACGAATCTTGGAGCCCATATAGTGTCGACCCTATTTGCTTCTGTCACGTAATATAATAGGACTCCTTGTCTCATTTTTATCTCAAAAAATTTCTCTCCTCTACATGAATATAATTAACCTTATTTTGTATGTTTTCATCTCTACCTCCATTGCTATAATTTTTCAATTAATTCACTTTGTTTTTGTAGCTCTGTTGCTACCTAATCTGTATGCGTATTTATGTTTCAACGATCTAGATTTGATGCAAAATAATCACAAGATATTTCTTACAAACAAAATAAGAGTTCAGTTAAAAAATGAGGATCCGTTCTTTTCATATCTGTAACGAATTTATACTTTCGTTTGACTATTGCAGAAAATTCGTAATAAGTACGATGCTCATCCAGAAGAAAGCTATACTCTTCAGTCTATGGTTCTGTATGATTTAGAGCAGCTACGTATACTAAACGATGACCCGGATTATCATGCAACATCCACACTTCTTGCCCTAAAATGGCTCGTCAGGTATAATTTGATCTTCTAAATTATTATTATTATTATTTTTGTTTAATTGGGCAAAATTATACAATATGAAGAATCATTTGCATCTTTATACCTTACCTCACTACATGTTAAAGATTTATTATATTTTTGGTCGAAGGCCTGTTTTTCACTAATAGGGAGGGAATGAAAATGAGATTAATCCCCCCTCCTCCAAAATCTGGTAAATGACCTTGTTAAAATGCATTTCGTCCACCTAGTAAGACAGGTTACTACCCCCCCCCCTTCCCTGCTCCTTGATGCCGGTGCCTTCTCAATGTCTTTACTCTCGCTATGCCACTTGATGAGTGATATTATTAGTTATTGTTAACAGAACTTGCAATTTTTCATTTTAATGTGCCTTAAACTATTATTCATTCCCGCCGTTTTGCTGGATGACCTACAATCAATTTTGTTACTCTAACTAATCGATTTATGCCATGGTATAATTTGAATATGGTACTCTATAGTGTGATTATTAACATGAACCATGAACATAATAGACTAATTTTCCGGTGTTATTCTCTCTTTCCGCAGAGCATTCCGGTTTATTTCCAGGTTTGTGACACATATAAGTGAGGGAGAAGAGCAAGGTCCAAGCGCAAGTGAGTTGCATTGTGATTTTCAAAAAATAATGGATAATTATATCATTTATCATTTTATATTCCGTTATAGTTAAGTAAGTTTATTTAGATGAAAAAAACGCAACATAATTGGATTCATTCCATTTTCGGTTTTTTGCGTAGTCATTAAATTTTGATTCAGAAGGTGTACCAATATTACAGTATTGTTGTGCTACAATTATTTATCACTTTCACTATAGTTATCTTAAAACAGGGGGCACTTGCGCTCCCTAAGGCCATTAACAAAAATATTCATGTTTAGCGTACCCGCCCGCTTCCTTTTTAGGGGCCGCCTGCCCCCTTTTTTTTTTCTTCATTTTTGTCATTAAAAAAAAAAATCTTAATGAAAAAACATGAAAAACATATTGCTAAAATGGTCTTTTTCTGAATTAAAACAACAAAACATAAATGCTGGCGGCCATTTTGAAAAAAAAAAGAAGAAAAAAAAGGGCCTCCTCTTTCCTATTTTTCAAAAAGGCAGGACGCTAAACATGTTTTTTTTTTAATGGCCTAACAGCCAAATCTAATCCGAAAAATATGAAATTAATATGCCCTTCATGTGATGACCCCCTTGCTTTTTCGCTTTCATACTATATTTTGGATTTGGGCCCCTCCCCGAGAATCCTGGATCTTCCACAGGAGTAGCTATGTTCCCATGTCAATCGTTGTGTCACATATCTCCATCCAAATATGGTTATTCTCGTGTTTCTTAAACGGACATTTAAACGATATTAGAATTAGTGTGTATAGAAACATTATGGTAAAGATATATATTCTCTAACGGATTAATAATTTTATGAATTTCTTTCTTTTCCTTTCACCTCATATACAGATATGGCCTATGATGAGACTTTGAGAAAGCACCATGGGTTTGTAGTCAGAGCATGTTTTAAGGTAAGACATCATACTTTACATGACTTTGTATATTATAAGTGTTTAGAGCAGCCGGTCTCGTTAGCGATGGTCCTAGGTTTGAAACACGCTACTGCAGTTTGGTAAGGCATTAAGCCTTGATCATTATGCCTGCCGCGGTCAACCGCAGCATTTTTTAAAAATATGATGACGAGTACGGTGCCATACGCATCTCATTTCTCTATCTTATAACACAGTCTACAGCTCGGTGAACAAGCTTAGGACCTTTGTTGTGCGCAGTTGCAATAAGACGTTAAAAAAAAACCAACCTCAACAACGCGGCGGCTTTTTTCTTGCGGCGGTTTACCGCGTCATACCTGAATGAGCCTTTACCCCACAATAGCCAAGTCCGTAGGCTCTCCTGGTTACTTTTTGACAAGATCTATTTGCTTTATTACCTATATTTATCAGGTTAACTAAAAATAAATCATCATTATCTGACGAGTAGGTCCCAACTGATAAAGATAAAGGCAAAGGTCGTAATAATGATAAGCATACCGGAGTTGGGTTTGGGATATTTCCATAATTGTATTGGGGATTTGGGGTGGAGGAGGAGTTCACTCGCATACAAGCTGGTTATTACTTACGCTAATCACGTCTGTGAAGGTTACTAGTGCATGTGCCAGTAAATAATAACTAATAACTTTATGTACGATATCGCTCTCTCACATGGAGCACGGAAAAATGCGCCAGTTGCTGACGCAGTCCTACGTCACTAATGACGGCTCGTGTGCTACTACATGCAGTGTAAAAGGCGTAATATAAGCGGATGACTATTGCACATCTTATTGAGGTAGATATCGAAAACAGGTTGAAATATGACTCTAAAGCCCGTTGCTCACGAGGTGTCATTTGCCTGACGTAGCATAGCGTCAGTGACTCGTGGGGTCTTTGACGTGCCATGACAGAGTAACGTCGTATAACTCGGAGTGATTGCAAAACGAATATTGGAAACCGTAAAACTTTTGATAGGCCTGGCGTCCGGGCTAAAGGCATTTACAGACGCGGTTAGCGCAGGTAATAACGCAATCGAAATGACGCCCGTGTGCAATGGGAATACAGGAAAAACATCACTTCTACTTTGTTTTTTTCTTGCAGGCTGCCTTCCTGGCGCTGTCAACGCGGCGGGACTTTCTGAAAGAAATCGCCGTGAATAAGGCTGACCTCGATCGACCCGACTTTGAAGAGAAAGCAATAGCCGACTCTAGGATTATTTCTTCGCCTTAGAGGAGAGATTAAAAGTCATTGAAGAATTCTATACACGACATGATTTAGAACCTTAGATTTGGATGATTAACAGTGGTTCTTATTTGTCCCTTTAGAATTGCAGTCACCAAGTAATTCTCTTGGATAATATCCTTACAAGCAATATAAAATACGTTGTCATAATATAAATATGCCTACATTATAAAAAGGTGCTCATTATGAGACGTGTGCAATATCGCGGAAACTATTAAAATAATAATTTATATCTGTGATCTTTGTATATAGCTTTCACTGTTTTATCAATAGGGTTACGGTGATGATGTGTATTTATAGTTTGAATGTTTAGATCCATTTACGTAAAAACAAGAACCACTGTCTGTGTCTAGATAAAGCTACTTTTATACTTTGATTTGAACATACCTTTCTGGCGTAGTTCCATGGGGCACTTGGCCCAAATCGAATGGCTGAAGAAGAAGAAGAAGAAGAAGAAGAAGAAGAAGAAGAAGAAGAAGGAAGAAGGAAGAAGGAAGAAGGAAGAAGGAAGAAGAAGAAGGAAGAAGGAAGAAGGAAGAAGGAAGAAGAGGAAGGAAGAAGAAGGAAGAAGAAGGAAGAAGAAGGAAGAAGAAGAAAGAAGAAGAAAGAAGAAGAAGAAAGAAGAAGAAAGAAGAAGAAAGAAGAAGAAAGAAGAAGAAAGAAGAAGAAAGAAGAAGAAAGAAGAAGAAAGAAGAAGAAAGAAGAAGAAAGAAGAAGAAGAAGGAAAAAAAAAGAAAAAGAAGATGAGGAATGGGAACGTGAGAAGAAAATTCAGGGATCCTCTCTCTCTAATCAGTGTCCATTGTGATTAACATTTCATCCACCGCTCGTAAAACCGTTGGTACCCCCGCCCCCACAATGACGGGACCCCATGTATTCTACGCTACCGTTTTCTACATAACTGTATGCTATAACAAAACTTGATGTCATATAGTGGTATATTTCTAACCTTTGAAATTAAGAGTTTACTATGCAGTTCATAAATTGATGGAGGGGAGATGCCGTATAGGTTTAGACAGTAAGGGCACATAATTTGGACAGGGGCACAGCATGTATGAAGGATAGGCACAGTTTTGCCCCTTTGTACCCCAGGAAAGGCCCCTATATAATTATATATATCCGTAGCCTATGTTTTGTGGTTGAAGTTAGTATGTATAGGTGAATATACTCATAAATTATCTTTAGCTCTTTGTTTATATGTTAAAAAAGCCCCGAACACGTAACAATAAGAAGGGTAATATTTGCACTGTGCCTCCGAAACTGATTTGGTTGTTACATTTAAAAATAAAAGATATTTGTTTTATACTGATGCCTACTTGGAATTAGCTAGTCAAGAGCTGTTTGATGTACATATTTATGTATACTAAAGATAGATGGATAGATAGATAGATAGATAGGGAGGAAGAGATATGTCTAAATGGCATGGCAGATATTGCAGATAAAATAGTAGCACAGAAAACAAAAGGCAAATAAACACGAAATAAAATTAAATTCAAAGATGTAGAGGACCCTATTGCAGGGATAGCTGTAGCAGGGATAGCAGATCTCATGGAGACGATAAAACTATAGTAGTGTGAATGGCGCACAGGCAATATGATACGTCATACTTACGCTAATACAGCCTATAAAGGAAATTAGCTCATGCGCCAGTAATAGTACAGTTTGCATTCACTTTTCGTAGAGCGTCAATCGAATGGCGAGTCGAGGCCCGCGCCAGTCACTGACGTTAGCGTGTATAGATTAAGAGTATATGTAGGAAGTATTATAGAGGTCCATATAAAAAGTAGCATACATGTATTTAGTCACATTTTCGAATATTTTGATTAGCAATAATAGCAATTGTCATTTCATAGAGCCCAATACACTTGCCATATTTATATTATCTTAAAACATAATGTGATTGTGATCACTGTTCATGAAACTATTTTTGATCGAATCATTTTGTGGTAAATTACGGGAATATATTTATGTGATGGGAAATTGTACCATGTTTTCTGAAATATCAAGTTTATGAGCCCTGGTATAGGCTAATTTATAATGCACAACATTTTTTTCTTATTGTCCTTAATTTTTGAAGACTGTACATAAGTGTTTTCTTTCAAATATTGTTATATATCATCAATGACTGAGCAATAAAATATGAGGAAATCGGGTTAATTGTCTGCTATGTATAATCATATGTGTGTTTTGCTTTTAAGGTTTTCAAGTTTTTCATAATCTAGCTAAGTTATAAAGGAAAAGAAAGGGGTGGAGAGGGGGAGAGAGAGGGAGAGGGGGAGTGAGGGAGAGTAGGATGCAGAGAAACACTCTGGTTATGACCAGTAAAAGCAGAACGTAAGTTATTAATTCTAGAGTGTTGTCAAATGTGAAGCTATGCCAAGTACATGTACACGGGGATGAAACACTTCAAAATCAACGGGGTTACTTTTTTCTACCAGAGCAGGGGCAGGGGCATTTCAAGGGGAGGGGAGAGGCAGGCATTAGTTGGATGTTTGAGATGGGGACTTGTTAAGGAGATGCAAGCAATACAATTAAACAGGGTAACATGAATGCTATTGCAAGGGAAGGAAGTCTTAGGATTCACACTTTCTTTCTCTTACTTTATAAGAACACTTGAGGTAACTAGGTGGATTAACACTTAAAAATAAAATCAACTTAAAAAAAAAAAAGCAGTACTAACAAGAAGATTGATTTCTTATCTACACACACAGAAATGCAACACACGAGAAACGTCACACAACATGCAAGGCAACGGACACGAGAAGTAACTTAAGAATTTTTAAGTGTATTTTTTGTTGTCTGTTTCATCTCCCAAGCATTTCACAAACCCCAAATGCATATCTTTTTTGTTATACATACAAATAACAGCAGAACAATAATACAAAACTCTACATTTCTGCTTCATCTCTATGTACGCAGCACGAAATGAAAGAACATTATAACAGAAAATAAAGGCAACATATCCCGCTATGATTTTGGCATTAAATGACTCACGAAAAAATAAAAGATGCAAGTGTTGTCACTAGATACTAGCTGATCACATTATACATGTTTCGCATTACATAAATAAACAATTACATATTTACTTTAAATTTATAATCGTTCATGTCTACATTTATTCATGCATCTTTTCTTTCCTATGATTTCTCACCTCCATTTGGAGGAAAGTACAACCAGTTTCCCAACTTTATTTACCAATTTACATCAATTTTTCAAACATAAATCAACAATTCTAACCCTAGAGCGAATGTGGATGTAACTTTTTGAATAATATAAAATTTTGCTTCTACTATACTCAACTTTACAAACATGTGGAAGATAAAGATATATGATCATATATAATAATTCTTGTCTGTCTTTACATGTAATTGCAAGATATTTATAAACACACAATGCTAGAGTACATGACAAATTCATACAAAATATTCACAGTAAATTTACAGGGAGCACTACACATATATTGGTGGTTACAGCTATACAAATTGCGAACTTCAAATAAACTACTTTTGGGCAGTAGCGACAATGACAATCTGCAGAACAGGCAAAGATAAACACAAGATGTCTTATTTATAGAGTGTATTCAAGGAATCGCTACAGATAACTACTAAACAGTACATGCACATAAATGATAATTTCAAATAGTGTATTTTACCTCAAATATTAAAAGTTCAATGAAAGGGGCTGTACCAAAAATAGGTGCAAATTTACATGTATACTTTTGATTTACCACTTAACTCATCTGTGACAAGATGCATTATTTTCATTTACACTATCAGAATTTAATCTAATGATAAAGCACTAAAGGATACAAACTACAAAACAACTCAATGCATGTGTATTGAGTGCTCCATGCTTCCAACCTAACACACAAATATCAAATATATTGGCTTTGATTGACCATAAGCACGAGTTTGCACAAAGTTTGAGCCCTTCAAACAGTCCACATAGGAGATTACCCTCCCTATTACAGATCTTAACTTTCAAAACTTATACTTTAGCTGATTTTCTGGAACTGTAATCAATTTCTCTGATTCGTTTCTCCTTGTGTATGTGAACTTGATATGAAGGGTATTCCCCTTCCACAAGTGAACTGTACATCATCTCTGTAGTGTATGGAAACAGGCCTGCTAACACTTTGCTTTTAAAACGTGGGAAAATGTTTGCAATTTATCAAGAAAGGTAAATTACATCTATCAATTATTTAAAGAAAAATTATATCCTTCAAGATTCCTCTATACACACATACATATGCAGAAGCTATATTCTGCAATTGTATACATGATTACGTTAATACTTTTTAAGTTAAATAGATAATACCCATATGTGATTTTAATCATTTCAAAATTTGGCCCAATGGAAAAGGCAAGTATTACCCCTTTTATCATACTCTATTTACAAACAATTCTCATGAATGGACTTCCTTTTTATTCTTTTAGCAAATTAGGCACAAAATATCACAACTTTTAATCAACCATTCAAATTCTTTGATGGACTTTGTCACTTACAACATGGAAGGGGCACCAAGGATTTATCTTTGTTAAATTTTCTCAATACTTCATAGTTTTATTTACAGTCCACTGTATTCTAGGGGCTTTTTAAAATGTACAATTAAACACGATCAAGCTGCAACAACACAAATAATCACTGCGCAACAAATCAAGGCACATATCATTAAAGCAAAATAGATCAAGAATAAATCATAAAAATAAAACGAGATGCTCTTAGAACAGTGACATAATCACATTAAAAGAACATTAGGCTCTGTTTAAACCACTCAGACTAAATCGTTTCCATATGCACAATCAACACGATAATTGTGAACAAGCCCTCTTCTGTATGTTGTTAAAGATACACACAGCTTGACTGAGTTATCAATGCGGGATTTGCACACCACGATTCGTAACATAGTCCAAGCAATGTCAACATGATGTGACACATACAGATTTTCACACTACTCCGGGTATAATATAATCATCTCTTTCAATCTTACAAGCTACAATTGCACAAGAAACTACCACACCACATTGTATCCTCTTCAGACACTTAAACTGCTTTCCGAAGGTACATCTACCGACTTAGCCTTAATAGCAATATATATATAGATAAACATGTACATAAACCATATGGTTATAGAAGTGTGTACAAAAAATCATCCAATAATCATAGCGTAAATTATGTTTTTTACAAAAAAATGATCATGTGATTGTAAAATTATACAAAAATATCAGATTCAATGGCAACCAAGTCCAATAAGTCATATTTCAAAACCTCATTTTTGATTTTGTACAGTTACTGAAGTTTAGAGAAAAAAGATCATTTACTAATGACTGACCGGATCCCTTTTCTCCATCTCAATTTTGAGGAAGAGATGTTTAAATATGATTACATAACACAATTTTACATGGAATAGATCCACTTCACATACATTCTATACAGAAATCTTCCTGTGTCCGAGAAACAAAGAACAGCAGAAGAAGATTCAATATGAAATTTGTTTCAAGTGATTGTCATACGATATAATAAAATTTTCAATAAATTTCATGAGAGAAAAAAAAACTGCTTCCCAAAGTGATTTCTTCTCTGTCTGCCTGTACACATACCTATAGGTGCACATGAAGTGCATTTACCATTTGCATGTACATTACTCAAATAATGAACAAATAAACAAAAATGTAGCATGAGTATTAATGTACCCTGGAAAAAATCCCCTCAATACTTCAATGTTTTCATATCAAAGTGAATTATGCCACCTACAATAGAAAAAGAGCAACATGGAAGAATATCTACTGGTAAATAAGAGATATTTGACTCCGTTGATTGGCTTTGTGGTGCCTTTGCATTTCTTGCTATAACAAAACGGGATGAGGTGCACGATATCAATTTGGCTGTGCTGCTAGAACCAAACAATTGATGTGTCCCTCCCCTACTAATTTTGTTGCAGCAAGACACTGCAACAGAGGCTTCCTCTTCTTCATGAAGTTGTATGCCATTTATCCATGCTCCTGTAACATGTCGCAGGCAACACAGCCATGCGGCCTCAACACGCTACAACTTTCACGGAGAATGGGGGCGCAACTTGCGGGCACAGAACACGGTCCAGCCGCATGCAATGTGGTCACTAACCAATAAGGTTGAAGGTTCAAGCCTCCACTAGAGGTTTTACATCAAAGTAGTGCTCTCTAAGCATCTTTGAGAATGACTGCAAGAAAGTATGATGCATGATATCTGTGCTCATTGCAATTTAATAGAGTTATACCTGCCTCGATTCTCAATACAATTTAATTTCAGATACACTACTTACAATAAGTTTTGGTAAAGGAGCCACTGTTAAAGTCAAGATGTTACGATAAAAGTAGTTCCTACTAAGCAACGAGGCATTTCTCATGGCTTAAGAATTATTAGAGCATACAAGAATTTTCTAAAAGTTCATTACACCATCATCTTAATCATCTCTTAAGCAGATCTCCATGGCCTGGTTAGCCCATTGAATACTAAGTCTAAGATAATTCTGGCTGATGTCTATGGAATATGAATGTTATACAAAAACTGAATTGTATTCAATGGGTTAAGATAGTAAGATCATCAAAGGCATCATCAAAAGCATCATCTGCGCAGAGATCTAAATAGATATCAAGTAAAATTATCTATCAAGGGTACCTCTTCTATTGTCACATTGACATGATCATGTGTGAAAGGACCTTCCCCCAGCAGATCAGCCCTACTAGCAACCTGTGCCTGTGCCACACAAACAGATTGTGCCCACCACTCTCCTCGTTGCTACCACACGAGGCAGGCAACGCAGGATGTGTTGCCTCTACATGTTGTAGGCCACATAGATGGGGTCGAGCTGGTCGGCCAGGAAGCCGTCCCTTAGGTGCATGCGTTGCTTCTCTCCCCTGGAGTTGATGGGGATGACGGCAGGGTCTACCATGACGACCACGCCCACGATAAGGTAATGCTCCTCCAGGACGGCGTTGGTGACTAAGGGCACAAGGTCGAGGGCTTCTGACTCCTTGCCATCGAGCTCAACGACCACAACCAGCAGATTGGTCCAGGTAAAGACGGCACTATGGAGAGAACAAATATGTAAAATTTATAGAGCTTTGATTTGATTGACTCCTAATTATCAGGTTCCACAAAATCACAGCTCCATATCATCAAAGAACTCTGTGCCAATCTAAAGAATATATTCTCCCTACAACTTGTGTAGCACTCCCAAGGTCTTTTTCGTATTTATACTTGACTTAAGACACTTAACCTATTCTTGCACTATCACCATGCCAATCTTCACACATCTTAACGCTGTCTAATAGCTTTTACTTTACCTATGTCATCATCAATCTACGACTTTACACCCTTCTTCTGTTCTCATTTATTCTCATCATTTTAGGGGCATTAAAGGGAAGTATTCTCGATGGAATGTACAACATATGCATTGACATGAGTAGTGTCCTGAATGTTACCTGCTGGGCAATGTACACATCCTCCCCATTAATCCATCACTTTGTCACCCTATGTTACTACCTATCTCTATTCCACGAGTCCTTTTTATTAAGTATCCTCTTACCATTCACACACATTCTTGTGGCATCTTAGTACGGTGTTCTCGATGTCTATGGGATGATATCTCATTCCTCTCATCATCAACGTCTCATCAAGGGAGCCCACAACAAACAGAGCATCATGACGATCTGAAAAAAAATATATATTTCAATACACAGCTTTGAGGGAAAAACTTAGACCCTACACCTTTGGTGAGGAAAGTCTGTTTGTGAAGTATCTCCCATTTTTGTGTGGATTCATTCAATGCACATCAGAGCTAATTTTTCAATCCAGTCCAATCTAAATTTGTAGAGCTATAGTATCTATATGAAGTTATCTAATTAATTTCACTAGAAAGTCATGATGCATTAGGGAAAGACTAGAAGAATAGTGGCTACTTGTGAGCAATTTTGTATTATGTAAAGGTGAGTTTTGAATGTAGACAGCATATCACATGAGCAAAGGAGCAGAGAAAGACTGTTCTATAATATGCGTGCAGGAGAAGCAAATTCTTATTGCCTTTCAAAACACTTAAAAATATTATAGGAGTATGACATTCCAACTAAAATTTAACAAACATTGATGAAATAAACAAAGTATTCATAATGATAGATCATGGCAGTTATGATACTTGAAGAAACATGAACACTGAAAAGCATTTCCCTGAAAGGTTGACAGACATACAACTCACCTCCATCAGCCTGTGTGAGATCCGTTCTCTTGAGGAAGCCAAGATAACCTGTCCTAGCAAACGTCCCGCGGGTCTCGCCCGTC
The DNA here is from genome assembly GCA_037976565.1 of Mesocentrotus franciscanus. NCBI lineage: Eukaryota > Metazoa > Echinodermata > Echinoidea > Camarodonta > Strongylocentrotidae > Mesocentrotus > Mesocentrotus franciscanus. Next base: position 5,154,572 of record CP137668.1, on the reverse strand, counting down.
CTCAGCTGAGCACTGAAGTGATCGTTGTGAAGCGACTCGTCCCCATAGATGGTGAAGTAGCCGCACGAGTTGTGGGGTGATGAGACCCAGATCTAAGTGATGAAATGAAAGATTTTAATAATTTGAGCACTTTTGAAGTCTGGATATCTGGTTCTGCCTTACTTTAGTAGATGGGCAGAGTAACAGCTGGAATATATCTAAACTGAATCACAAAAGCCTTGGTAAGAAATTATGACCAGTCCCTGAATGCTTGCTACTTGTTCTGAAGGCATCATCTACTAATTAGAATATAAACTGGCACAAATCTAACTGAATATTGAATATCATGCCAATTAAGATACATGTGGCGGAATGTATGATGAATGAATGTATGATGAGTAACAGCAACTTAATTGGTCTTGAAAGTAAAGCCACAGCATTCCATCCATTTCAATTTACTCCAGACATTACCTCCAGCTATAGCCAAGAAATATCATGAACAACTTCATGTTTCAGAATTAGAACCCAATGACAACTAAATGCTCCCTTTCCTTTCGGTATAATGCAGGAAACATTTGGCACCCATAGGCAATGCCTTCAAAGGCTAGGGATACACTTACCTCTCCAAGATGAGAGTCTGCACACTGGCCCATGGTCTCAGGATGAGCTATTACAATCTTCACTCCAGGCAAGATCTAGTAAAAAAAAAAATAATAAAAAAAAAATAGAAAAAATAAATAAAACATCAAGTTTAAAGGAGCACATATAAAACAAAATAATCATAATCATAATAATAACAACAATAATAACAATAATAATAATAATTAAATTATGATAATCATGTGCTAACAGCCAACAGGGTATTTTCCCATTCCCTTTTACCACATAGTCAATGAACAGACTAAATCTTTAGTTAAAAGTGGTTTTCTGATGATTGTACAGAAGATTCTCTTTTTTTCCCCTTCCTTTTTTACTTTCAAATAATCATGCAATTCCCCCCCATTAATCAGAACAACTTCATTTCACTTCAAAGTCATTTTATCCTTCCTTCACTCAGGTCTTGCAACATAGGGAGTTAAAATGAATTGACAAATGAAAAAACCCTCTCATCAGGTTCCATCATCCAGAAAGTTACCGGTACGGTAGATATATAGTATACAATACTCAGGAATGCTAACAGTAACTTCATGACCACATTTTTTGAAAGGTGAACATTATCTTTCAATTCTTACATCTGGACAAAATGTTCCTTACTCTACTGTTACAAACAAAATAAATAAGAATTGGTATTTATGTTCTTATTCTAGAAATATGATGCAAATCTTAATTGTGTGCAAGTGAAAATTACACTGAATATTTTACCTTGCCAGACTCCATGACGCACAGACTGTGAGGGCTCCCTTTCTCTACGATGGTCACCCTGTCATTCCTCAGAGCTCTTGTATCAACATAGACGGTGGTGGGGTCTGGACTTGATGCTCCCTGTGAAAGACAATTACAAAAACAATTAACATTAGCATAAACATCTACATATATGTATATCATATAATAAAATGACTCTTTGGTTACAAATGCATGTGTATTTGCAAGAGTAATTTTCTGATAAATTAGCTTGGAAAACTATATTCAAACACACCATCTACACTAGTTGAAATCTGCTAAAAATTGTTCAGCTGAACATCATATGCTGTTTAACATATCAATATGGCCTGCTCACATGAACACGTTTTCTTGCTCAGACTATAGATGGAGGGATATCTATCAAAACCATCCATTTTTGTTTTACTTGTGATCCACCATTTATTCAGGCGACATTTTTCCAGCCCTCATTTCGTTCAAGTGAGGTTAGGTTTAGGATTTAGGGTAAGGTAGTCAAATTCATGAATTGGGTTAGAGAGGGAAATCACCCATAGAGTAATCAACACTTAAGCTCGTGCCATAGAATAAGGTTGTGTTGTTGAGCATACCTGTAATGCGATGGCCATGTTGACTCTGCAGCCAAAGGATGTACTGACAGCTCTAGGTGATAGACCAAGACTGGAGAAGAGCTTTGAGAAGGAGTTTGTGAGAGCTACTCTCGGTCTCTCCTCCGCCACCACCACACAGTACCGCACAGCTGACAATAAGATGCCTCGTGTCTGGAAAGAAGATTATCATATATATATTATGTTATTTATTTGGCAAAGAAAAACATTACAGATAAAAATAAACAGTTGTACAAAATCAGATGTTACAACCAATGGAATGCCAGGGAGTGATTGAAAAAATTTGAATGAAAAGTGTTAAATTTAGTGTCAAAATGGTCTACTTGTATAAAGAAATAAATGTGCAAGATATGTTGAAGTTCAATAGAATAGAAATTACTTCCTACAATTGAAACAATTTATGAAAGTAACTTGTGGCGTGTATATTTACCTTGAGTGTAGAGACACTCTGGCCGAGTCCCTTAGTACAGATCTCCATTACTGAGTAGGAGCAGAAGGTATCACGGACTGTAGGGTGGAAGATAGAGAACAAGAAAAATATAAGGAAAAGAAAGGGAGATCAATTGTTATTAAAAGATCCGTCCATCGGGAGAGGGGTTTCACAGATATGTTCTTCTCAGATTGAAAATGACCACCCTCTAATCTCTTAAAGGCTATGATCCTGAATGGGATAGCGTTCCACCAGCTTGCCAAAAAGTTTTTGCTGGGAATGAGATTTACACACATATTAAACAGGAATTGCACTAAATCTGCTTTAAGTGACTGTGACATATATCTATTGCAAATAAAAAACTCCTGTGAGACCAACTTTATGTTCTTACCTTTGTGTTGACTGAGAGCCGTCAACCAGAGGGCTGGGTTGGTCTCGATTTCAGTTGGAGGAATCAGGATCGACTGATGACCAGAGTACACACTGAAAAAGAAAACAAATGATGTTTATGAGAATGTTGTAAATACACATTTTAGTTCACAATACAAATATCATTATTGGGAGATTCATTTAAAATAGTATAAAAGCAAGAAATGTTATCTGGCAATGCCTATTTTCCCACTGGGTCAAGTTGAAATATTGGAGGCACGCACCCCTGGTAAATGGGAGGTTTCAGATGGGGTTGTTTTCCTTACCTGCTTAGTACCCAGAGGACAAATCCTAGCCCACAGTAGGGATCTAGACACAGACATACGACCCTGGAGGGGTAGAGTTCACAGGCAAGCTTCTGGGCTCGGCACACCGCACTGGCTGCTGCGTGAGACATCTAAAAATGAAAAAGAAGATTATTTAACTACATATATCCCTCATCACAATGTAGGTACAGTCAAACCTGCTTTATTGACCACCTGTCTACAAAGACCACCTGCCTACAAAGACCACATTTTTTGTTTCCTTTGAAAATGGTTTCTCATTGAAACATGTACAAAAGGAACCTGTCTACAAAGACCACTTTTTGTGTTTCCCTTGGATGGTCGCTATAGACAGGTTTGACTGTATTATCATTAAACCCCTCCCTACAATCATGTATATCTCAAAAGCTGACTGTACAACACAAGATCTGCCAACAACTACTTCCATTGCCAATTGTTTTTTAACAACCCCCTAAACCAATACTTGATTGCTGTCAACAACCCACAATAATGTATTTTGAATCTGATTCTACAGTCAAAGTACAATTCTAAGGAATGGATAAAGAAAAAATTCTGACTTCTTCCAAAGACTTCTTTTTCAATGCTTGAAATTTAGTATAAAGGCAACATCATCAAGTCGAATACTCTTCCAAAGCCATAGATGTTACAGTGATGTTACCAGGAACATTGCAATTTTTTACAAGTTGCAAGTAAGCATTGACATATTCATAACCCTTTCAGTACTCTGGTACAGTGTAGGTGTAGGTGACATTCCCACATTTGGTATTAGCAGGACGAGAACCCTGAACGTGGTCACACTTACCTTGACCCCAGCAAGCATGCCTGTCGTTGAGACGCTGAAGTCTAGGAAGCACAGCATCTCTGGGGTGGGGGCTTTGTAGATATTGGACAGTTTCTTCTTGGGAAGGTCGTCAGTGTCTAGGAGAGGGGGCCACGTCTTGATATCCACCGTTCCCATCGCCTCCTACAAGAGGAAATACACCAAGGGCACTTAGGCTTGAGTCTCTAAGTTGTTTTTTTATCTAATTTGACTGTGTGTTCCCCATACAGCACAACTGACATTCTAATGTATATATATACGATTAGAGGTGAATCTGCAGATCTAGGCAAAAATGTACACTGGAATATGACTTGGAAACGGTCAATTTATCACAATAATTAATCAAAGTAATCTAGCCATTTTACTACACCACACAAAGAGGATAGATGTTCCTTTAGTGCTCTGGAACAACATACATCACAGACCATGTTATAGAAGAACATTTCTGCATCACCATTTAGGATGCAGAAGGGTAAAGTCATACATCAAATTTAGTACTCATAACTCTTGGTACAGTAATTTTCTTAAATCACTGAGAATTGAACAATGTTAGTTACAGTTTTCTTGTTTTCCTTTCAGCAAGCTTTGTACTGTATCAGCAGGAGCTCCATAAACAACGGGGATCTGATAAAGCTTGCGGATACGACAGCAAGCAAAAGCTTAGCGAACAGGTAATTTCCACAGAATATACAATTTTCTCATATTCTTAAGAAATTCTTTTCAAAGAATTACAATCACAATGACTGACCTTTGACTTGAGGAGTTTAATGATGCTTGCAGTGGAGAGGACCACCACTGATTTGCTGACCTCCACCACCATACGCACTGTAGGCAACGTCGTTACAAGGCTCTGGGCATGGGGAGGACGTACAGTCACCGGAACAGCACCTAGAAATGGAATACAGGGAACGATATTGTAAGAAACACTGTATGTCAGGGGCATTGGTACCTCTTAAAGCCAAATGGCAAAGAGTTTTGTCATCACAGAGATGTCAAACTACATGTATTCTCATTGTGTTCCTTTGTGCAGCTGCTGCGACTCTACCTGATTATAAAGTTTTCTATGATTAATCCTTCATGGCATGTATCAGGGAGATGTAGTCTAGAAGAGTCCTCGACTTAACCCTAAGACTTAAAGAGATTGAACTACAACTTTTCCTACAGGTCTTGGACTTGGGGGATTCTGTTTTGCTACATCACGAACTTGTACTACCTATAAGGTGGAAAGATTCTGACTGGAGTGGCTTCTAAATTAAAAAAAAAAATACAGGAATAAAGAGAGAAATACGAAACAAAAGGAAACCCACTTGGCAATGAGAGCATGTAATCTTAAAGTAGCCAGCCTAACATCATGTGACAGACCAAGGATAGCTTGAGGCAAAACTGTGGCCTCTGGGACAAGACCATAGACTGCCAGACTTGGAATGGGGGAAATTAATCTTCAAAATCTGCAAGTACAGGGAAGACGGACGATAACTGGATAAGAATGACAATGAAAATGGTTAATACTCACCAACATATAGACATCCATAGAAGGCTACAATCAGATCCAGACCGGGAGGATAGATGAGAGCAACATGGTCACCCGAGTTGACCTTACCCTTCTCCTGAAGCAGGAGAGCCACCCGCTCAGAACGCTTGTGAAGCTGGCTGCAGTTGAGCGTCATGCCCACTTGACCCTGCAAACAATAGAAGGTCAAAGGTGAGTTTGTGTCATTCATGTTGACATAAAAAGAATGTTTTTGAAAGAATTTGATTTATGGCAAAGGCAGTACTTCTAGGAAACATCTTTACTTTTTTTAAATTTGCAAAGGTAGAGGAAGAACTAGGATCAATAGAAGCACAAGCAGAACAACAGGGATATAATGATATATATATATATATATATATATATATATATATATATAAACAAGAAAAGAGAGAGAAAGCATAAGAAAAACATGTTAACAAAAGAAGGGAATCCTCTGACTATGCTGTTATTAAAACATGATCCAATGAAACATATCAAGACTGTTCAAAAGAAAGAAGAATAGCAGTCTTTACAGGAAATTCATCATTACCGGTAAGTCCAGATTACTTAAATACAGGTTCCAATGAGAAACACTGTACAAAAAAACAATATGGTTTTTATCGACAGAGGGTCTTATTAGACAAATGGTTTTACTTCACACGTAGCCGCTTGAGCAGATAAGATTGCATACCTTGTTGTTTAGGAGTGAGAAGAGGACATGATCTGGTGTACTCTGTGCTCTCCACTGTAACACCTCTGCCAAGAACTGGTTCTGTAAAATGAATAGAACGGTATAAAAAGGTGCATACTCCCATTAAAATACATGTTTATGTGACAAATAAACTCTGGTGAGGTTGGACAAACCAAACACAAAGTAAGTATCATTTGTTTCCTGACAATTGAAGTATAACAAAAAGAAGAAGAAAAACAAAAGAATTATGCACAAGAGGAATGCCAGTGGTGTCAAAATAAGATCTAAAATATTAGAATAAAATGGAGAAAAAAAAAAGACACAATGATGATAGTATCTAAAATATGGGCATTTGCGAAAAAAGTGTAGTGTTCTCTGACATCTCTTAATATATTGCCTACAGGAACCATGGGGTTCCTGCATTAAGCAGAGGGGAATGATAAAATTCAGTGGTGAATGGAGTACATATTGCTACAGGCTCAAATGAAATCATCAATGATGAAAATAAGCATGTGTAAGTAAGTGTGTGATAGCTTACCTTTCTTGATGTTTCTGTATCTTCATCCCATGATCCAATCTCTCTTCCTGATGCTCCAGCTATGCGTGATCCTGCTACCAGGTTACCCATCATCACCGATGCAGGACCAACGTCAGTAGGCTTAATCCTCGGCTTCGGTAGGTTGGTGACACACCTGCAAGTCAAAGAAATATATAAACAGTCAAACCTGCTTTAGCGACCACCTGTATAGAAAGCCCACCTGTCTACAAAGACCACATTTTTTGTTTCCCTTGAAAATGGTTTCCCATTGAAACATGTACATATGGACCACCTGCCTATAAAGACCACTTTTCTTGTCTTCCTTAGGTGGTCTTTACAGACAGGTTTCAATGTAATATCTTTGATATTGGTTTCATATCTTCATCTTTCAATTCGAACAAAATCATGCTACTTTGGAATACTTGACTTATACAGAAGAAGATAATTATTCATTTACATGTACAGTCAAACCTGTCTCAGTGGCCACCTCTCTATAAAGGCTACCTATCTATAGTGGCCATGTATTTTGTCTCCCTCAAGAAAGAAATGTGTGTTGTAGAACCTGTCTAGAAAGACCACCTGTCCACAATGGCCACTTTTTCTGTTTCCCTTTGGTGGCCTTAATAGACAGATTTGACTGTACTTTGATTTTCTATTCATCTTTCTATAGAATTACTTGGGAGTTGCTCTAAGGATGAGCATCTACATGTATATCTGTATGTATGTATTTATGGCTGTCTGTATACGTCTGTTCATCCATGCACCCATCCATCTGTCTAATGTATCTATTCATTTACCAATCTCTCTACTGAATCAAAGTATTATATTATCAATCTATCCATCCACATATCTACTTACGTATGAGGGCACATGAGTACATTAGTAGGATGAAGGGTTCCATTGATGAACCTTTGTTTTGTCTCTGACAGGTGGATTCCTCCAAGAGGAGTCTAAAACGGAAGAATAATAGATCAAAGATAAATCAGTGTTATAAAGATTATGGACTCCATAAAGCATAATTTACAAGCATCATTGTGGAAGACTACCATGGTAGTTCTTTTACATTTTACCCAGCTGAGACAATTAATGCTTTTAAACAAACAAGGATATCATTTTATAGTGTGGCTGAATGATTCTTTCTGATACAGTTTTTCTCTGCTGACAATAGGACACTGGAAAAAAAAATGTTATTTCATTTTTGTTTTCATTTCTTGCAAACGGAGACATTCTCAGCCCAAAAGCAATATATAGATTTGTCAAACTGATACTTTTCTTAATGAAAATAGACATTTGATCTTACCTTGGGGAGTGAGTTTGGAGGAACTAAGGCCAGACAGTAGACTCCAACTTGGTGAATGCTATCCACAGCCTGTAGTACTCTACTCATCCATTGGAAACACTGTGTAGGAGGGAGGACAAACAGCACATGCAATTGTTTCTTTTTTTCCACTGTATTGTTAGTCATGTAGTTAACCAATTAAAAGAATATTTTTGATGTGAACAAAAGCCCATTAGCGTAAGGGATAATAGTATGATAAAATAATTTTCCTCATTTTAAAATCTATTTTCTTCTTGTAATATTATACAGATATTGCCTGCCTAGAGGTTTAATATAACATTTGACTTCCCCGACAGAGTTATATTTTTCCCAAGGGATTATATTTTCCCTGAAGCACGCAGCGCTGAGGGAAAATATTGTCCCGAGGGAAAAATTTAACTCTGGAGGGAAATGAAATGTTATTTATTAAAGCGATACAACAGGCAATATCTGTTATATTATATAGCCTATATAGATACGACATTTGTGTCATATAGATCTAGATCTAGGCTTACACTTATTCAAAATACTGAAATCAAGAAGCGCGGAGCTGTATAGGCGCAGGCAGGGTGCAGGCTTTGGGCGTATGTTGTTTGCATGCAGCGCACTGCACTGCGCGCGGCAGCTATGCATTATGACGTAGGTGATGACGCTCCTCGGTCCAATATAACGGACCGAGGTGACGTCAATCGGGCAATATAACGTTGGAGATCCTTGCAGCTCTAGTCACGTGATGGCGCTTTGACCAATCACTAATCAGTATATATATAGACTATATAATATAACTAACAAAACAACAAACTAATATTAATTAACCTTTCACTGCAAATATGAATTTATTTAACCATCATCCATTCTGTATGTACCACCCAACAGTTTTATATCCTATTCTAATAAATGGATTGTCCCATAACGCAGCTCTTGCTGTTAGGAGTGGACAATCCCATTCTAACAGAGAGGGGTGCTTTACCTCTTCTTCTGAGGCTTCTGGTCTTTGCTCAGCAATGATGATTATCCTATCATCCTTCAGAACTTTGATGGAGAACACTGCGATTCTGCGGGAGGAAAAAAAATTGGTGTCAAGATAGCTGTCAAATTTTACCAGAGTAGGGTGAGGGGGTAATAAATGATGAATGAAGTTAAACTGATGACATTCATTTAGACATTTATCATGTAGACATGTTATGGACCAGTGGTTCATTCGCTTGACTTTCAATCCAGAGGTTGAGGGTTCAAATCCCAGCCCTTGTCAACCATAAAATATTTTGACTTTCACTAAAAAAAATACTTCAAAACAGCAATTCAGAGAATTCTTGAGAAATTCCTCGGTGTTACCGACCAATAATTTCAACTTCAGCCAACAGTAACTCTAAACCTTCTGAAAAGAAAGATTTATTCAAATTCGTATCACCTTGACACAGGGGGTCATGAAACAGGAAAAATAGAGCAAAATGTTTTAACATAACAACATACCTCCCTCTGTAGATGAACTTGAGTGGTTCGACAGCCAGTACAGTTGCAATGATGTCATCCATGTTGTGTCTTCTGCCGCTAATGATCATAAGACCATCCACCTTCCCACAAACAAAGACCAGTCCACCCTGACAATAAACAATATAAAAAATGTTGTCAGTGAAGCTTCAAAATAGCAGATGCTTCTTTATCTTCAAATTAAAACATTTTCCCATTCTTCTCAACTTTCTACCATCTCTGATGCACTTTTTTCAGTCTGTGCCAGCTCCAGTTCTTAGGTTCATTCCTTACTGGTTCCCACATACTTCCACCTTACAAACATGCTTTGTTCTTCCAAAACAATACCCCCGGAAAACAACCACAATTTTTTTAAAAATTCATACCAATCACAAATGACAGATGTAGAGTCAAATAGATGGAAAGATGGAGAAACAGACTCACAGACAAAAAGATAGGAAGACATTACAGAAAATGTATCTCATGACATAGTTTTACGAGATGAAAAGGAGGAGGAGCAGACAAACAGGCATGAATGAAGAAAAGAACATGAAAGAGGATAAGATTTACTGAAAAAAAAAACACATTACAGACTTAAAGTTGGGAAATTCAAATATATTTTTGAGACTTACAGGTCCGAGGAAACCAAGCAGTCCCGTCCTCACAAAGTGCTGATCACTGATTGGCTGCTCAAAGTCTGTCAACGCTGTCACCTGACATTCATGAAAATAATGAAATATACATATATATATTCAACTAACTAATAATTCATAAATGATTCAGTAATGCCAAATTTCTTACATCCAGGATGTAAAAAATACCTATCATATTAAAAAAAGGTATAACTTCTTTTTAATCATTACAGACTAATGTCTTAGGAGGTGATACCTGATCCTCTGTGAGGTTGTAGTGCGATAAGTTTTGTTGAAAGCATATTTGAGCTATAGCCTTTATCTGGTGTCCCATTCATATATTTGCACTTTATATTTTTAGAAAATCATGGACAGAACATCTCAATATCTGGCACAAGTATCATTTGTTAGACAATGTGACACCACATTTGAAATTACTTTTCAATTTCTTTCTACACTACCATAACTGAAAATCATCTTTGAATACCAAGCATCATATTTTATTTAATATTAACATTAAAATTCACTTACATTGAATGTACCATTAGTCTTGCCCTTCAGACCCCAGAATGATCCTCCGACCGATTCTGATGAGACGCAGAGTTCTCCGATCTCATCTGTCTTGCATAGTATCGGTGGACCCTCTATCTTCACGACTACCATGGCAGCTGGAGGTAGCAGGGGAAGAAAAAAAGATGAAAATTTTGCATGAACGATAGGTGATGATGACATGACGCTGATGGTGATGATAACGGGTGACCAGATACTTGGTCACGCATAAATTGCTCTGGGCTTCATTCTGTCAAAAATATAGCTTTAGGGTTGCATGTATGTTGTACTGTCATCATGATGAGGACATAACATATAAACAAACAATCAAAAAGATTATTGACATTTTTATTGTACTGTTATATTGAGAGCCTTACTATAAGGGAACAAATCACCCACAATTATTTTGCTCTATATTTTGATGATTCTGTGCCAGTATACTCAGTATCACCTTCAAATCTTACTTTGGTGAAGAAATACTGCAAGTTTGAATACCAAATGATTCAGTCTAAATAAAGGTAGCCACTTGGGAGTATCCAAAAAAGCAAACAAACATTAAGAGACAAACTTCTTTGTGTTGCAAGCCCCCACACTCCCACAGATATTAACTTGAAGATAACTTTCATGAAGGTCTCGATAAGAAAACACTTTTCCCCCCTTGCACTCTGTAATCTTAAACTATTTTAATGTCTCCTATAGTTTGGGTGGTGATTTTATGTCTTCTTACGATCAAAAAAGGTTTGCCTTTTGCTATTAATGAACCTTGGAGCAAATTATATGACACTCACCTCCTGGCATGACCACTCCGACATCCTGCAGCGTTAATGATGTGAGCTTGTCATCTGTATCTACCCTGACAACACCGTATGAGAGACCAGCCATGGATAACACCCCTCTACCTGATGCTGTCATCCCAGTCTTACCTGGCCTGTTACCACAACATTGGAAAATGCATTAACAGGATGAGGAAATGTTGGAGTGAATGATCGGAAGGGACAATCAAGGAATAGGAACATAAACAATGATAGAGGCAAAGAGACACCCCCCCCAAAAAAAAAAAAAAAAAAAAAAAATTGTCAGACTATTAGAAGATTTGAATTGATCTGTATTTTTAATTTCCCTAAAAATATTATCGAAGGAATAAATTGCCCCTTACCTAAAAATGACTTACCATGTTGTAAAAGACTAATGCATACTTAGAACACGAGTCATAATATCTTTTTCGTTAGTTATGATTCATAAATATCTTTCATTTATATATAATGGATATTTTGGATAGAGGAAATGGATTGGGGATTGGGGGTTGGGGAAGGGGTTAAAGTGCATAACAGTAGTTCATAAACCATCAATTGAAATTAAATTACATTTTTTTGGAACAAAATTTCATGCTATGCCATTTATGTCCTATATGCAGTTTCAGATGAAAATGTTGTATTGTTGGTTAGTCTGTGCTCATTTGCATAATCCAATCATAAATCACCCAATGAGAGAACACATTCAAAACACACCCACACCCACACCAACCCATCCACACACAAATAAGCAGTATAGTAGGATGCAGTGCTGTATCAGTTTTACCACAAAACTCCTGTGTGTATACATGTATGTGTATATAGTAATTATGTGCAAAAGTGGTATGATCATTAATTTACATGTACTAGTGTTAATTCTAAAAAAAAATTTCTCTCACTAAAATCTTGTATTATGTATTCCATTCTATATACACTGCAAATTCCATGTTAAATTTTTAGGGCGAATTCAATATCTTTGTCCCTTGGTCTGAGATATGACTATATGAGACATCAGTGTTTTTTTTAGTATGCATCACAGGTGTCATATTGAATTTGTCTCATCTAACTTGACCCAATTATCAGGAGTTCTGACATGTTGTATGTCAATTTATGTTGAACAGTATACATGTATATGGTATTATGTAGAGGATATAAGGAACCAATAATATTGCCTTGGCCTTCACAGCATGCACACTGACATGTCTTTGGAATAGCAGTATGACTTGTATTTTCTTCTTCTGTACTACACACATTTTCATTGGGAAAAATAATTCATACAGCAAAGGTCATCACTCCATGCCTACGCTGATACCTCAATATGATAAGAAATAAAATTAAGAACAGGATTTTGAGGGGTAAAATCATGCCTTTCTTTAATAGTTAATGAGGGGTAACGGTTGACCTAATGCCCTGATGAGTAAGAGACGACAAAAAGCTATTTTAAAAGAAAGAACAGGTTTCACAAAGAATTCACACTTGAACAGGCCTTGGACGCTTCTGCATTCCCATAGAAGATGCACAACTTTCATTGTTATGACAACAAACAAACAATTAGACAAGGCCAAAGGTCACAGGGACGAAATCGCTTACCAAAATTTAGAACTGTTGACAAACAAATGAAAACACAAAGATGATGATGGTTTGTTCGACACCTACTGCCTAACATAGCATCAATAATTACAAAGGGAACTAGCAAAGAATTGTAATAATGAATAACTCTATACCCAACTACCGACTGAGTGTGAAGGAGGTACCACATTAAATCATCTGCATATTCTCAAAGGAGAAAGTTCATAGCCCTCGCTTTGCATCAAACATTTTTGGCACCAGTCGTATCATTAAACTCTTCTTCATGGTTTTGATTTGGGAGGTTCAAATGTATCTTACTGTTATGAATTTGATCATATGGGTGCTCCTCTAGGGTTAAACGCTCTGTGGAAATTATAAACTATTAGCCAATGAGTATTGAGATGTAAAAACACACAAATGATAATACAAAATACATATGAAATATGGAAAGGACTGGTAGATAGATTTGGGTTAAACCTGTTAAAAAAGATGGAAGATTTATCATAATTTTATAGTGTTCACAATTCCTTTAAAAGGAAAGAACTTGTAAATGGAGGAAAATAAAGAGTTTCAGTCAACAGCACGACACTGGAATAAAATAACAGAGCTAACAGAGGGACTGAGTAACATCTAACTCTCATCTGTTGAGAGCCAGAAGGGTGTTGACCCATATTCTTTAGCAAAGAGTTAACACCCTTTTGGCTTTAAGCAGCTACTATTTGTTCTTTGCATAACTCTCAAGTTTTTGAGCGGTGAATTACCTTCGTATTGAGACTGTGAGAGCTTCTGCAGCACATGCACACGGACATAGCACTTCAGGTTTGAGACCTTTGCTCTGGAAAGTACTCAGGAACGCATCGCATGATGACAGGGACCCTAAGAGAAGGAGGCAAGATAAGAAAACATGAAAATAACTTAGGATTTATACAGCGCTTAATACGAAATAATGTCTCTAAGCATGTATTATTAACTTAAGTCAGATGATTCATTCATGCACACAATGTATACACAATCTCCATGCAACAGGGAGTATTCCTATGACAAAGTCATAGTGAGAGCATATTGCAATCAGGATGGGCCTACCAAGTCTCCATTAGTCTCCTGGGTATGGAGCCGCGAAATTACAAAGGTCATTTTGTGTTGGGCCAGGGCTTGAACCCACGACTTCACATCTCCAGTCTAGTGTTCAAACCACTTGAGTGCAATTGCAATGTTCATTACTTTTGAAAAGATGTTTGACTTACATGGGTTAGCTCCATCAGCAACTAGAAGCATTCTGAGCGTGCTCAGATTGATTCCTTTGTGTTCTTTCTGGGCCATTAGGCCCCAGTGCATGTCTCTCGACTTCACAATGGCAAGGGTGGCTGGAAAGGAAAAACAAGAATGGAAAAATCATGATCATCATCTTTGTATGTTTCATTAATCAGCCTGTTTTTGAAAGCTGGTATGAGGAAGGAACATTTAGTCATCAAACCGGGCATGGAAAGATTGAAGCATGTATCAGAAACACTTTAAGGAATAAAGTAAAAAAGAAGATACATACAAACCATTGAACATTTTTTCAAAAACATTTGAACATACAAAGTAGAAGATCCCAGTTGACATTAGCTTTGAAGAAGTGATTTTGATCCTGAAGTACAAGATCTTTTATTGAAACATGGCATACAGACTGGGAAGAGAAGACCATTATTTCTTACCTTTGTACTTGGTAACGATGTGCATCCACGATGCTGGGTTTACTTTCATGAGTGAGTAGGGGACAAAATAGACTTGCATCCCATTGAAGATACTCTGGAAAATAAAACAACAGCAACAGCATAGGATATCAATTATCATCATTAATTTCTGAAGTTCAAGGTTTGCATCTTTTAGATAGTTCCTGCCTTTCGGGAAGAATTAAAAAAAAAGTTTGTACCAAAAGGGGTTAACAGTGAAATGTGTATTAATGAGACTAAGCAGAAAAATAAGTTATGTCTGTAGAAAATGTCCAAATGCACAGACTGCTCAGTGAAGACAAGAGAATCGGTTTTCGATTTCCAATGAGAAACACTGTTTTGAAAACAAAGTATGTGGTCTTTATAGATAGTTGGTCAACATGCAGGGTGGACTGTAGTACTTTAAGGATAAACGGGGGATACTCACAGCTTGCACGCTATGCCATAGTCCTACGTCCCTCTTGAAATCCAGAACGTTCACCATGGTCTCTCCTTCTCCGTAGTTACAAGCTACTGTCAGCGTCCGACAGTGGTACACCATTGACCGCCTCGGGATGGTCACACCCATTACACTGCCCTCGTTGTCTGTTGTGTACTGCAAAGCAAATATAGAAATGAGCATGATTCCTATTCCGTTGAAAATAGCTGCATCTTGCCTTCGGCACTTAACTTTTTGCATAATGCCATTTTAAACATGTAATGAATTTTATTTTTTCAAAGCAAAGAGTAAGTTCTTATGACTAATGTGAACAGCTTGCTTGTAAAGGATACTTGTCTAGGTGATTCAATAGTTCAATTCGATTTCAATTTAATTCAATTTCATTTCACCAAAGCTATTAAAAAATAACATACATACATAGAATTATAAATTGTTACATAAAATTATAGAATACATGTATACAAATTGGTACAATATAAAAGTTGTTTGGTAGGTAGCAGCCAGAAAGGAGGTGACCCTTATAAGTGGCCAAACTTATAATCCTTGCAATCAAGTGCCAGTGCTTCAAGAGCACCTTCAAGGAATACAGAACACACCACCCTACTCCACTGGATCAAGAGCACTTTCACTTGACAAAGAGAACATGAGGTCTCTACCAACCATTTCTTACCTCAATGTATGCAGCCATATCGTCTGCAGGGCGGGGTGGGATCTGCCAATCCTTGGGGGGTTTTGAGAGATGCTCAGTTACATGCCATGCAAGCTTGGGCCATCCTGTATAAGTCAACAAATACATTTAAATAAACAAAGGAATAGTCAGTGGCCACATATTTGATCAACAGCATGATGACAAAAAGAAGGTTGATTTTTGATAAAGTGATAACTAATGAATTTCATTCATTTTATTTCTACGTGAAAAAAATCACAGAAGCAAGAAATGGACCTTAAAACCAATTGCTCTTGACGTGCTACTGCTCTCATACTTAAACTATGACTAGGATTAGTTTGGAACTTTGGTCCAAATTTTGAAGCAAGTGTACCTTAATCCATGTCCAGTGTCTTTCACTGTATGTGATTTTCAGAAATATTTAGTCCATTTGTTACGGTATTGATGATTCCAAAACCTCACGTTCCTCATGAGAAAGTTGGTGGTTCTACGGTCTTCAATAGCACAAATTTTCAAGGAAAAGGTTCACCAAAAAGACTGTATCCCAAAGGTCATATTAAAACAAATATTTACCTTTGAACCTTGACACCTCGCCTGATTGTGTCTTTGGTAGCTCCTTGAGACAGGCACTGGTTGTCAAGGCAACGGAGATGCCACAACCTCCAAGTAAGAAACCAATCTGTTGACTACCAGCATCCTGAGAGAGAAAAGATGGAGGGAGAGAGAGGGAGGGAGAGAGGGGGAGGGAGAGAGGGAGGGAGAGAGAGGGAGGGAGAGAGGGGGAGGAAGAGAGGGGGAGGGAGAGAGGGGAGGGAGAGAGGGAGGGAGAGAGAGGGAGGGAGAGAGAGGGAGGGAGAGAGAGGGAGGGAGGGGCAGATGGAGAGGGAGAGACGGGCAGAGACAGACAGAGAAAGAGCATGATGACGAGAGAGAGGGAGAGAGAGAGGGAGGGAGAGAGAGGGAGGGAGGGGCAGATGGAGAGGGAGAGACATACAGAGACAGACAGAGAAAGAGCATGATGGCAAGAGAGAGAGAGAGAGAGAGGGAGGGAGGGGCAGATGGAGAGGGAGAGACATACAGAGACAGACAGAGAAAGAGCATGATGGCAAGAGAGAGAGAGAGAGAGAGAGGAGGGAGGGGCAGATGGAGAGGGAGAGAGAGAGGGAGGGAGGGGCAGATGGAGAGGGAGAGACATACAGATACAGACAGAGAAAGAGCATGATGGCAAGAGAGAGAGAGAGAGAGGGAGGGAGGGGCAGATGGAGAGGGAGAGAGAGAGGGAGGGAGGGGCAGATGGAGAGGGAGAGACATACAGAGACAGACAGAGAAAGAGCATGATGATGATGATGATGAGAGAGAGAGAGAGAGAGAGAGAGTGAGAAACCAAGAGAATAATAGGTTTCATTTAACACCAATACTGCAGTTATGTGGTTGAAACACTTGCCTTGATACTATCATTATTCCCCAATAACATTGATGTAAATCTATTTGATATACAGCAAATAACCAAAAACTTAATTTGAAAGAAGAAGCACCGCCAATCACAGACATTGATTGTACCTTTTGCCTCAACTGTTTTGTTTTGTTTTTTAATTTTACTAAAATGTTCCTGACAGCTGATAAGGAGAGAGAGAGACAGTCTAACTTACCTTCTTAGTGACTGGAACATCTATTGCAACTGGTACAATCCCTGCGAAGAGACAGCCATAGAAGGCGCACATGTATGCTGCTGGATCAGAGTTTGGGTATACAAGAGCCACCTGGAACAAAGAATACAACAACAAAAAAGATAGAAAATTATAATTTATGAATACATTGCAACATTGGTAGTGATAAAAAATTATAGCCAAAAGGTATCTGTCAAAGTAACTTTATACAGGTAGCTCATTCGCTCACAGCACAATCACAGGTTGTCAAAAAATGCAAATTTTACAACCTATATTTCAGGCTATGATTAGGCATGGATACAGGTTTATATATCTCTCTCTCTATATATAAAACTCCATGCCATTTTACCTACTAGAAGTCATTTCTGTCCTTTTGTCAAAAAGATCTGCCAATACTCATCATCTCATACTCTGGATACCAATGTGATGCTGTTTGAATATTGGTATTACAGGTACATGAACATTAACATGCTATCCACAGAACCATGAAAACATATATTGGTAAATCATCATCTAACCCTTCACACTCTCTCTGAAAGAAAGAAGAAAGGGAGTAGGACTTACTCTGTCTCCTGGTTTCAAAATGGGTTCCTTTCCACCAATTTTATTCAGCAAGAAATAAGCAATTTTGTTTGCTCGGCTTAGCAATTTTCCTATATGGAAAAAACACATAGATTATTCATTGATTACACATTATTAACATTAGCCTTCTGGGATATTAAGAAATACATGCATCAAATCAGAAATGTCATTTAATCAATCTTATGAATTCTGAAGCAGCTTATTAAAGTTACATTCGTTATTTTTTTGAATTGTCTGAATTAATTACTGATATATACAAAGGTATTATGGTATCATATTTTCAAGAACTTATGAATCTATCAAAAGCTAAAGAGGTTTTTTAAGAATGTTGGAAGGAATATTATATACTTACTCCAGATTCCAGAGCAATTCTACACTGATAAAATTCACAACTGCGAACTTCTTTTTATTATAACATAATTTCATAGGATTGAATGTATTTACATAATAATAATGAATATGTATAACTTAGTTTATAACAATTTCAATAGGAGTTTGTAGTTTCTGAGTTAATCAATAAACATGTCATATTTTGCAAAGAGATATAACAGATGTACATGTAGTTTATTTTAATTAGTCCACTGATTTACACATGGCTTACCATAAGTCAGCTGGAAATGTACTTTGCCGTTGGCATCTAGTGATGAGACAACCGGAACCTTGGGGGTTGCAGTCCCGTATCTCTGGACCGCTGACTCCAAATTCCTGGGCAGGCCTGTCGGAACCTGTATCAAGGATGAGGATAATGCAAGATGATAGCTTCAGATGAGCGGAGATAATTGTTTATATGGATGGTGTTGACTGTTAAGAACCTTTGATATCTATGGGTGATGTTTTGATGATGAATTGTGATTCAAGAAATATAATTATTTGAAGATGAAGAAAAAATGAATGTCTGACAAAATACATAGTTTTTAGGTGAAAATCCAACAATATGTATATGATTGTGTAAAAAAAAGGTTTGTTCTAATCAGCTGTACCAATCAAATGAACCACTTTTTGTCATCACCAGCACCATCGTCATCAACATCATCACCACTATCGTAGTCATCGTCGTCATATCGTTATCATCACCATCATCATCATCATCATCACTGTCATTAAAATAATCAGCATCACATCATCATCGTGATCATATCATCACCATTATCGTAGTCATCATCGTCATCGTCATCATCATCATCATCGCCGTCATCATCATCATCATCATCATCATCATCATCTTAATCATCATCATCATCATCATCATCATCATCATCATCATCATCATCATCATCATCATCATCATCATCTATCAATTCCAATGTCATAGAAACAATAGTCTGTTCTACGTACATTTAGCTGCTCTCCAATGGCTGGTGTGATGGTGTTACCCTCTGGTTGAGGGGCGTTAGGGTCCATCTCGTTTGCAGCTAAAGGAAGAAAACACAAACAATATTTTAAATTTTGTTCCGATTCATGACCATTTTCTTTGTTGTCAATGAAGGAAATTATCTATTTCAATGAGAGGTATGTATGCGTCCAATGATACATATAAGGTACATGTATAAAGAAAGCCTCTCTTTAGAGAAAACAAGCAATTCATTCATCTTTAAGTTAATGCAAAAAAATGGAAGAGATAATCCAGAGGTAAATCACAGTTCCCAATTTGTATTGATCGATTAAAAAAACTATATTTGATTTCAGATTATTCTTCCTCTTTAAACAATGGTTTACACGCCCTTACTACGACATGAAACAGAGTAAAGCCTACTTAAAGGTATGTTAGTGCAACAACAAAAAAGAAAAAAGAAAGAAAAGAAATAAAGACAAAAATGTGTTTTACCTTCTAGTTCTTCTTCTTCATCTTGGAAGAATTCTTGGAGTGGTTTTCTCTTAGGTCTCTTCAGTGTGTTGAGTAGCTGCTGAATCTTTGCAGACACCTTACTGTTCACCATCGACCCTGTGACAGAGGGAGAGAGAGAGAGAGAGGTGAAATAGAGGGTTAGGGCAGAGAAAGAGGATGCGCGATGGCTCAGTGGTAGAGTAGTGGTCTCGTAACATGGAGGTCCTGGGTTCGATACTAAGTCAATACGCACTTGCCCATTGATAAGGCAATAATCCTCATTACAAAGACCATGTACACTAAGATCACAAATCCACATTTCATTATCATTGCCATTATTGTTGAAGGTAGTTTTTTTTTTAAATAAATATTTTGGCATACATGTAGTAATAAAAGTACATGAATAGATTTGTTCAGCAATTTTGATATGAATATAAGAAAATTAATCCCTGAAAGTTTGAAGACTGATCAGTGTTTAGAAAGGAAAGAAAATAATTTTAATTTTTTTTTTAAAGAGTTATTAATAAACCTACATGTAATCTAACCACAATATAAAATATATGAACAATCCTATACCATATTCACAATTAGATATAATCATCAAAAGTTACATTATAACTATTAACAAAGGAACATATTTAACATCATCTTTATGATTAATGTTATTATTCCAAATGTCAATAAATTTTATTCATTATCATAAATGCATTTTTGATTACCAGTACTCATCACCACAAAATTGAAAACGAGAAATGGATGCTTCACAATGTAAAGTTTGAAAAATATTAAATATAAGCATGAAAAAGGGAATAAAAACAAACGAACACAGAAATGAATATTACTTGCAATAGAGTGTATAATATTGCATGAGTCAGTGTACTTTGTACTGTCAAGGATAATGTATTCAATGTCATCTAAAAGTAAGAGCTTTTCATAATATTCATTTCATACCAGGCACAAGTTGCTGGTACATGTACTGTCATGTAAAATACAACTTGTATTAACTCCAATACAGCACAGATTTCTCTACAAATCTACAATAATGAATACAATATACATTACTCTACTGTACGTTGAATATTCATATTTTAAAATCATATTTAATCAATAAACTGCACATAGTGAACTTCTTCAATACATGTACCACACTCAACATATTGCACCTAACATCATACTGTAATACAAATATTTAATAGCCAAATATACATGTATAAAACATTGTATATATCCAGAAAATGTACAAAAAAATATGTATAAGAATCTTGGTATGATAGTGATACCAATCCTTAATTCTACAGACAGGCTTTCCAAATAAAGATCTCACAATCAGACACAGTCCTACACTCCCAAAATAAAGTAGTCTTTCAATATTGAACCAAACATCTTGATCTTACCACAGCCTAAGGAAAGCAAGCACACACAAACACACGACACCCAGCTGTCTGATTCTACTTCTCAGTCTGTTAGGAGCTGACAAATGAATTTATCGTCGATTCAATTATCATCTATAAATCCGTAACCTTAAAGCTTGTCCCTGTTCACACTTGTACATGACCATGCCAGTTTGAATTATTTTACATCGGTATTTAACCAGAATTTGGTTAATACTGATGTATGGTTGGGTTGGTACCAGTATCTACAACATTGTACAAAATCCTGCATCACCGCAGTGAGAAGATTTGTAACACAAGCTCCGGTGACGATTGCTCTGCGGTCTATATCCTTCACTAACCACATTCTTTTAACTTCAAGATCCTTACTTGAAACCTAAACCTAAAACTAACTTAAAGGTAACCTAAAATCCAGATTACAAACCTACTCCTCAACTTAAACCTAACCTTAACCGTTTATCTTTGTTGAAATCACAGCCCAGAGTGATTTCCACTGGGGCAAATTTCAGAGCACCGATGTGAAAGGTCACAATTGTGCGTAGAAAAGATAAGGTCTGCATTAAAGACCTTGATTATTCGTAGCATAGGAACAGGGTCTTGGTTCATGTATAAATTCCTTCATCCTAACAATAACTCCACCTTCCTGCATGAATCCATCAATAATCTTTTACAGATTTAAAAACAATTTTTAATGAATTCAGATGATTCTTCAGACCTTGGTTGCAGGATAGCCTTTGTTGTTTTAGAAACAAGTACACACAAAGTTGTATTTTACAGATCTACTTCGTATTACTGTAATAACCAAGAATGCTTCATATCTATTTACTATAATAACCAAGAATGCTTCATATCTATTTACTGTCATAACCAAGAATGCTTCATACATGTATCTATTTATTGTAATAACCAAGAATGCTTCATATCTATTTACTGTAATAACCAAGAATGCTTCATATCTATTTACTGTAATAACCAAGAATGCTTCATATCTATTTACTGTAATAACCAAGAATGCTTCATATCTATTTACTGTAATAACCAAGAATGCTTCATATCTATTTACTGTCATAACCAAGAATGCTTCATACATGTATCTATTTATTGTAATAACCAAGAATGCTTCATATCTATTTACTGTAATAACCAAGAATGCTTCATATCTATTTACTGTAATAACCAAGAATGCTTCATATCTATTTACTGTAATAACCAAGAATGCTTCATATCTATTTACTGTAATAACCAAGAATGCTTCATATCTATCTGATGTACATGATATCTGAATTGCACTCATCCTTACCCTTTCATCTTAATGTGCAAATAAATGAAATAAAATTAATGAAATCTTGCTCCAGAAACCAATGAAATATGTACATACATGATCTACAAGCTTCATCACATTTTGTAATGTAGCTGAACTGTTTTGTTTATTTGCAGCCTGTGCAAGAGATCTGACCAAAAAAAGGGGCACGTTTTTAAAGAAAATGTGAAAGCAATTCATGATGCACTTCATGCACACAATTTTCAAATAAACACACAGTAAGCTTAAAGGTTTGAATTTCACTTGAAATGGTAATATAAATGCAGTTTATTATTACATGTATATTGCAATCAATGTATAAATGATGTTCTGTTTCCAATGTAATGATTATTTTCAGAATGTTATTATGTTTGTGATGATGTACATTTGCTATTCTATTATTGTAATGTGTATTTCTTCTTGTATTATGTACATGTACAATGATTGTAAAACCAGTGAAAAAAGAATTTCCTGAATGGACAATAAATGGCAATTCAATTCAATTCAATTGATATAATCTACATTGACAGAGTTAAAATCCAAATAATACAATATATTCCCATGTTAATATCAAGGAAAATTCTGTTCTTTTTCATTAATGTAAAGACAATGTAAAGACAGCTGTCTCTCGTGTCTTTGTTCAACATCCTGTGCTGGCTTTGATTATCAAGACCAATTTGAGGAGGGGAACACTCAAGTGTACAGTAATTAAATATAACAAGAGTTTGAGAGGAAATATTATCCTCTTTATTAAACACCTTTAAATGATAATACAAGTATCTAAAAACTGAGTCACTGTTTCATAGTGTTAATAATTATGATTTGCGGGCATGTCTGACAGCCGAATTTCTAAGTAAGGACTCTCTCGTATGAGGAAAGAGATTTTCTGCAGGTTGTTCATTCTGTCAACCTTGGACAATAAAGTCCCTGGAAAATAGCCCCTTCCTGTACTTTTCTCACTAGACAGCATGCATAGAACACAAACATACATGTAGCCTGTATCAACTGTATTAGGGAAAACCAATGTGACTATTCGTCTGTACACAGAGCTTACTGCATGGCTCAATATGCGCTAATTATGGAGTATAGATAAGTCGTAAGGCTCTTAAAAAGATAATTTTGTCTTGTCGATAGTAGGAAGTGAGCTAGTTTACACAATTTCAAAAGATTTCGGTATCATATCTGCTCCTATCTCGATAATAACCTAAAAACTGTCCTGAATATTCTATACATTCAGCAAATTTAAATGTATCATCATACATGTATACAATGTCTACAAACCCCAATATTATTTGTTCATAGACTGTCTGCAGTAACCAGTATCATTTCAACCTACACATTCCTAAGAATAATGAACTGCTAGTTGATCAGTGATAGCAGTACAGATTCTACACATGCTTCTTCAACAATGATATACAAAGAAAAAACAAGAAGCAAAGTCTTACAATTGACCCTCTATGATCTATCTGGTGTAATACAACCTTGTCCATGAAATGCCATTCACTTAGGCTGAACATGGACACTCCATAACGAATAGCGACGATGCCTTGCAATTTATCCTTTCCTCAAGACAGCACCAACTTGCACCTATGCAGGGAGTTTCTGTACCTTCCTACAATGTTCCAATTGCATCCCTGCACTGCTATTCCATACAGTGCTCTGTCTATCGTTAGAACATCTAGTATCTGTGACAAAGTCGGGATCCTACGCCGGATAGCAGCCCACGTCGCTCAGGAAACAGAAGACGAACTAAGACTCTCTTAAGAGGCTCTTCAACTCATTGTTAAAGACACGGCGAGAACTTTACATTTGACTTACATTTGACTTAAGTGAATTCTTCAGTCCCACCTGATCAAATCGGTGTCACATCCATGATACACATGTATAGCCTTTGCTTATTATTGTAACTCACTTCCCTACTTTAAATGACCACCGTTACTGAATATAGTTTTCCTCGAACGAACACAATTTACATGCATCCACTTTGCTACTGCTCTTGTTGCAGTATTTCAGGGGGAAAGAAGATTTCACGTAACTTTCCATGTTTGTTTATGAATCATCTAGGCCATTCCTTAAATGGTCTAGGAAATTACCAATTTCTTCTGTGCACTTCAGAGCCTTTCAAAAAATCATATGCCTTGTAACTTGTCTAATCATCTAACTACATGGATTCACTCTACTATCAGGTGTGTAAACGCAATTTGAACATCAATATACAATACAAAACCTTGAACAGACCTGAATTAACCGGCATGTATATTTTATCTCAATGAAATCTATGCTCATTGTTGACAATGTTACTTTAATTTATTCAGACACTTCACCACATTACATGGTTCATGAGAATGATTTGATTTTAAACAAAAAATGCAACTGAATATATGCCAGCAATCGATTATCAAGGGGAAAATATACTTACAGAGCATCAATTCCAAGATCATGAGAAATAAAATACAACAATACAACATAATGAAATTAGAAACGATTATTCAGTTGACAGCATTAACAAGTGCTCCTTTAACATGGAGATTCACAATGTGTATGTACAAGTTGACAAAGCATATTTTTGCAAAACATATAAGCCTTTTCAGAATACAAATACATTTTTCAGTGACGCAAAGCAAAAGATATCAAGAGCATAACTGTTTCCACTGTACACAATCAAATAATCCATTCTACAGCAATACATCTTTCATATCTTTGTAAAACAGAAACACACTACCATCCAACTCTTAACCTACCATGGTCTTTATCAGTGATATGCAGCCCGGAGTTATCATCAGTTTCTTAACGACAGCTTTAAACACATGTTGTTACAGTGAAAGCATACTGGATTACTCATCCTGGCCTGGCTGAGAGAGTATCAAAAATCCTTGTTGCTACTCAACAAAACAGAGAAAGGAAGGAGAGAACTCACGAGGAGATCTCGAAACAAACGTGAAAGGAAGTCACGTCAACTCACCTGAATCGTCAGCGTGCTTGCTCGTTCCCTGGACGTAAGCGATGTGACCCGAACTCGCTGTCACGTCGGGAGGCGGCTGCACAGCGCCACCAGCCCCTGTGAGTTAACAAAGTCGGAATAAAGGAATATTACAGTGAGAGGAGGGTGATGATGGCTATGGGGGTATCCCACTTTACTTTGTCTTGAGGTGTACCAGAGGTGTACATGGCATATTAGAGAGCTAGCCTCGAGGGCATTTCAACCTTCTCCAGACCAAAATTACCTCACAGATATTATTACACAAAGGAATGCTTCTGTGTAGGGTATGAAATGACAATTAGATATTAAAGATCTTCTTTGTTTCAATCAAAGAAAGAGAAGTGTGCACCCAATCATAGTTGATGAAATCTATCCTGTTATGTCCGCTACTGAACCTCAATGGTCTCATTGATACTGAATACCAGCAAGAATGTTTCAAATGTAATGTATCCATGAACCATCGTCGACACCCCTTAACATTTAGCAGAAAGTATGACAGATGTGGAGGTGGGGAAAAGATTTGTTTTAATCTTCCTTTTCCAAAAATATTCTTGAACAGCCTTCGAGGAGTTTGGTAAAGTCCCAATGATTCAGGGATTGTCATTTTTCTCTAAAACTAATTTAGACATGGGGGAAAGTGTGAGAGGAGGCTTAATTTTGACCAATGTGGGTTGAGTTCACATACAGGATATATCCAAGGTTAGGTTTTAATAAGTAGCCGCAGCACTTTGTTGGGTGGGTGTGCTATTTGCCACATCCAACCTCCTGGCATTTCTGGAGGAAAACATCATTTAAGACAAACACAGCAATAATTTCTTTCCCATTCTTTCTGTCTGCTTTGTCTCCTGTTTTTTTAGAAAGCATTTATGTCGTCATGTGCATAGATAAACTTGGAACTACATACAATGCTCATGATTTGGAACGAAGAGCTCTTAGACCATAAGTTTCAATTTTTTCTAAAATACAAAACAACTGTCCTATACATGTCTAAAATTACCCTCTTGAAATACATAAGTAAATTGATACCAAACATTTTGGCATTATATATCCATGTCAGTCATCAGAAATAGTTTAGTATGTAAAGGAAGGCACAAGAAGTAGCTGGAATGTTGTTTGATAAAAAAATTGAAATTCCTCACACTCATGTATATGTATCAGAAATATCTGTCAAAACAGAAATGCCATGTCAGTTGTAAGTTGTAAGCTTGCTGTAAAACTGTTAAAAACAATACAGTGTTTTGTACAGGACATAGTAAAACATCATTGTAGGTAGGAGTAGGTTCTTAAAATGACTCTTTTACATTCTTACAGTGAGCAAAACCTTAATCATTATATCAACGGAAACATACTGATCTGTCTGTGCTGTGTTTGTGTATACAGTCTGGATTTTTGTAATGTATGGGAAACAGCCTCATAATAAACGTTGGGTATCACATCTATATAAATGCACTCTGTTAGTCTATTTTACATCATATGACTTTAGGTGTAGATCCAACAAGCTTTGCTGTCATGTTTTGAGTCATATTTATGTCAAGATATTTCTTAATGTACACACACAAGTTGTTGCCATCAGTCACAGAAAGAGAAGATATTTTGGAACTTAATGCACATTGCATGATTCATATATCTGAGAGATAATGAAAGAGGAAGAAACAGATTGAGGACTTAGGAGGTAGATTCAAGTTTCCGGTCCCTTTTTGTCTATTACATGCAAGATATTCTTCATCAGTATGATCATTCTTTACATGAAAATTATCACTATTTGCTAATCAAAATATAGGACACAACTAGCTTTACTTAAAAAAAAAAAAAATGGATGAAACAAGCTCCAACGGAGGAGCACTTCAAATGAGGTGGTCATATTGTGCTATACAGCTCGCCACTCCCCTCATGTAAAAGAAGCTGGATGAGCCCTTCCCTATATCACAAAGTGCCCTTAAAGTGACTCAGTAACATTGCCTCAGATTCTGAAACAAAATCCTGGATTTAGCTCATGCTGCAATCATAATTATAAACCTTTAGGTCAATGAGAAATCTCATGACTTTTTACAAGCTGATCGCTTGTCTGATTATCAAGATATTTATGATTGGAAATCGAAATTTCATTTTTCGTTTTCCTAACGGTTTTTATAACACTACAGTCTATTGGGGGAAATGAGTATGGTAAAACTGGTCACTCAAAGATTTTTACTTTTTTGAGGCACTTCATGATCATTTTGAAGCGCAATTTTTTTAGGGCTTCAGTATTACACCATGTCACAGACACTGATAACACGTAGGGCCATGCATCTCATATTTAACATTGTTAAACGATGCCTTTAAGAGAGGAGAAAACCCTGACTTACAGCTGCTTGCAATGTCTAGCCCCCTGGCTCCAGAGACAGCCCCTCGACCAGCACTGACATGTCCATTGGCTGGTTGTAGTCTGTGGTAATGTGGGTTGAGGCCCGGCTCACCACTCCCCACATAGTGGAAGCTGGATGATCCCGCCCCAATGTCGTGGGTGTGGTGGGAAGATGAGGAAGAGATGGAGTCGTCATCGTCTGTCTCTGATTCTAAAGATGAAGACGAGGAGGAAGTCGTTAGTGTCTAAATAGACGGAAGCTTGTTACCATCTATCTATTACCATATTGGTATTTATACAAATTTTAAATCTGTATGCTTTACAATCAATCAAAACATACACCAAAAATTATACAATTTAAGAATGGCATTTAAATTGCACTATTTGAAAATCTGCATTGCAGCTGTGTACATAAATTGCACATAATAATAGGGATGTAAAAATAAAGAAGGAAAGATTTATGGCTTGTGTATATGTAGTTCATGGGACTTCATACAGGCTGCTTAGAATTTATCACTGAATGTCTTTAAGTCTCTTGGTATTGAAGTCTTCTAGCAGTCAACACTGTACAGAGGGTGATAAGAAGAGTTTCAGAATTAGGAAGGGGGGAAACAGGAACTAGTCAAGGAACATTTAACCTCTTGTATGTATGTATGTTATGGAGCTTTTTGTAAAGGTATGTCCATATGTGCTAATTTCCCTCTTAAACCAAGAGCGAGCTTCCTATTTCATAAGAACACAAATCTGCACTACGATTGTGAAATCCTACCAACCATTGTATCATCTCAACAAAAAGTTCACTGACCTGGTGGTGTTTCTATGGCAACCACATTGGCATGCAGCGAATGTCTCTTGGATGGTAAGGGCATCACGAGTTCATTGTGTTTGGCAAGGGCCACTTTCACCGCCTCCTCCCGAATATCTACATGGTGTACAGGAAGAGGAAGACGAAGAATGAGAAAACACAAGCGTGCTTATTAGCAACAAACGAGCTAATGCACAAATTCCTAATCATATCAAGTCATAAAAGTTCACCCGTTCGAATTACAACATAAATTTAAATTGACGCGTTGACTGGCAGATGACCTGACAGACTTCCAGATTCCATACCTTTACATACCTTTCACTTCTCTTTACATGGTCTCTTGCAGGAATCCCCCCTAGAAGAGGTACTGATGAAGTACATGTATCTGTCTTGATCATCTTACTATGCTATGAAGTTTATGAACTAGATTTGTATCATTGCCTAGGGTGAAACAACATTTCTCTCATAAATACTTAGAACTAAAATTCAGAAGAAAATGAATGCACTAAATGTACAAAAAATAACAGTGAATTTCTTTTTTTCAATGTCAAAAATTCTGTATCAAATTTGAAACCACATCACTTAAAACAGAAGACAGAAACACCTTTCATATTCACTGCTTAAAGAGGGCTAAGTCCAGGACCTGGTCCAGACCCTAAAGCTAATATGAACGGTATAAGCATGACTGTATCACATGCTCCACACTCAGTATGGATGTCTTGTCCCACATTGATAAGATGGTAGATGGCAAAACAATATACGAAACATGGATCCTCTATAATAACCTTTCTTGTTACAGATCAAAATATCAATATTTCCTCCTGGATGTACTGTACATTATTATACTACATGCAAGGAAACATATCAGAAAGCAAGGCAATAACTTATGGTCATTTGGCAAAATCCATGCCAACACAATTCCTCACACAGATGTGATAAGCTTTGGTAGATTTGAATATGAAAGGTACCAAATTTTGGGATGCAGATTGTATCTGCAGCAATGGCACCCTTTGGACATAATCGTGAATATGAAAATTGTAGAAGAGACCAACCTGATCTGTATCGTGTCTCTGGTTCATGATGTTCTCTCCTCCTACTCCTGGAACTTCTGCGCCCCACCCCTGAGCCAGCACCTTGGTCTGGTGGTCCTCCTGCAGAGAAAGAGAAGAAAATCAGGAGACGCAATGAAATGACATTGTTTATTAAAGATGTACAAAGATAAATTATTGCAGCAAGAGCCTGATGATAATCTAAACAACATGTTTCCAGAGCACATGAACATCACCAGCTGCCTGCCAAAGACTAGCTAAAAGTTTGTTGACATTTAACACATCCATTTCTTGTAACAAGACTCTTCGATGCACAGGATGTTGCAGAACACATCTAGAGAATATGTAGGTAGCATTGAACATACATGTAGGAGGAAAAGTGGATAATATCAACCAAGTCAAAACACTCAGAAGCAAAAGAAATGAATTAAATTTTAAACCTACTAAAATTTCAAAATAATTATATCATCTTCATTATAAAAAAGTAGCAATGAACCTGCACATGATAGCATTCTTCTGTAATGACATTGATCTATACACCAACTCAATTTCATATTACACCATTTGAAACTTGTATTTTTCTTTAGGATACACTGTCAAGTCAGGTAAAATACCATTTTTATTAATTAAAAAAAGAAAAAATTATCCCATTAAACGCCCCACTTCTGACATCTCATTTTCTGAGAATGATGAGCATATAGTACCTGGTTGAAAGACGTATTCATCGTTGCCTTCCAACAGGAAATGAGAGAGTCGTGATCTGGCGACTTGATAATCCATGACTACGACGCCTAAAATCCTCACAAATACTTGGTCCGAGAAAACAAGATTTCAATATGCTTGCAGAGAAGGCACAAATCCAGCCTAGTAGCAAGCAATTAGAGGTTTGTTTTGAAAAGTTTTTGAGGAATAGTTCTACAGTTTTTGTCCCTGCTAGATACTGTTTATCATCTACGAATTTCAGGATTCCTCCCCTGGTGAAGTTATATTGAAATCGTTCCAATAGTTAGGTCCAATTATTCACATCTAGAATTTATATCAAGAAATTTATTGCACCTTGTTTGAACATGTGAACTATATTGCAAGGATCTGCTGGCAAGAATTACTACGAAAGAATCCAAAACATCAAAAGGAAATGGCGAAATATATCACTTTCATTTTCTGGAAGACTGCACAGATGCTCAGAATTCTCCCAATAATGGTTTACAACTAAACCGATTCACTTCAAATATCTGAAGAATAGATACTTGTATATTATTTGATCCTCCAGTAGAAAACCCCAAAATCATGATCCTGGAAAAAAATACAAGTACCGCGAACAAGAGCAGCCTAAGCGCAACTGGGCAGCTCCTAACATTGAGTTACAATGTTGCCTTCCATACCTCGTGACAAGTCTTGAGCAGCGAGGTATGAAGGTGAGTATGATACATGAATTTCTACGAACCAAAGTTCAAGCTATGAGTAATAGGACATCCACATTGTTGAATGCGTACACACAGGCATTGTAGAATGCACAATTGGCAATAACAATAGATACGAAACCAAATGTGGGCAGAATCAATTGGTCCAAATGCTCCTTTCACTCTCCACACAGCAAAATTTGTGAGCTTCAGAAAAATGTGTGATATGTCCAATACCAAGCGTGTCTATAGCAAGGTGTTTTTTCCTCAATTAATTACATGTAATCTTACTCAATCATAAAAATTGAGAGTTTATGGAATTTTTGCTTAAAAAAAACAACAGGGAAATTGTTCATAAATTTGACGAAGGAATTACAAGAAACTTTCTTTGTTGAGAGGAGAATTCCCATTTGGTTCCTACCCAGACATGGACAATTGGTGATAATGCATACCAATAACATGAAAGTGCCACAGAGAGGATTCATACAACTTTACAAGTCCATACATGTTTCAGCCTAGAACAAAGTACAAACAATAGGTCATTTCTAATTAGTGGAGCAAGAGGGGGACGACGACGCACAGGGGATGTGCCCCCACTTGAACCAAATCTACCATACCATAATACAAAACTGAGAAAAAAATATGTAGCTATATTTCCATATCTTTCTGGAAACCTGTACCCCCCCCCCCCCCCCCCGAAAAAAAACATCCTCAGCTAAAGGACAACGAATCCTAGACCAGCCATTGTTCAAGTTCATGTTTTGATTGAGACAGACGTTTTTGTTTTGAGAGGACAATACTTCCAATGAGACAATGTACACATATGCTTCAGACAATGGCTTTCTTTTTCCGTGAGACGCCTGCACAAATGTGAAACTCCTTAAAAACCATCAATCACATGACTGCTTTAAAGGTAGTGTAGCATTATGAAGAAAAAAATCAACATGGATTCTTTATCATTTATGAAAATATTCTTCCATAGTCACTGATAAATCTATGTTTGGGATCCTTGGAAATGGACAAAATTCAAATTTAATGAGAAATCTGTGCATTGATATGCACAGCATTCTACAGGCCCATGATATGCTTCTTAGCCCCCTACAGAAAAAATTATATTGCAACTTTCTTTTATTTTAGCTAAATTCTAATAAGTTACAAAGTTTGCCTATCTTTCAAAAAGTCTCTCAATGAACAAGGCTAAATACCATTAATACTTAATAGATTTTAAAAGTGACCAGTGCTATGCATTTATATTTAGCTTTTGTTTTATTTGCAATAACACTGTCACATACCCCCCCCCCCCGAGCATTTCAAACAAATGGTTTTATCGATATTTTTACCCCCAAGAAAAACCAGGATCACAACTGAAAACAAATCAAAGGATTGAAAATTAAAACTCAATAGGGGGAATCCCATAGGATAATAACAATTTTGCACCAATACCATGGTATCATAACACAACATAATTCAAGATTTAATCATAACAGAACCATGATTAAATACAAGCCCCTGGAGGCACTTTATAACAAATATGTAATTTCGTATACACTTTCACTCTCAATAGGTTCATTCACACACAAGAAAACAGTGAGATATTAATCGTGAATCAAATCTCACTTTTCTGCGATCTGTCACTGTGTAGGAAATAAGAAATGGATTTTCTCACCTCACTTTTGCTGACAATGGCTGCCAAATGATTTTGGTCATGCACAAAAATGCAATAATTGTAAGATTAGAATTGTACTAGTAGTTGGAATTTCACTAATTGGGGAGATATTCTAGTTCATAAACGAGAAATTGAGATTAAAATGCAAAGTAGATATTAGACAAATGGCACCAGTATTTACACTTCTTGTCCAGGGCCCCATCTTATAAAGAGTTGATATTAATCGCAACTGATTTGCGATTGATATCAATTGCAACTATGTACATAAGAGATAGGAGACTGCAAACTTGCGATTGATTGGAAGACTTGCGATTGATTCAGATCAATCATAATTCTTTATAAGACGGGGCCCAGGTATGCATCCTCCAGAGGTAGTTTTCGATGATCACATATTACATAAACTTCTGCCATAATTGGCATTCTAACTAACAAAATACACTTCACAATAAACATCTGCCCGTAGAAAATATAGCAAGGTACATGTAAGCAAGATCAGAACATGAAGAAGAGAATTTTAAAAGAAAATCAAACAAAGATTTGGGAACATGGGTTACAAAAATCCCAGAAAACTTCATTCTAACAAATAAACAGTCCAGCAATCACAACATACGGTTAACAACTAAATTATTCATACCCCCTTGTAAATGAGATGTTTTTTGTGTTTTTCGTAACTCAAGAATGAAAGGTGGACTGGTTGAATTGGGGCCCTTGTTGAATACTTTTAAAAGTGAGCTTTAACATGTCACATTCTCAAGAACCACAAATCGGGACAAATCTAATTTTCACATACTTAAAAAATTACAAAACTTAGTAAGGGTATACTATGAATAATACAGTTGTTAACTGTATATTCAAGTCAAACAAGAATGAATTACACATTACAGAATAGATAGATCTGAAAGTAATTCCTTGTGACCTGATTTTCAGCTTCTAACAAAAACTTAGAGACAAAAATAATCCAGATTCCTAATCCACACAACAGTACATGTGCAGGCCCGCAGCTATTTATATCTGCTGCAACCGAATTCAGGATAACTTGTCACATCCGTTTACAAATCCACAAAAGGGAGGTTCAATCGGCAGAAAAGCAAACGCTCACAAAAGACTGATATTTACAAGTATTAAAACTTCTCCATCAACAACTGTATATCCAACCAATAAATATTGCATTGACACATTTAGCAATGTGATTATGCTTTAGGTGCCAAAATGAGGATCATGTCCTTGATGAAAATAGCAAAGAAATTAATAACCGATCAATCTCAAATCTTGAAGCACTCGCACTGAAACTGAAAGGTTTTGCTCCTTCACAGACCATGGGTGGATACATATTCCAGGGAATCGTACAGTTCCATGCATTTTCCGAACAGCAACACGTTGGTTGTGGTCTGTGGGTCGTCTGCGATCCTCCACTAACGAGATCGAGGTCTGCGCGACCCTAGGTATGATTGATCCCTTCTGCCCAGACAAGCAGACACAACAACAAAGGTCACTCCCAAATTCCTCTCTTCACCAAGTTGATTGGCAAGAAAGAAAGAGAGAGAGAGGGGTGGAGAAAAGAGAAAGAAAGACAGAGAAAAGAAACAGAAAGATAGAGACCGATGGAGACACCAAGAAAAAAATAAAGGGAAGGAGAAAGGGAAAGAGGAGGGAAAGAGGACAGAGAGAGAGAGAGAGCATGGACCTAACATTAGGGGAGAGAGACATATAGACAGAGAGAGAGAGAGAGAGGCTGTAGAGTCGCATATCTGATCAGAAATGCAAAGTGGACCCTAGAGCCAAAGGTTTTAAGACTGTATTACAGTTCTGCCTCCTTCTATGAACTTCATAAACAATCTCAAATGTGGCTGCTATAAAATCATGAAAATATGAACACTCTCGTGACAAATTGCAGCAATAGAACATGGGGGGGGGGGGCACACAATGGTTGATGGGCACACCACTGTAAATTTTAGACATTTTCTTGGTATATGCACAAAGTAGTAATAACATGGAAATGCAACTGAAAATGAATAACAATGATAAAAGACTGTAAGACTATGACCCCGTTCTCACTCACTTTGAAAGTGGTCTTAGTTAGACCGCTCCAGAGGAACGGGTCTTGAGGAACGGTTTGCGAGCGTTCACACTCCGAGCAGTTTTTTATAGCTAAAACCACTCCAATAGTCAAAGTGGTCTTGTTGCTATGGCAGCTCAGGTCAGCGGGTATATTTTTTCGCGCGCGGAATACTCAGCGTATGTACCATACTACATGTTTCACGCGGAACGTCACTAGCTCACTTCCGTTCAAAGTACGCTTCCGTTCACACTCGCACGTTAGAGCGCTCCAAACCGCTCTTAATAAGACCCGTTCCTCAAGACCACCTCCCGAGGTGGTCTTCTGGAGCGGTCCAGAAGTCCACTTCCTGGACCACTTTGACCGTTCTCACTCACCTTAGAACCGCTCCTGAGTAACGGGTCTTAGTTAGACCGCTCCAACGAAGTGAATGAGAACGGGGTCTAAAATTGCACATCCTTGAAGCCCTACATTCTTCTACACTGTACATTTACCACAGTCTTACATCTTAGTTTTAAGAGAACAATATTCTCCCCCACCCCTAATAACTGGATGGCATTTCAAGTAAATGCTATATCAATTAGTACATTATCAAAGTCTATCAAGGCATTTGCGTGTCAAGGAGGAGGAAAGAGAACATCAGCTGCTTCTAACGATTTTTGTCCTCAAACATGGGAAATTAACTGAGCTAATTGGCAATGTTCACCTGGCATGCAGGCAACATTTATCTTGCTACTGTATGTCATACTGATTTGATAATCCTAAACATATTAGTGAGGTTCACACGACAGTCTTTAACTTTAAAGATAAAGTTGAGTTCTGGTCATGCGATTGCAATGTGAAACTGAAAGAAACGGTGTGGAATCGATCAGAAAAGGTTGATCATCTAGCATATAAGTATTGGTGTGTACTGCAAGGTTCTGGAATCATCAAAATGATAAGAAATTTGTTTAGGTCATGGTTTTAAACTTCAAGTTATCTTGAAATTAGGGACTGTACAGACACACTCGTGTATTAGTGCTGTGCGGACACAATTAACTTTGTTGTTACGTCAGCTTGTTGTTAAAATGAGTACTTTCCCTGGCTTGTACCCGGTAATTAACTTTTAAATACTTGTTGTTTCGGTCCCGTGTGAACCCTTATCATCGTTGTTTATAAATTTGAGGTTTCAGAAAATTAAAGTTTAAAACTAAAATGGTACCATATGAACGTAGCTATTGACAGTGAAAAGGCATTGGTAAGACATCAGCTGTGCAACTACTAAAAGCGAAAACAGTGGAATTATCCGGTCAATGGTTCACCAGTTAAGCCCAGAAATATTTCTCTCTTATAATCATTGTCTGGGACGGCGATGTCAGAAGTACATGTACAGCTGCGTCCTCCTTTCCCCGATCACGCCTGCCTGCCTATCCCTAGCGTCTCTTTGCCTCTCCTGTCCTTGCTCTCTGGTTTACCGATCTATAGCACATGGATATAACTTATGGATGTAACATGACTGTTAAACCTTTTGAAGGTAAACCACAGTGTCTGTAAAAGCCACACAGTTCTATAGAATTTATTAATTTTATCAAAAATGTATACCATGGGACATCAGGACATCAAAAGTATAAAGAAAGAAAGAAAAGCTCATTTGTTTCTGGATTGCCTGCATTTATGATGAAGCACACCTTTGGTGTTCAATTTCATTTCTCAAGCCCCTGAGATTATAGAATTTCTTCAAGTTTACATAATGCACTAGAAATTCATGTTGCCCTGAACTATGAAATTCAATATTTCTCCTCCAAAAAAAGTTGATGACTCATTCAATATCACTATGACAACCATGAACATCTTACTATGGGGGGTTGATATCAAGATGAGTGCAGCTGGGTCCTACACTTGGACTGAAAATCAAATTATCTTTCACAATCTGATGTCAATAATGAAATACAAGTCATTCACTTCAAAATTCAACAGAGTGGAGAAAAATCTGAGCTTTGACCTTTTTATGTTTTGCTTTATATCTTAATCCTTGTTTTTCAGTGTTGCTTATAATGATATAAACTCGAGAGTGTGTTGTGGTGTAGGTGGTATATGAGTCACCTTATGACTCAAGGGGGTGGAACAGCAGAGTGGTTAGGGTAGTGGTCTTCAAACCAGAAGGTTCAAAGTTCAAATCAGAGTCTGGACCCTGCTGCCCCTGGGTAAGACATCCATCCTAATAGTAGTCCTAACTAATCATACAGAGAGAACTTTTAACCCCCAAAGATTTGACTTTCTGACAAAGATTTGTTGGTGCTTTTTGCCTTTTTTTCTGTGTTTGATTAATGCCCATCCAGACAAAATACGTCCAAGAGTAACACCCCCCCTGAAATCCAATGACTGTAATTTAAGGACAACAATTTGCTAAATTTACTATTTCAAACACTGCTTGAGATATAGAAATTACCTCAGTAGCCTATCATACCTGATTGATTGGAAGAAATGGATTTTTATAACCACATAATCACTGTGGTCCAGACAAGGGTTTCAAACCATTCCATTGCCATTTCAAGGTAAGAGCTCATAAATTATGATACCTGTCACAGCTTAAATTATATAGCCTTCCAAAGCACAATGGAGCTATTTAAAATAAGTTCTTATAACAAAGGATTGTTGTGTAAATATAAGCTACTAAAGAGTATTATGAAATAAACCATATATTGTTGTCATTCTGTAACTTGGATGTTCTGTAGAGTTTACCACACCACGCCCTATCCTGTTTGCTTCATGCACACAAGGTTTTGAGACAGCAGATCAGCACATAATCAACCCTAGTACTGGCACTTCCAACCTGAAAGTTTGGATCTTAGCAGACAGCAACATAATACATCTACATAATAACTGGTTTACTCCACCCTGCACACAGAAGAAAATGTACTGATCACACACAAGACAATTTCCATTATTCAATTTCCAATCTTAAAATTCCACCTTCCAACTTTGACAAGTTGAAACAGTTGATCCTTTGGTTATGTTTCTTGAAATTTCCAATGCATAGACAATCACAAGAAAATTCTTCTGATGATTAGGACCATCTGCAAGGTTTACCGGCTCAATGCAATTCATTGAGATAAATCACAAGAAAGGAATACTGCTCAAGATGAAATTCAATGACTAACAACTTGGTATGAATATTATATCCTTTTCCAGTGCAAAAGAAGACTAATAGCGCCTTTTGACACAATTATTAAATGCAACAATCTCATCTGAAACTCCAATTAAGAATGCGAAGATTGAAAATACCAGCGGAGTAAAGACACAGGAGGTCTTCTTCAACGGGCGGATTTGATAAAGTTTACGATAACACAGCCGCTAATCAAACTGCATGTAGTTTCTATGCTATACCCTGAGCATCCATGTGCCACATGCGGAATCCAACGCTAACTGGCAAACCACATCTCCACTTAGCGTGTGAGGCAGGATGTGCATGTATTTGTAGCTTGTTAAAGGGAGACATCAATCATATGTGATAAGTTATTATCATTCAAGGAAGTTTCAAGCATTTGCAAGCTATCCCCATTCTAGAGAAAAATTCAAGAACATCTTCTACATAAGAAACTTATGTAAGGATTCACAAGATCAAAGTAATTTTTTTTCTCAAGAAAGATGTAGTGTTTATTGTGCATATCAGTTTGAAATCTTTGCCATGTGCATGCCTCGCTGGAACTCAATTGATCATTGCCTGCTCTGTATAGATCTACAGCTGAACAAGAAAATCTCAAAACTTATCTTTGGTGAGATAAATGCACTCAGGACTTGCTCTCACAAAAGAATTTAGGTTCATATTACAACCTCTTCCATCGTTTGTCTGATATTCCCTTTAAATTTGATTGGTAAAACACAACTTTATGTGGAGAGGGTCTGACATCCCCATCCCCATGCACTATCTCTTGGCAATCTTAAAGATACAAATGTGTTGTTATTTTATTTACTGGACCAAAATTCTTGTCCACATAACAAAAAAGATAAAGAAGAGTCCTACACAGATCCCCCATTAAGGCATTTACTTGAAGGTAAAACCCAGTTTTGGAAACGCCCCTCTCTCAAAAAAATGAAATGGAAGCTCTCATTACCAATCATGTGAAAGAATATGTTTTGACTAATACGTGATGATACAAATTTTCCCGGGAAAGTCAGGAAACCACCTACTAATTGATGTATTTGGTAAATTATTATATCTATTGGGACCAAATAGATATCGCACACGTGGTCGCGTAGTCCCATATACATCTTTCTGTGTACAGTGCTTGTAACTTTACCAAGACTGGGCCAAATTTCTTATCATTTTGATGATTCCAGAACCTTGCAGTACATACCAATACTTATATGCTAGATGATCAACCTTTTCTGATCGATTCCACAACGTTTCTTTCACAATGCAATCGCATGACCAGAACTGGTCTTTCTCTTTAAGTTTCATTTGTTCCCTAACAAAAATTGAAGGTTTCAGGTCTTGCTACATGTAGTTGTCCCCCATTTATCTATTATACTGAAGTTCACATAAGCTAAGAACAGGACATTCAAATTGCTAGACAAACAGGAAGACTATATTTTAAAGGTCCATATCAAGACTGGTAAAATATCAAGCCGAAATATGAGCTTCTTATAGCACTTGATTTCCGTCCATCTAAGAAGCATACATGTGTAGCTTGTCAGGTCATTTAAGAACTGCATTTACAGTATACTACTGTATTAGCCTGCATGTTAAACTAGGAGAGGATATCCTGGTTTTTAATTGACATCCCAAACATTTCTTGGTATTGATTCTTATAAAAACAAGTTATTATTCAACCGACTACAAACAAAACAACTTCTAATGTTAATCGTTAAACATGAGAAAGCATGACAATTGATAACATTAAAAAAAACTAGAAACATGACTTGAACAATTAGCAAATTTTTAACTAGTACCATTCAAGCTGCAAGAAACTTCTTGAATTGCAAAACTTTGGTGTCGTAATTACGGTGATTATTTCTCAACATGATACCGTCATAAATTTGGACCGCATGCAATATTAGGAGTTACACTGAGTTACATGGTATACGTATACGTATGCTACCATAAATTCATTTTAGCACGACAATGATTGTGCTGGCATTATTAGCACACTTTTCTACAATTGCATATAAAATTATGAATCTACACAAGAAATTATATGTTTTCAACATAGTTTACATAAAAAGATTGTCAATCACTGGACTGATGATCAATCAGTTTGTGATAAGATGTAATTTTCTCTTCATCTTTGACTTAATACTATCATCAAATACTTGAATACCTGAACCACTTTATCATTCAATTTCAGTTTTTATATTCCTTGTCATCAAGTCAGTGAAAAAAATACACGGGGGCGGCGGGCGAATTCGCCCCGGAAACACCATAAACAGCCCCCGAAATAGGCCAAAAATCTGATTACGGGGGCGACTTCAAAAAAGGAAATGATCTAAAATCGCCCGTAACGACACGAGCGGCGTTCTCGATCTCTACTAGCCAGATTCATTGTGTGCATTTCTTGGTCGGCGCGCGCGGCGCGCACAAGTGCGTACTCTGAATCTCCGTATAAAAATTGTATACACAAATTATCTGAACCTAGACCGTTCACTGAACATCGCGAAACTGCAATCTATTTCAATCATGATTGCCGCGATTTTTATATAGTTTTCGTGAATAGAGGTATGAAATCAAAGCTTATTTTGTGATTATTCAAGCCATGTTTACTGAATTTGATAATCATTTTGCAAAGTAAGTTTTCACAAGAAAATCGGAGAAAATCACCGTGACTGACCGTACAGTTATTCCACACACGTACAGTACAGTGCAGTGCGACTGCAGCTGCTGTCGGAACTGTCGGCTGTGTGAGCTAGAGTCGATCTCGAAGAGACTCGACGCGACAACACTTTGAAATTGCTATCTGTTTGCATCATTATTGCCGCGATTTTTAAATAGTTTTCGTGAATAGAGGTATGAAATCAAAGCTTATTTTGTGATTATTCAAGCCATGTTTACTGAATTTGATAATCATTTTTCAAAGTAAAGTTTTCACAAGAAAATCGGAGAAAATCATCGTGACTGACCGTTCAGTTATTCCACACACGTACAGTACAGTGCAGTGCGACTGCAGCTGCTGTCGGAACTGTCGGCTGTGTGAGCTAGAGTCGATCTCGAAGAGACTCGACGCGACAACACTTTGAAATTGCTATCTGTTTGCATCATTATTGCCGCGATTTTTAAATAGTTTTCGTGAATAGAGGTATGAAATCAAAGCTTATTTTGTGATTATTCAAGCCATGTTTACTGAATTTGATAATCATTTTTCAAAGTAAAGTTTTCACAAGAAAATCGGAGAAAATCATCGTGACTGACCGTTCAGTTATTCCACACACGTACAGTACAGTGCAGTGCGACTGCAGCTGCTGTCGGAACTGTCGGCTGTGTGAGCTAGAGTCGATCTCGAAGAGACTCGACGCGACAACACTTTGAAATTGCTATTTGTTTGCATCATTATTGCCGCGATTTTTATAAAGTTTTCGTGAATAAAGGTATGAAACCTGAGCTTAGATTGTGATTATTCTGGCCATGTATATTTGTATACCTAATTTGGATAATCATTTTTCAAATTTTAAGTTTTCACGAGAAAATCAGACGGTCGTTTAAAAACATAACTCATTTTACTTTTACTATGACACAGTTCTTGCATCAATTAAAATCAATGCATTAAGACTTAGTTATTTCACTAGATAAATGCTTTCTTTTTGAATGGGTAATCAATCATGGTAATTATGAAGCAGGAAGCCCGAAACTTTAATCAAAGATATAGATCTACTATAGATCTATAGACTTGTCTAGACTATAGACAGTAAGCCTACTAAATAAACTCATCAAGCTGTATATGTGTGTCCTTTTTTAGGAATTAATGAAAAAGTAGCCCCAGAAAAAAGAGCCCCCGAAATGGAAAAAAAAGCCCCCGAAAGTTGAAAAAGTAGCCCCCGAAAATTTGCCAAAAATTGGATATGGAGCCCCCGAAATAAAAAAGTTAATTTTTTCCCTGCATCAAGTACATGTACACTGCACAACAGGATCTGAATACACCACACAATTATCCTACCCTGGAATGGAAAGCTAGTAAAAAGTTAATGGGTTGTACTTCCCTATGAGCCTTTGAAAGATTGAGCTTTAAAATAAGACATATCAGCACTTCCTAAGAAATTAGTTCAAAGTTGAAATTGCCCTGTTTCCATGAGCCTGAGATGAACAAGATTAAACAGGATGGTGGAGCATGCACACTCCATGTGTACACGAGACATGAATTTGGCCACCTTTCAACAAGCTGGTCCATAGCTGCATTTACACTACAAGCAAAAATCGTCGAGTTTTCTCACATTCCAATGTTTTGTCGGAAGTTGCTACTTGCTAGGCAACTACCGATAAACAAGATGAAAATACCCATCTCTGGAGTGTGATTTTTTTTAAATCGCCGGCAGAAATTTCACAGATTTTTGCAGTGTGAATGCTAACTCTCAAATCAATGGTGAATGATTCCAGTTTTTTGGTCACGTGACTCTTCTCGCTTCTGTGTGATCACACGCAGAGCAGAGCAGCGGCAAGTTGCGCATGCTCACCCCAAAAAACAGAATGAGAAATCACTGACAGGGTTTTTCCAGTAGTGTAATAAAATGGCAATTAAAAAAACAATGGTTTTAAAAAATATTTTTGGGGCTGTGTAAATGAGCCTCATGATGATAAGTACATGTACCTTGAGCTACTTTCCCCAAGTGCAGTGGTGAAGTAGCCTGCTGAATACACCTTCACTGCAAATAATAGGGATTACTTGTGATCTGGGCCCCCTCTTGTAAAGAGTTCTGATTGATTTGAATCACTTGCAACTATTTATAACGAGGCCCTGGCAATTTCCACAGATCAGAATTACATGCATATATTTTGTCGCAGCTGTTTTGAGATCTTGGGCTAATGAAAACACACCCATCTTTCACTACCAACAACAGTTTAGGGGAAATTTCAGTTGATTGTACTTGGGCATGATTATGTATTTTTCATGCAGAGATTCTCTTTTCAACACGGCATATCAAGTGTTATTTCCTACAAAACACATTTAGTCTACACATTTAGACCGTCTACTTGGACTTTCATAAAGAATCAAAATCATTCAAATAAAATACATTCATGCAAATTATAGTCTAAACAAGAAGTGATAAAAATTATTAAATATAACATGTACACATCTAGCTTCATCAGAATCTATTGGAATCATTCATTGGTCACTCTTTTATTGACTGATGGTAAAACCAAACCATACCTAAGTAAATGTGCAATTGTTTTAGTATGCGATGCAAGCCTACCGCGTAGCTGAAAATTTAAATCATAGAGGGTGTACCGCTTAGATTTTCTGGCAGAGAAACTGACAGAATCTGAGGTTTAAATCAAATTCACTGATTTCTTACAGTGTTTTCATATAACAAGCAAAGCTGTAGGCAAATTCTCACCTCATCCAATGAAAACAATTTCAACGTGGTTCATGTGGATTGTCCTACCTCCAATCGGCATTCAATCATGGCAACAAAATTGTTTCTTTAATTCTCAATCATAGTAATTTACAAAGAAAATTATCAGTAGAGTCTTCAGGAAAAGACAGGAATTCTGTGAATTGTTTATCATTTTCACTCAAATCCTACGTGTTCAAAAT
Source organism: Mesocentrotus franciscanus (assembly GCA_037976565.1). NCBI lineage: Eukaryota > Metazoa > Echinodermata > Echinoidea > Camarodonta > Strongylocentrotidae > Mesocentrotus > Mesocentrotus franciscanus. Next base: position 5,110,968 of record CP137668.1, on the reverse strand, counting down.
CAAGTCATCATTTCACTGAAATGAAAATCCAAACAGTTATTAGCAACAGTTCAACAGAAATGAAATAACCAAAATGGGACAACAATAATCAAGTGTTCTTATTGTATGAACCCTTTGTACAAATACCCCAAACTTTGATATTGCATCACCCTTAATTGCATAATAGGACTTCCTCCAGGCCCTCTAAATATGTCATTTTCTTAAAGGAAAATAATTTTGATTTTGATGTTCTACATCCATATATAGGCAAGGAGTTCAATTTGTCACAAGAGATACTGGGGTCAAGTTATCCTAGACCTAGTGGAGGAGATAACGGAGGCACCCCTGAGACAGGATATGGACCCCCTTCCTCACTAATTACCAATGGACTCCCCACCCTCTTCTTACAACCCACCCACCCGCCAACAGCAGGACCCATAAACATCATCCTAGCCAGCTGGATGTGAAATAATATCATCCTGTTTCAGCGCTACTGCTTCCTTTTATTGCCAATACCAAATCATCACAAAATCATGCAGACAGACAGAAGTTTATGAATTTTCAGTTTTCATTTGATTTTGTTCCTCGGCTGGATCAAAAATATAATCTCACCAAAACAAAATGGTTAATATTAAAAAACTATGAGCAAACACAAATACTTTCCTTAGTCATATTTTATACTTTGTGCAGACAAAATCCTAATCCCAAATTTACGATTACTTGTATAGGTGGCAGCAGCTCATATTACACATCTAATTCTGGAAATTATTCTGAAGAGGGCATCCAAAATCAAGACACACACTCTAAACAATTGTGACCATTCACAAAACTGTTGAATATATTTATCTAAATGACGTCCCTATTCTTCCCCATTCATAAATTTGGCCAAGAAACTTTGTGAATTCAATTTTTGTTCCAAGTAAAAGTAATTTCAACAATTTCCTTTTATTTTCTGAATTACTTGAGGATCTAAATTTCCTTTTCCCTTTCTTTGTCAATCAAAAGATATTGAATTCTATACTTACCATCCTCTATACTGCATATACTATCATCCATCGACCACTCAGAGAACATCGTCAAATATTTCCCCTTTTCCTGATAAAATCAGTCTTCCAATAATTTCCAAATGTTAAAGTCCAATAGTGTTCTAGGAATGCATATTCTGCCACAATTTAAAATTTATTAATGTAGTAGCCAGACAGTTGTTTCACAAGCTCTTACTTTTCCTCAATATGTTCCTTAGAACTGGTGTAACAATCACAGATCTATTTCTAATGTACGTTCCCGTCTAATATCAGGATATCCAAAGGAGAAGCAATGATAAACAGTCTACAAATGTAAACTTGTCATTCTTTTAAATAAATCCAACTCGAATTCAATATCACGGTTACCTGTAGTTATCTTCCCTTCACAATGAACTTTGTAACAAATTATACATTGTAAAACGTTTTAAATCCAATGTTATTGACGTCACATGCATTGCCTATGAATTGCCACAAAATCATGCTTAGCCTACTTCCAGACTTCCTATACACACATTTTCTAATGGTCAGATATTTACACTTGGTGTGCAACAAATCGTACATCTCTCTTCAAAATTCAACTGTTTAAGTACATGACCATGTTGAATAATCGAATTTTTCACTATTTTAGTTCGAAATGATAGGAAGTACAAAATATTCATTGAAATCATATTCACTTATTGTCTTAAATGAGCCTAAATTGAACAAAAATAAGCATGCCCTCATTATTCCTATTATACCACACTGGACAAGAATTGTACAGCTTATCCTACCCTCATCATGGAGTTAAATGACAATTTTTGCAAGAGTAAGTACTATCATGACCTTTTACACATCAACAGGACGTTGAAACGTGATCATTCGTTGAGGGCTGATGATATTGTGGTCAATTTATAGTGCAACAGGAAAACAGAAACATGGAAGACAATCAACTACCGAAACATTCCCATTGCTTGAACTTATAGATTCACAAAAGATATTTAGTCGTAAATTAAACTTTAATCTTATAACTAATGGCTATATATGTATCCCATGAATATGTTTTAAAAAGTACACAAAAGTTATCTCTCTCTCTCTCTCTCTCTCCTACTAAACACTACCTGACTAATAATGCGATAAGACATTCAAATAAGTTTTTCAATTATATTCCAATTATATTAAGTAGAAAGTTGCAATGTTCTTCTTTTATCTCATATGAAATTGACATTATTAACATGATCTTGTCACACATGACAAGGAATGACAAGAAAAAGAAAGCATAGTGCTATCATATCTTCAATGTCTGCACATACATGTAGATGCAGTCCCAATGGTTTATTTCCATGTCAGGTGCATGGACTACTACATGACATGTATTATTAGAGAAATGACATGTATAATTAGAGAAATGCCCTTGGAAATAGGGTTGAATCACAATCAAATTCCTGGAAAATATGAATGATTGAGTTCATAACTAACCTCAGCAGACATCCTATTATACTCTCTGAAAAAATAACTTTGTTATACATGTAACCACGTCAATGAGTATATTTGACACAGAGGAATCTTTTACCTCATAACAAATGGTTCAGTGACCTTTGAATGAAACTAGGTCATGTAAAAATCTCTACATAATACATATAAGGGAATTTTGAGTAATAATCTTGTTTCTCAAAATACTACTTTAAAAATTTCCAAGCACCTTTCCATAATCCTCTTTGTATCATTAGCCTGAAAGCAAATTTTAATATGATCATTACTCTAAAACTACATGGACAGTTTGTAACTTCAAACTGATTGATTTCTTTTTCAATCAATAGAAACTCAAACATGTAATATTATTTCACCAATTTGATAAGATGCCAAAAGTGACACCTTTCCAAGTCATTGACCCCTATGACAGAGCCACTGAACCCTCTATTTGTCAAAAATTGCTATTTCATTTAAAAACAACATACACACATGTACTGTATTTCCTGGTGTCATATACAAAAGAAATCCATATGTATTGTGACGTGTTGGAGTAACATTACTCATGACATTATTGAAATACACACCAAAGAGCGTAGTGATCCCTTGGTTTTAAATAAACAAAACAGAAGACAGATAATAAATCACAGAGTTTCAAAGAAGTGGTGATACATGTAACTGATGGTTCCTAGTCATGGTGCATTGACATGTGCATTGACATACTGTACATGTACATTTACATTTACATCTATTATGTACACTACATAAAAGGAGTCAAACTTTACTTTACATGCACCTTTCATTTTATTGCAACAAAACAAATCAGACAAATAAGATGGTATGATGAATGGATCCTACCAGCACTTCAGATAATCCTTTAATATTCAGATTAGTAGCTGTTCATGGTATTCTTTGGGATACCTATGGTCGCGTTTATCGACCAAATTTTTGCCTAGAATCAGCGTTTTCAAACGTCTTTCAGGCAAATTTTTAAGGCGATAAACGCAAAGCCCTATTTCAAACGTCTTTAGATATGGGCATATTGTAACGCCGAAAAAGGTGCGTTTTGAATGTGACATACAGCCAGAATCACGTTTCTGAGACACGATAAGCGCAAAGCTGTTTTGAACCCCACATACAAATCGGACCTTACCATATAGCTCTATGGACCTTCCCAGGCTAATCTGCTTCCCGGGTCAAGCGGCGCAAAGCAGCTGCGCAGAGACAAGGCCTTTATTTTGAATCGTGAAGAGCCGATAAACGCGACATCCCGAGAATCACGTTCGTATAGTGGGGTTCGATAGTGGGGTTCGATATGTACATATCTGACGGCAAGACCCGATAAACGCACCCTATGTCATCTTCAGTGGATTATTGTCCCAGGGGTGGTTTCCAAAGAGGGACGTTTTCCTTAGGGTGTAGTTGTCCAAGGGTTAATTGTCCTAGGGGATAGTTATCCTTGAATCAAAATAAAGGATGATTATAAGATAAAAAATATAAATAAATAAATGACTTACCTATCTCTGAATCGTACATAATCATGTACGTTCCGGACAGATATTGGTTAGGGGCTGGCCATCGTTTCGAATGACTGTCTTTCATCATCATTTTGTATAGTTCCAATATAATGCTGTTCCTTTAAATCAGTTCAGCTCAGTACATGTTCATGTGTGGAAACTTTTAAAAAGGCATTGTTTTATCCAGGTTGTAATATTGTTATGAATATGTAATCCATTGTTTATGCAACACTGATAATGTGCCTTGACATTCTGATCCAATCTTTCACATCTGTCACAGGGTTACATGCAAGTTAAGTTCCTTTATTCCTATTGATACTTGCTGGAAGAAGAAAATATCCCAGATAAAGTTTCATTCGTATGTCTTCCTTCTGATGAGAGTTGAAAAACAGCAATCAAAAGTAAACACAATGGTCTGGCACTCAAGACTAATGATGGATACATGTAAACAAAGAAAAGAGACTTGAGAATCAGATTATAACTTCCCTTGAACCAAGCCTAGAATACAACAAGCCATGAAGCAAGGCCAGAACACAAGCTTTGGTAGAACTTTCAGGCAAAAATGAAAAGACAGAATGGTGTCAATGCCATGAAGCCTTTATCCTATAGTGATGTAGGCTACAGCTAGGAGAAATTTCCTCAGGTTATCTGAATTCTGTTTCTTCAGGGATGAGTTCATTATCTCTTTGTGAATTTGCATTCCATTGGAGCAATCCCGAAAATGAGATACCGCACAAAGGCGCACAAATAATTTGGATTACATTTCATGGAACTCAAAGAAGCTCAAGGATTGCCGTCCATCACTACAAAAGGAAGGCGAAAGGGAGAGAGAAAGAGGGTGTGTGTGTGGGGGCAACGATGGTTACTCCTGCACTGCATATGTAATAAACAGAGACATCTCGAGGGCTTCATCCAAAGTCACCATCAAGAGAGTACGCAACAACAAAATAAGAGGGCCTACATTTTTCATATTATTTCATCTCTGTGATAGACATGTTAAGCCTAGAAAGCTTTGCTTGGACTCCCAAGTACAGGCATACCAGAAGCTGGCCACATACCAGTTTATCCGCAGATGAGACATCACTCACGCAGAAATTATCCTCATAATTAGCTCCAGTTGGTCAGCTCTCCTGCCAGTATTCCTCCGGTATATAAATTGCAAAGAGGCACCGGGTCGGGTGATATGTTCTTAAAGAAGATGGCACCAGTCGGCATCAATCAACAAATTCTAAACCAGCTTACATGCAGGTGACAGCTACATGTACCCGGGGTTGGCAGCACGACCAGACTATCAGAATCATTTAATCACTGTCTTGAAAAATGAGCGTTTATTCTAGTTCATCAAAAACTTTTTGAGACCACACAGGTAACATTTTAATCGAAATACTAATTTAGAAATGAATCTTCCAAGCATGATTAAAAAATATAGAATCATCTCCACAGCCAACACAACTTCTTGTGATCAACTTTCACTGTTGATAATAAATTTAGTCCTTGGTCAATAAGCTAGTTTTTTCATCAATCAATATGAATTGAACTTGTAATGTAATTCACATAAGGCCAACTGAAAACATCCTACTATGGTCAAAGTCATGTATAAACCGAAACTCTCAGTCTACTCAATATTACCGTAGCTGCAAAATCTGAAGGTCACAGAGTGGTATTAATGATAAATGTCTCTCAGACATCTATCACTTACACTTTATTTACAATGGCAAATGTGTCCTTTTATTTCAATTCACTACTAAATCGACCATCTTCATCGCCCATCTTCATCACCCATCTTCATCAGGGAAGTTGAAAACACTGCTTACCTACATGTAACCATTATAAAAAAACAATATCTTGAAGTACCTTTCAAAACCAGAAATGCATAACTAACAAAAGTTATCACCGAGTGCCATAAAAGATGAGAAGGAAAAGTGCTGGCTAAGAGCTGTAGAGTGATATCACTATAAACAACTGAAGAGTCTCTCATTTCTCCAAAACTCAAACCACAATGACCTGTCAAAAGGCTGGATGACGTGTCATGAACTTCGTATCTTCTCTCTCCTTCCATTCACCACAGTCCCATCTATCTGGATTGGTGTCAGTTTTTCGCTCTACACAAGAAGCAAGCAAAAGTAACATGTGCGCACTGGCAGAACATATAGCGTCTCATGAAAAAAGGACCATCCAGTAGACTGTACTTCCAAAGGTAGAACAAACATGGATTCAAATAGGCAGAATAGATATATCTGCTCATACAGAGATCAACAAATCAACTTGCCCCTTTTTCCAGTTTTACAAACTTTCTGAAAACTCAGTGAGAGAAAGCAATTCCAAAATATGATTCATGCTCGTGAAGTACTGATGTGACCATAAAGAAATCATGCGGTGTCTTTATAATTCTGTGCAATGTCGTTCTACTTCATTGACTGTATCAGACAAGCATTGTGCATTTGAATTCGAAATGCCAACTTTTAGTTCAAAGATCATTAATCTCACATATGTATATCTCCTCTCCTGACAGTGCAAGACAGACTAATCTGCAAACTGTCAGGCTCCTTTAAACATAGCCCGGTTGACAAAAAGCAGAGACAATGGAAGATATCATGCAACGAGAGGATTACAAGTCATGTATGCCATAGGCCTGTACAGTTCCGCAATCTGTATATTGCCGCCTTCCCGTAAGAAAGCGGTTCCTGCCATTGACAATACATACCTCGAACAGCCTTATTGCGGGCAACTGACGTCTGACGATATTTGGTTATTACATTTAATGACCTGCACAATGAAATGCTAATGTGGCAGACTATAGTACCCCTTGCACATGTAGATCCATTTGACAACACTGTCAGGTTATGATATTAATCCAAATTTGGCTCCAACCATGCATGCTTCTGAACTACTGCGGATGACATGGCACAACCAATCCAGACTCCATCCATATAAGGAGTGGTGTAGTTCTGAACCACCAGTACCACGGAGAACGACCACAATCAAGCTTCCACAAGACGTCGTCCCTTTCTGTCTGCAGCACTCTTGTAACTACTAGCTTCTCAATTAATTTCAGTTTAGTCCAACTGATCGATACATGAGGCCTCACATTCACAATATTGATGCTTATCCTACCATGTACATGTACCATCGCAACGGATGCCACATGATGAGCTTTTAATAGCGTCTGTTAATACAAAAAAACATTAGAATCTCACCAACAAAACGTGACGTAGATGTAAATTTAACCCCTATACAAAATTATCCCCACTCGTTCCAATCTGGTACCAGAACAGGGCCATTTTTACACAGGCAACACCCATGATAAGCTCACCTGATACCACACAAATCAAATCCGCCTCTTTGCCATTAAACCCTCTCCACATTCTCTTCAAAAACCACTGCTTCATGCAGATCACTAATTCATTTGTGGACAATTTGGGTCTGTGAGCTAACCAAAAATCCCCCACTTTTGGGCTTGTGAATGGGAAGAAAAGAGAAGAATAGGAAAGAATCTGAGGGTCTTTTGTTGTGTCTCTTGACAAACCACAGATTATGGAAGCCCACGGTGCATGGAAGCCCACGGTGCATGTAAACTTGTAAAGGACCTCTGCATGTATGCATTTAATCCCTAACTCTACCTCCCTCTCTCACCATGCTTTGAGATTACAAATAAGAAAAGTTTGAAAAGAAAATAGAAAATGGAAAAACATCACTTAGATACTGTCATAGGGATTACTACTTCAGTCTCTATCTCTGATTAGTACCTTCTTGGTTGTAATAATATGGTATTACCGGGTATCTGTAAGTATCATCTGCTTGTTTTTCAGTAAGCTTACAACAATTAAACAAAAAAACTTTCTCTTTGCTCTCTTCTTGACCCACTAAGCAAAGTAGCTAACATACTCTAATAATATAATAATAATAACTCTTGACATGATTAAAAAAAAAAAAAAAAATAGAGAACTATTAATAGAAATGAATGTCTCTATGTTAGTCGTAGTGTCACATAGGCCTTTATCCTACCAATATATCATGCACATATGTAAGTAGCCTCACCTGAATGCCTACACTGAATTTAGGGCTTACGAGGCCAGACATGCATGACAGCCTAGATGCAACATTCAAGATTGGAATTCGACAACTACATCACATAATACCAATCCAGATGATATGAACAATAATCCCACACAATATCTACTCCTGATGAACTCCAAGTTAGACTTCTGGTAAGAGTTTGGACCATTCAGAAGTGATCAATGCAATCAAGGTAACCTAGTCCACACCATGCAGGCAAAGAAATCCATCAATATGAAGATCTCATTTAAAACATTTGAAAATGATCCAATGATACGTATGTATCGCAACCTTAGTGATGACAGTGATTCTCCCTCTGCAATGAAGAAGTCTCTTCTGCTTAAATCAAAAATATGTTGTAGGCTAATAAAGGATGCCATGACTTACCAGTACACATTTAAATATTCTTAGAATGACCAACATAAGTAGATAATTAATAATCAAGCACTTACGATATTTACTTGTAAAGGAGCTCTCTTGAAGACAATTACAAAACACGAGATTATCTCATTAACAAATTGCACTGAAGTCAATGACCTTGGACTTTTAAAACTAATCATCCTGAGACAGGAGTTTGTAGTAAACAATTAGTAATGTTTGCTTTGTAACCGTGCCTCTGTAGAGCTCAACAAACATATCAACCATTTTAGTGGCTTAAGGTTTAAAGGAATGAAATGATGGTGAATTGAAATACATATTACATCTAATACAAGTAATCGGTTTAAAGCTCTGATGGGAAGCCATTTTTGGAGGAAGATATATAATGGGCATTCAAAACTGTAAATATAACTTATATACTTAAATGATCTAATCAATACATGTGTTGTAAAACAACAAGGAATGCAGTCCCACTACATCTCTCTAAAGAATGGAAATTCAGTTTTCTTCTTAAATATAACTTTCTGGCAGGTGATTTTGATTATAAAATACACGAGACAGGATTTCACTCAATTTCAATAACTTTGTCAAGATTTAATTTCAACCAATGAAACAACTGTTTTTTAGTATAAAGATAAAATGTTCAATCAAAATGCAAATGCAAGCCAAGTCTTACACTATACACTCAGATTAAATCATCTATGGCAATAAACAACTGTACCTCAAACTCAAAAGTGATTTAGACAGATCCTGAAAGAAGTCAGACAGATGACGTCAGTGTTCACAAAATAACAATACAGCATGCAGTCAGTGCATTCAAAAACCCATACCTGTAGAAAAATATGACTATCATAACTCTAAGGGAACATATGGCGTTCTCATTAAATGGGTGGAGTATACTTTGAAATATGAATTTGAGTGGCTTGGATTCAATTTTCACATGCTGTATCTGCAGTGTTATGGATATGAATGTTGAACCATTGGTAACAGACAAAAGACCTACAGGTATGAGTCACTGAAATTGATCTCCTTGAATTGGAGAGCATTTTTATGTATTTGATCAATACAGCCAACACATTATGAACAGCTGGTTGAGATGCAAAGCTAGTTGAAATACATGTATATACATATTTTTTTACTATTTTCTTATTCCTTGTACATGTATATAAAATCCTTTCTTGTTTTCATTAATTTTCTTCTTTTATCACTTTCCTAACTAACGTTCTTGTACTTCATGTGAACTATCACGACTTGTTTACCAGACAGATGGACAATCAAATAGCAGGGAGTGAGTAAATGGGACTTTGTCAGTTGTCTATATCCTTACCGTCATACATTCTTCTACATGACTCATCAAATCTACTAGACTTTCCTCTTCCAAAAATAGAATTATCCTTTGGCATACCATCCATATGACAGTATCAAAAACACACACAAAAACAAGCAGTGCAAGCTTCCTCTCACAAATTTAAAATCTACTGCCAAATTTACAAATTTTACAAAAATTACAAAGTCTATCACAGATAAATCTTGTAAAACAAGTTTTCAAGTACATATCAACATGTATTTGTTTGTTGTCATTGTCCACATTGATACATCATGTACTAACTAGTACATTGTGCCATAATGTCCACCTTCACAATTCTTAAACCCATTCTGGAAAGAGTTTTCCATAGATTAAGTACAATCAAAGAAATAATTTGATATTCCAACTGTAACCATTTTCTTCAGAAGGACTTCACACAAAAATAAACAAATTTATTGTATAACCCTACTTATGAATAATACAAAAAGAATATTATTTAAAAAATACAATTAAGGAAGGTTTTCTTATTGGACATTGTTGACCCTATTTGCTTTTAAAAATTTAATCCTCACCATTCATTGTAATACAACCAGATGACTGAAGTGTCAATCTCCTGAGTCATTCAATCAAACTTTGAATGCATCTTCCAGGAGCCCAATAGGTAAACAATTTGTTCTTGACCAGCTCCTAAACTAAACAATGGATCAAGGATGACACACTTATGTCCAGTGTCTCAAGAGAGTTAAAGAGGTCATAGCAAAACAAGAAATATCTTTCTTCTTTCTAAAGTCTATTTTAGTACTAATGCTTGAGAAGGGTAAAATGGTTGCCCAAGGTTTGCTAGACAAAGCACCAACAACTATAAAGCATGACAAATGAAATAATGTATATAAATACAATGTTTCCCCAAAGGATTGCCATTACTTTGCCAGACAAGCATAAATAGTGCAAAAAATTAAATGTTGACAATAGACTGCTAATGGATGAAAAGGTAGAAACTCTAGAACATCACTCGCAGAAAAGGTTGAAGAGATGGGTTGTTATGTTCCAGTGTAATCCAATAATGGAATGGAAAGTGATAATGTGAACATCCATCATCACTGCCAACATCATCATCATCATCATGGGCATATAAAGCTATGCAGAACCATTTAAACTATCCATCCAAATATGGGAACAGGAGCACATGCTGGTGACAAGATATCCTTTTTTAAATTCCCAAAACAAGATGTAACCACGTAAGAAAAATTATTTTCCCCAGAAAAAAAACACAAATGACTTGAGAGTCATCAAAACCTGCCATGTACAACCGACTGTCCAGATGCTGTCTGAAATGATGGAGTATGAAATACAATAGCTCATCTAGGAAAGACGATTCTGTTCACTTGAGCAGAACCGCAATAACCCTATCATCTTTGAGACTTGGATGGAAGAGACAGGATGAGATGGTAATCCGAGTGGCGATGTGACTACCGTATAACTATGGGTATTGTCTCTATGGTCTTTCCCCCATTCTGAATTGTTTTGTAAGATGGTTACATATCGGATATGGTACTGTTTGTCATGCGCTTTGTACTGGTCTGTAGTTTTAATCATACAGGAAGACTGTGTTTGCGCTCCATCTTGGATACCTATTCCAGATGAGATTGATCCGTCATTCTCTTTCACTTTCATCTATTCTCCATCCCCCTTTACTTCTAACTCATTCTTCCCTACCATTCTCCATTCATTTTCTCTCTCCTTCACCTTTCACCTTCTAAACTTGAGAAGTAGGACATGGATAATCATTATTGTTTACTGCATTTTCATACATTTCTAATAGTTTGAGCATACATCCATCATTTTCGCCACCTCTGTTATACAGCGAGTATTAATTCTCTTTCTGCCAATTTTCATTACCTCTGCCTGCTGCACCAGTCTGTCAAACCTATTACCCCTTCCCAAACCATCTTTGCTTTCTCCAACCATTTAGGCCCCCCCCCCCTACAATATCTGACCCTTCAGGTTCTATGAAGACAGACAACAAGTTCTGAAAACAAAATGACTGGAGCATATCTGATAACCAAAACTAGTTTTTCTTCAAGAAGTGTGATTTTTTTTCTTCACCACCATTCTCTCTCTATCTTTAAAATTTAGTGCAATTAACAACATTTTCCAAGCATAAACCTAGCAATCAGAGTATCACTTGTTCTAATAAAGCATTGTTTAGTTTAGAATGCTATTAGAAGTAGTCCACATGGGCTGACTATATTATAGGGATTGATGCAATCTGCAATTAATAATGACATCATTAGACTGCTTAGAACGAGACTAATTGAGGCATCATTGTTTCTCGTTGAGATGGATAGATTCATCCGGTCTTCATAGGTTATCCCTCGATGCCCGCCATCACATCCCTAGCTGTCTCTTACGGTTTGTGATTGCTGCTGATGCGTGGATCGTGTCGGTTTACTCCATCTAGATGCTGACATGAGACCCTTTTATTTTTATTACAAGATACCATAGTCAACTTGTGTAGTGGGTTTTGTCTTGAATTTATACTACTACAGGACTACATGTATTCCAAATGTGAATGTGCAATTTCAGCTCTGAAATATGCCACTTGGATATTTCTTCTCCCTTAAAGGTACTATGTCCCTTTTGCAGCCAACATCAAATTCTGTAGAACTTTGCAGGAATTATGAATATGTCATGTATGTCCTATCTGTGAAATTTAAACGTTAGCAGTGTCCTAATATTCAAATTATGCAAGGAAACCCGTTTACTTGCTAGACTTCACTGTCAGACACTATTGAGTGACTGACTGGCTTTTTTCATCTTTGGTAATAACATACATAAAATGAGCTGTAAAGGGTACATGAGCATTTGTCTACATCAATAACCCACTTCTTGTAATGGCCAAAATTAAACTGATTGAATCTTTGCGCAGCATAAAACGTACGACCATTCAGTACAATGGTCTGAAAAATCAGACTATTACTTACTGGCTCTATAGCTCCTAAGTCGATTCGACAACTAATAGTCGTTATTTTCCCACTTAAAGACATTTTCAAGCCCCTTTTTTTAAGGGAAGTTCTAAATTAGTATTGTCTTTCAAATGCCGTTGGAATTTAACCTTTTCATTTTTTTGGCCTGCAAATGGGACATAGTATCTTTAAGATGTGGCATATTACTATATTAGGACCTATAATACAGTGTATTTTAAACATTTATCCTCATATTTATTGTCCAATGGCATTTTAATTTCAAAATGAATCTTTGAAAAGGTGCAAAAACTGCACTGCACTGAATTTATAGGATTAAGCAGCCAGTAACCATAGTTTTAAAAAATCCCCAAGATTCCATGCTCTACAACATTCCCCTAATAGGGTCTGATGGTCCAAGACTTATTGAACTCATCTTGACTTGTATCAAGATAGACTGCCCAACCCCCTTCAAAATTAGAAACCTTTGTAGTATGTTTCTAGCACAACACTATATATCAATATATACATGTATAGACACAAACAGTAGCACATGAAATAAAATGAATTAAATTTATATCATTAAATATTAAAGGTACTATGTCCCATTTGCAGGCCCAAAAAATAAAAAGGTTAAATTCCAACAGCATTTGAAAGATAATACTAATTTAGAACTTCCCTAAAAAAAAGGGGGCTTGAAAATGTCTTTTGTGGGGAAAAAACAGCCGTTAGTTGTTGAATCGACTTTAGTGATTGCAATCAGTTTAGTAATGGTCTGATTTCAGACCCTTGTACTGAATGGTCATACGTTTTGTGCTGCGCAAAGATTCAATCAGTTTAATTTTGGCCATTACAAGAAGTGGGTTATTGATGTAGACAAATGCTTGTGTACCCTTAACAGGTCATTTTATGTATGTTATTACCAAAGAAAAAAAAAGAAGTCAATCAGTCACTCAATAGTGTCTGACAAGTCTAGAAAGTAAACAGGTTTCCTTGCATAATTTGAATACTAGGACACTGCTAACGTTTAAATTTCACAGATAGGACATACATGTACGTGACATATTCATAATTCCTGCAAAGTTCTACAGAATTTGATGTTGGCTGCAAATGGGACATAGTACCTTTAAGCAAGCTAGACTTTATAATCGTTGCCATCTTAGGTCAATGCAAGAAATAAATTGGAAACATGTATGCATTTACAAATCAATGACCACACAATGGATGTTCACAAGATGTGTAAATACATGATTGAGTGTACTTGGCTGTCCTATTCATGTCTCATAATTCTGTCAATATTTAGTAACTGATATTTGTGGTATTTCCTCAAAATTACAGGAGGAAGGATGGCAAAATAAGGATATGACCCTGAAAAGTCAGTTCTAAAGTTGCTTGACTCTCAAATGCTTTTTTACAACAGTTATTTTTCAGCATTGATCTAAAATAGAAAGAAATCCCAAACGTATTGGTGTCATATCAAGTGTAATATCGGCCTACATGTAGCTAAAGCCCATACATGCACGATAAAAAGGGGAAACACTGGCACAAGTTTAAAGATTTGTGCAAAAGCCAATACAAATTCTAAAATTGAATGGGCAGAGGGTGCCCCTACCAATCTGGAACAGGGGGAAATCCACGTAGAAACTGTTCCGACATAGGACGTGTGAAGTTGTTTTGCGGAGGGTGTCACTGTGTTCCTCATTACTCTGCCGTCTTCACAAACTCTCCCATTAGCATTTGTTTTTGAAAACATGATGTGTTTTCCATCTTTCCCCACACCATTTTAATAGGAGAGGATATGTCAATTTTCATTGAAGCGAAGAGTTCACCGGGTTAACCGATAAACTAATCAAATGAGAAATTCTTAAGCGCAGCAGAACAATGGCTTCATTGTGATTTTCTTTCTGCGGTTACGAGCTTTTTACAGAAAAAAGACATCCGACTCATGGGAGGTGTTGTGAATTGTTTTCCCTGAATCTAATGAGGATAACACAAATATTATTGCTGGAGATGAAATTAACTATTGGGACTGAATAAAAATTAATATCAGTTGAAATGTGCTCTATTTAAATATACATGCATCAGAATTGCATCTTGATTTAAATAATGAGCTAAACATCTGTTAAAATGTGCATCGTAATCAACATAAACACAAACCAGAAAAGAGAAAAGTAAATCACTTTCAATGAGTATCAAATTTTTCTTTGATTAAAAGCTAACAAACAGTTTTGGGAAGAAAAAAAGTAGCCTGAAGTCCCGTATAACAGATACCTAGCATTTATTTCTGATTTTAAAAAACAACTAGATGTGGTTTTGGTGTTGATGACATCATCAGAGGAATATAAGCCTGAAGCTGTAGATAAGACAATTGACCTTTAATTGAACTTGGCCCTGTGGCAACAGGTCAAAGGTTATGCCAAGCCTTCAATTCGATTACGCTGAAAGAAAATTATTTCTGGGGTAAAGGTTGACCACAAAACAATTACTCATGACTCATGAGGATATACCACAACGGAATAAAGAGCATTTAGTGTCATACTGTTCAGAGCTTGGGTACCACTGTCTAGACATCTTGATAATTTTCTGCAAAATACATCATATTCAACCAAGGGGTTGGGCAATTATGGTTGAACAATTCACCCTAAAGGAGGTCTCAAATTCAATAGGATTTGCTGAAAGGCCAACACCCTCTTTAGCCTAAATCCCAAGACATTCATATTCAGAATTCAGTTGCATAAATAATGACTAAGTACTTTGTGAATTATTTCAAAGAGCAATTTTGAGAAACCCATCATGTACTCAACTTCTAAGGTTTCAAAATAGCCTGGTACTATCCATATACATTTATCTGTTTTACCAAAATACAATTGATTTCTTTTTATCTTTTTATCATTTATATATCTACTTTATTACATTATCATTATTTTGTATCCTATACCAAAAAAGAAAAAAGAAAGTAGAATTCAAAACAGGATATCCTGTCAGGGTGTGGCATCAACTTTGAGTTCACAATTTCTTCACAGCTCAATGAGGCTTATTATAAGGTCAAGAGCGTTTGAACAAACTGGTCTAAAAAAGCTCAGACTGGACCAAAGGTAAGTCACTGGGTGGTTTTGCCATATTGTGCAAAAAGAATCCTGCTTATAGCATTAATCCATAAAGACTGTAATGATACTGAAATATTTACATAAAGGTTTGATAAAATTTGGTTATGGTAATTAAAAACAAATGTTCCCACTTACCCCAATAAAAATTGAACAGATAAGAACAATCATATCTTCATTCAAAACTTATTACCAGTACTTAAATTGATTCAAAATAAATTTGATTAATATAGCCAGGCCTGATACTGCTAAATTAATTAAAACCTACAGTATGTTCATCAAGAATAAATTTTCATTGTTTTGTGAGTATCAAAGTGTGACAAAATTTGAGGACGAATGCTAAACACCAACCTGATATATCAAATACCAGACATATGAGTGTTTGGATGATGATGTCATGTTTGGGTACCCAGCTGAGGTTAGATGGACAACGTGGAAGGTATGACATCATCTCTATTTTAAGCATATTTTAAGCATATTTAGTGGTGGAAAGGACTTTCCTTCGACAGCGAGAAAGAGGGAAAAAGAGAATAAGAAAGAGAGACAGAGAGAGACAGAGAGACAGAGAGAGAGAGAGAGAGAGAGAAAGAGAGAGAAGACAGACAGAGAGAGACAAAAGGAGAGAGAGGGATAGACAGAGGGGGGGGGGGTGGAGGAGGGAATGGGAGAGGGAAAGGAAGGGTGGGGAGAGAGGAGGCAAATAGTGAGGAGGGAGAGAGTGGGGGAAAGGTAGGGTACACAGGGAGTAAGAGGGTAGGTGGCAAGAATGGAATGAGTAAAGAAGAGGGGTGCATGAGAAAAATTCAAGAGGGATAATGATAATGTGAGAGAAAATAAATAATATCAACAACAACAAAATTATAGGTCACAAGATAAAAGAATAGAAAGGAAGATATCAAGGTGCAGGTGAGGAGGTAATGAGGTAGAAAAACAGTGACAGGACACACATGGGACAAACCTTGAGCCTTCATCTTTCTTCTCCATGTTTGATTAATGCATGTTTTCGCTGATTAATAACATCCCATTTCCAAAGAATAAATGTAGTGATTCAAGACTATAATCACAGCATTACCCTTCAAAACAACTCACGTCGATGAACCACTGTATGCTCTGGTATCACCACTAGATGGCACTGTGCACTTTTTAGAATGACAACCAATGACCAAGAGAGGGTGCTATACAACTTCAGCACATCTGCCTGATTGCACTGGGATGGACCCATTTAGTAAGGCAGCAAACTGCAAGTGACAAGGCAGGTCAGAAAGACCCACCCTGACCTGGATTCTCTCACAAGGTTGTATGGCCAAGCAGTGAATGATTGAATAATCATTAGCCTATTAAAAGCTTAACTGACCAATGGCTAACTTGGAAAGATTGCTTTTATGGCCTATTCAGCCTTCCCTCATTGCTGAGCTGTGTGAGGAAGGTTTTCTTCATTCAAGATTTACTTCACATGACAAGGTTTCTAATATCTTTGATAGTGATATAGGCAAGATTAAAGAAAAATAGTATGTCAACTTGTCTACACATCATTCTATTTGCCATATGAAAAATAAAATGTATGAACATTGTCTGTTAAGATCCGGAAGGATGCTAACTCATCCTTTAACACAGAGTTAATGCCCTTCTGGCTCCTACAATGTAGCAGACAATATCAAGTACATGTACGGTCAAACCTGTCTATAGCAACCGCCCAAGGGAAACACAAAAAGTGGTCTTTGTAGACAGGTTCCTTTAGTACATGTTTCAATGAGAAACCATTTTCAAGGGAAACAAAAAATATGGTCTTTGTAGACAGGTGGTCACTAAAGCAGGTTTGAATGTATATCATAATATCATCTGATGAGAGCCATAAGGGCTTTATCACTTTGCAGCAGACGATATGTTTGTATCTTGTCATTACATAATTTCCAATATTGCTTCAAAAATGGAACAAAAAGTTCATACTTCCAGAGATCTACATGCATGTGCTTGAATCCTGAATCTTTAACTTTGTATTGAGTTTATTTATGAGATGAAAGGGAGGGGCAAGGGAAGGAGGGGGAAGAGAGGGGCAAGGGAAGGAGGTGGAGGAGAGGGGCAATGGAAGGAGGGGGAGAAGAGGGGCAAGGGAAGGATGGGGAGGAGAGGGGCAAGGGAAGGAGGGGGGGCAAGGGAAGGAGGGGGAGGAGAGGGGCAAGGGAAGGAGGGGGAGGAGAGGGGCAAGGGAAGGAGGTGGAGGAGAGGGGCAAGGGAAGGATGGGGAGGAGAGGGGCAAGGGAAGGAGGGGAAGGAGAGGGGCAAGGGAAGGAGGAGGGAAAGGAGGAAAGGATAGGTAAGGGTGAGGGTGAGGATGGAGGGGGTCATTCAGTATAATTACGCCTTGGGCTCTCTGCACACACACATATACATGTCAGGAGAAAGCCATAAAACGTTTTGAAATCAACTATGTATTTTGTGAAGTGGTGAATTGACTTGGTATTGAGCCTGGAATTAGCCACTTTCAAGACCACTTCAAAAACCACTGAGCCAATTGTCTTCCACCAACTGTGTAGTATCATATCTTTATATATCCGTGGTTGTAGTACTCTGGCAGCAGCAGCATCCCTTAAACTATTTTGAATGGGGAGGTGTCGGACTTAATTTGGCCATCAGCTAGTCAAGGAGACTCATATGAGATTCCAGTTACCGGTACTATAATACCCATAAAGAACAGACCCTCAAACTCATGCAAAAATCATAAAGTCCTGGGGATGAACCCAACATATATTTGCTTTCTCAATAAAATCATAATTACCATTCCAGCATTAGAGTCATTACTAGCCACTAATCACCTGCTATTATCCCTCAATGGCTAGTAACAGGCAGATCAATGTATCAAAATATGACATGAGGGGATATGAGACCTTGCATTGTGAATACATAATACAGGTTGATAGTCCATTAATAGAGGCTGCAGTAGGTGTGAAAGAGAATAGCAATTATGATGAGAGAGTGCTACAGGAGTGGCAAGGCTCATGGTAGATTCGAGACGACAAGCGGGCTGGACCATACTCCCATTGGAAACATTCCCAGGCATGTCATCACTCAAAGGTCTAGCTTGATTGTTAGTCTCGCTGCATCATATGGGCATTCACTGTCAAGGTGAGCCGACACAAATTCAAGTACATGGGGCAAGGAATAAATGATGAGTGCACATACATTGTATACCGCTACCAGAGATCTAATAGTGGGCTCATGTATGGCACTCATGTCTGTCATGCATGACAGACATCCCTGTGACACACGGCACTGTGTCATCAGCCTACGACATTCATAACATTCAATGTGTAATCAAATTCAAAGTCCTTAAATATTTCTGCATAAGAAGTATATCAACTGAGATAACAATAAAAAGATAGTGTTATACATAAGTCATACATTGTACATTCGCCTGATACTGCATAGAACATTGATTACACATCAGCCTTGATTCATTATTGATGGCAAGACAAAAATAACCTTAAATTTCAAAGTTTATCATGAGGATCAATACCAATTAACACAAAATAAAGCTGAAAGAGGGCAATCAGTACACACCACATGCTTCATTGGTTGTGGCAATAAAGAAAACAGCCTGAAAGAAAATAACTATAATCAAACAAATACAGGTATTTCTATTTAGGAAATGTTATCATCACTACATAATATAACAATATTTAACTGATGTGAGGGTAAATAAATGACCTGATATGAATTTGTATTGGAATAATGTGTTGTGTGTATCTCAGGAAAGTATCTCAGGAAAGTATTGCCAAATAAGAATTCCTTTTGCTTAGAGGAATGACTTGTCGTATTGCTAGTATTTGCTACAACATGTGGAGCGTATGTGCTGCTATGACAAACATACCATCTCTCCATTTTTTTAAAAAGACAGTGGAAAAGCAATATTGGTCCTGACTGATAAATATCTTATTCCAAATAACCACTGTGTAATGGGTAACTGCTACAAGGTACAGATATCCTACATGTATGGTCAGAATCTAAGCTATTCGTTTGTCTCCACATGACTGTGAGAATTTCTGGCACAGATGGAATCGCTCCTAAAATACACAGGACGTCTGCATGCAATAAAGGTTCCCATATAATGAGTTTGACTAGCAATAGGGCTATAAATATAGCAACGGGAGAGAGAGAGATAGTTTGGTGACCTCTGCTTGCTTTCCGCCATGTAAAGTGCAAGGCCAGTATGATCAAGATTCATACAATCACGAAAAGATTTATTAAGGATATTACGAGATTCAACTTGCTCAAAATTGAATGCAAAATGGATAGTATTGCATATATATATGTTTTTGTAGATCAAACATAAAATACAAATATAGATTTGTCATCATTATATATTTGCAGCGTTGCTAGTTGTGTTTCATATTACTTTCAATATTTGACTGAGGGTAACAAGCGACCACTTGTTTATAGGCAATATGAAAAATTATGGCAAATCTTGCTCAGGTAATTTACAAACTCTAATTATGTTTCATCTTTCATCTAAGAATAAGTAATCCTTCTTTCTTACACACAGCAGGTCAATGACCATGAAATTCCAAGTTTATTCTCATGAGATTTGAAATTTATCTAATATTATAACATTGACACCAAAGATTAAATCCATGCTCTGACTCTGTTACAGGTGCTCAAGGATGAATAGTGGCAGAGAAGGACTCCATATTTCATATTTGTTCTAACACATAGAAGCTAATACTGGGTGAAACTATAGAGGCATGCATTTGTACATAATGTCTCTTTGGAGCTAGAAGGATGTTAACTCCTATCATCGTACACAGAGTTAACTCTCTTTTGGTTCCAAACAGACGATATGAACAGCTTCAACAGTCATGTGATTGCCTTATGGCAGGTCACATCCACATTTTTTAACCTTGAAGAACTTTCATTTGGAGGAAGTGACAATTTTCAAGTCAAGAATAGAGGAAGGAAGACTCCTGAAAATTATCTGGAAGTTGCTGAGGAAATTTGTGCCATTCCCATGCCGGTTTGGCACTGAGAGAAGGTCCACTCTGACATATTGTAGGTTCTTTAATGCAAACCCATTGCCCAGTTATAGCAGTGTATTTGACTAAAATATTAACATATTAACATCCATGAGTCAGTAGTAGATACAATCTAGCCCCCTAAAGATTTGCAGCTTGACACTTGATCACACATTCCCATGTATCCAACGCATTTGCGAATGCTAACTTTTTGTTTATAGCTGAAAGATGTCTAGATGGTTTAAACCCACTGAACGCTACATTCATTATAATAATAATGATAACAATAATAATTTTGTTTAACCAGGGAAGCCCATCAGCTTAAAATGCTGTTCTTCTTGAGGGCCCTGCAATTATTAATACCCCAGCAATTGCCAGGTACCATTTACACCTGGGTGGAGAATGGCAAATGTAGATTAATGTCTTGCCAAAGGATGTTAGTACCAGGCTGGGGTTCGATCGCTCAAACCTTGGATTGAGAGACAAGTGATTGAACCACTATAATACCACGACACTGTTGATAACTGAGTCTGACAGCTACGAAAAAAAATCATATTATATTCAACAGGTTAACATGGAATATATTCCTACCTTGTGGTATGATGATCTGAGGCGGTCTGAGGTATGGTTCCAAGAGCTTTGCCTTCTTCTTTTCAAACCCCTTTCTTGTGATGTCACCTAGAAAAAGAGATCAAAAGAGAGACGAAAAATTTACTACAAAAGAACAAAGTCAAAGGATAGCAACAATTATGGTCATCTGAGCATTTACTGTCACACCAGAAACTTTCTATTGCATGGAAATTGAAACATTTTGCAAATTTCTCTCTTGGTTCAAACTTGCTAAAGTTTCATGTCATAAAATAAATGAATGACAATTAACAGTGAGTTTTAACACTTTGTGAAAGTTTCTTGCTAGTAAAAATAGTTGTTGTTTACAATTTGCGAAAATGTCAGGTTGCAAATGTTTCTGTGTTTTACAGAATCCATCTCGGCACCTACAAACAATGGAACGTACAAGCAGTTAAAACGATTAATGATGATACTTAATAATGGAGAACATTGCAAGGTGATGTCCAAGTGACCGTTGGTCCCATTTGTTTAATTGTTGATGAAATGGCATCCAATTACTGATGCCTCCCAGGCTTCATCTAGGGATGGCATCATCACCCTTTGCCTAGCAACCGTCTCTTGGGCTTCATACAACTATCACATAGATATCTCTTCCCATATAGATGAAGAGTTGCTAATGCCACCCTAGTGAAAAAGCAAGTTTACCTTGATGGGAAAATGACCCTCAACAATTAAGAATACCCCAAAGAATATCTATTATTTTGTATGGAATAAAGCATGACCCATAATTTCATAATATCATTGAAATGATCATGTTGCATCAAAGGATGGAGTAGAGTCTAGCTCTACTCTCATATGAAGGTACATGTACCAAGGTAACAAGGGTTTGACTTTCAATTGAGATTGTAAGATGTTACAAAAATCAAAACATGCCATTTGTTTATTTTCATTAGAGTGGTCAGGATATTTTAAGGACTGTACACTTGTACAGGCATCCTCACATTAACTTTGAAACAAAAGAACAAATCCTTTTAAAAATTAAATTGCAGATAGTTGCCAGCAAGGAAATTGCTATAATGTGAATAGCGAGAGATGTGACAACTCCAACTTTAATATTAAAATGAGATCATTAAATCAATCAAACACCTTCATATCGTATGGCACAAATTCTTAGGACACCTTTGTGGATACAGCCCTATAGATAGAACACACCGTTCTCCTCCCTATTCTTTCGCCTCAGTGGCATGGATCAACTTTCAAGCCCGAGTATAACTCAATTGATTTATGATAATTGATGAATGCATAAGATAGTGGCACCCATGTCCATAATATTGGCCATACTACCAACGTGATACAACACAAATATTAGCATCGCTGCACCCAAATTAACTGCCTTGCATAAAAAATAGGTGTAGGCCTACCGTATTGTATTTGCACAAAATAATGACTACCTACTTACTGCATAATGGTTCATGAATAATCATGCATAATCTAATGATATTTTTACATAATAATGCATGATTCACTACAAGAAAGTATTCATCACTGTCATCATCACCATTATAATCGTACCACCACCACCATCATCATCATCACCAGCACCATCATCAGCACCATTATTATGATCACTGTCCTCACCCTCATCCCCCTTCTCCTCCTCCTCATCAGCATAACCTTCACCACCATAATCATCATCGGATTAATAATCATCATCACCTTCATAATCACAATCAAAAATCATAATCACCATTGCTTAGCCATTTTTATCATCATCATCATCTTCTTTGCTATTTCCTTAAAACATTATTTTATCCACTGTTATTCACATCATCACTCATACTCTCCATCAAATGGCATGTTCCATTGGTGCTTGTATATTTGGATTTGACTGCATCCCCATCATTACCATCTACAATGTACAGTATACAGTCGACATGCATGATTCTCTTCTATTTCTGAATAGCATTTAGCATGCTCTTCATTTCTTCTTTTAGATTCTGCATCATTAACATACCAGCCAGACACACCCTTGCAGGCACACCTGTAGCTGAGTCCAGATGACTGCCCATATGATAATTCTCACCGATGGGAGAGTTACCACGGCGATGATGCAGCAGCACCATTTGCAAGTCACTTATGCCCTTATCAATGAATTCACTCTCCATCCTCCCTCCCTCCCTCAATCTCACAACATTCAAGCATGCATCATTTGTGATGATGCCAGGAATGTAGTAATGACTGTACATTATGCGCCCGCTCGCCAGCCCGCTGAGAATTGAATGCCACTTTCCTGAATTATTTCGTTCTGCGCTTGTAATATTCCCTGATGTTGTATTTGTTCCCTTTTTGCTCTCTTTTCTCTTTCGCCTAATGCGACAGGCTTCCACTCTTTTTTTCACCCTCTCCATCTGTCTGTCTTTCCTTGCTTCTCTCTCTTTCTCTTTTTCTTTCTCTCTTGCAGAAAATGTTTGGGCAATGGGCCACCTTTTCTAGCAAAAACAATCAGTCCCAGAAGGCAATGCCTTTGCATTGAATTGTCATGTTCTGTTTATAAATAATTCAATAATGATTCTTTTTTCTTTCTTTAGTGGCCCTAAACAGTAAAACTCTTTTGAAGAATATGTGCCAACCTCCAATGCAAAAATAAGGAACCTCCCAGGGTATAATCATAATTATTTTGTACCGGTATGCTTTCTTTTAGAGTTTTCAGAAAAAATAAGAATCTAATTTTCATGATAAAACTGCTATTTTCTCCACTTTTGTTGATTACTGTTTCCTTTAATCTATACAAGTCCCTCCTTCTCCTTCTCCATTTTCTGCTTTAATCCTCGCCTTCACCATCTCTTTCCTTTGTGCTCGTTATCTTTCCTAATTTTCTCCTCTTCATCTTATAACCCATATACTTTTCAGCTTTCAATTTAACCTCATTCATTAACACGCATTAGCTTGTCCTACATCTCTGCCTCTTCTCTTCTCCACCCTCCCCGAGAAGCTGAGCAGCTCTCCCTCAAACATTTATGCCCTCTATAAATCTCTTTATAGGCGTGAGGTGGTTAGCACGGCAACCATATCCCGCCCCTAGGAACTGGGCATCCTCTCATTGTAATAAAGCAGCCTATCTCCTTACACACAGAGGGAGCCGCATGGTGAAGATAGCATCCAATCAAAGTCTACCCTTAAAGAGAAGTGTGAGTTCCGGTAGAGATTACAAGTAATCTATGAGTTGGATCCTTCTTTTGATTCCACATGGAACATGTTCAGGAGCAATCTCACATGAAAAGGATTGCTCTTGAAATGCTCTGTTATTTCAAATATGACAAATATTTTACTACTTTGGACCAAACATCCTAAGTCACAATTCTTTAATCCTACATGTACATTATGTATCCAATATATGCAATGCGTAACATGATTTGCAACCTTCAGAAATATCTAAAGAACCTTTTCTGATTCCAAAACCTCATGCTACAATAATTCCTATTTAGTAAATAATCAACCATTCAGATTTACTACTACGGTAGACGGTTTCTTTCACAATGCCATTGAATGAACAATATTAAATGTCAACTTTTCAAAGGTAAAGCCATCTCCAGATCAACATTTCCTTGATACATATATCATAGAGAGTCTTGCATGCAATCACAAGTAGGCCTTCGTGTACATGTACAGTATGTATCAATTTACCTTATAACATGGATCAATACAGTAGTTGTAATCTCAATTCAAAGCTTAGCCGTATGCACAAATAACTAAATCATTTTCCCAAATTCGAAAATGACAACAAAAAAAAGAAAAAAAATTATGGATATCACGATCATTCTAACCGATAAACATTGAAATTCAACCTAACATCTTGAACTTGAATTTCAGCATTCCTTTGACCTAAAAAAAAAAAAAATCTGAAGCTCCTAGGCCTGTCCACCATCCCGTGAAATTTGACCACAAATTCAAGCCCTTAATGTCATGGCTAGTTGACACTGCTGACTACTGAATCAACAAAGTCCGTGCCCTTTTTCAAGATCCCCATGGCGTAGGATTGTCCATAGGATCATCTATAAGACGCAGAATGAGTGATAACCCCTTGTCTTTTAAGCAAACACATTGTTTTAATGATCTGTTCCTTTGTCCTATGCAAGATGTCTGTTGAGAGCCAGAAGGGTGCTAACTCTTCTGCGAAGGGTGTTAACACTTAAGTTACCTAACACCTTTCTGGCTCTTAGCAGTTGGTACATGTGTTCCTTCACAACTTGATTGCACTTGTCTTTGGAATCAAAACTTTATTTTATTAATGGGTAAGAAAAGAAATCAGTATCATACTTAATTAAAAGAAAACACGCAGTAGTACATACTACATACATGTTATTATGAGAGAAATAAACAGAAGCATCTCATCTTAGGTCTGTATGCCTTAATGCACAAAAACTGTATTATAGAGCAATTTTAAAATGAGAATTATTAGCAGTATTTGATATTTCCATTACCTGCACTCAACATATTGTTTAAATGTTATCAGGTGTATGTAAACTATTGACCACAACTATATAGTTGAATTACTTTGATCATTGACAGAGACTTACATGTAGGCTCTTATACATGTATATCTACAAGTACATGTGAATCAAAATTACATTACAAATGCTCTTCATGGCAGAGAGTCATGTTAGTTTACAATGCTTGCTCAATTACTATATTTCCCTGCCCTGGTCCTCACAAATTATGATTACATACCATACAGACATACATACAGACAGACAGACAGACATGGTCAGGTAATTAACTAGCTGAATAACAAGCCCTGTGTCAAAGGCATAAAAGAAAGCCATCACATTATCTGACATTGTCTGGTAGCAGAGATTCGCAACAGCTGAAATCAATTAGCTAACAGGACTCGTTAAGTTAATTAACATCAGGAAATCAGTTCAGGATTGGGTGAATTATTGGACCATATGAAGTTCATAATACATTCGGCATAAGAAAACTTGTTTGTCTGAGTGAAATAATGAACATTTTTCACCTTAAAATTTCATAATTAAATGGATAATTAAAATCATTATAGATTGATAATTTGATATTCCCCAAATGAAATTCAAAATTTAAAAATTCAATTGTTAGCAGATAACCTACATGTACATAGTACATACATTTTAAAATTTATCTTAACATAAAACATGAAGAGCCTCAACATTTACAGTGAACTACATTACAAACTATCTCAGAAAAGCTTACATTTCAGAATATAAAATATAAAATGTTAATTCTGACCCTAAAAAAGAGTGAAATCAATGTAGAAAATATTATATCAAATAATATATGCATTGATTTTTTATTCAAGTACTTTTATCTACAAGAACACACTCATTGGGGGAGGGGGTGGGCTGTGATCTAAATCAAACATAAATTCCATATATTCACACATTATTGGAGGGCGTTAACATGAGTTAATGAGATGAATTTCCTTTTTTGATCACATGATGTATGTTTGTTATTGTACACTTCTTTGTTATGTATACTTCTGCTGTGACATGATCTTTGTTACTGTTAAACCTATTTAAAAAAGAAATTCTGTTGTATGACAGATGAATCAATAAATTCAATTCAATTCAATTCAAAATATGCGAGTACATGCCACACTGCAGCATGCAAATTGAAAGGGAAAGGATTTCCCTGACAATTACACATTTGCACAAGCATGTAGCAAGATAACTTTCACAAATACCTGTAATATCAAAGCAAACTAATTCTAATAATATAGACTTCACACAAACTTTCATATCACCATGGCAACTAATCATCCATTTCATCATACCATGTGACCCTTTATGATATTCCATTATTCTGTCATCTACATGATCCAAGCTTGTATTCCTTGCACTTAAGTGCTATAAGGGGCTTATCTTCATGGCATTAACAGAAAGCCAATTAACTAATATACTTTGGGGATTTCTACCACTCCGTACCCCACCAAAGCATGGCCTGGGACACTGCACTTTGCCCATGAACATCTGTACATGTACGTAACGGTGGTGAGAAAGGGATACGGACACCGCCCCCTATTAGAATACTATGTCGTCAAATACATCTGAATTACCAGATGTAAAGCATCTATGGGAAGATTAATCATGAATGTGTAATGATTTTAGTTTAATAATGAATGTACAGTGCATTGCTATTTCCAAGCATCTGACAACCTGTATCCTACTTGTCCTGTTGAGATAATAAATCCAAATATTTAGTTGAAAATGTTTCTGTTAACTGAGTTCTTCCTACTCACCTACCCCCAAAAAAAAAAACAATATTATATATACATATATCTACTAATTTTAAATTCCCCTTTAGCTAAATTATCTCATCTCCAATATATATACACTGTAGTCTGTATATATTTTTAATATGTAGACCAATATATTACTGAATAACTTTAATCCACCCTTCTTCGGATTGACAAGATATAATCACCTGTATGGCAGATATACAGATATATATAATCTGATCTCTTCCTTATTTACGGATATTCTTCTTGACTTTCAATTTAACATTTAACCTTGTTCATTAACATGCCTTAGCCTGTCCTACATCTCTGCCTCCTCTCTTCTCCACCCTCCCCTAGAAGTTTAGCAGCTCTCCCTCAAATATTTATGTCCTCTATCAATCTCTTTTTAGGTGTGAGGCGGTTAGCATGGCAACCGTATCCTGCCCCTACAAACCCACCCCCCCCCCCAAAAAAAAAAATGCCCCTCAACACACAACGTGAATTTCTCACCCCATTATCTTCACTGTAGCTAATCCTTCCAATTATGCCTTATGGTTAAAAAATTAAATCCCTCTGGTCCCAGTCCCCCCTCCTTTATCCCTATGTCATCCCATCACCATTCCTCAACCCATATAACTGGCTAAACCACCACCTGTGTATGGGCGATGTCATCTGGACATCCCGGTTAATTGGTACAGACTTGCACCATTGTCTCCTACTCGGAACCGAAAGTGTGAAAAAGACAACAGATGTCACACCAAAAAAATTAGGGTTAAATCCCTGTTTACAATCTCACAGCTGATGGTTTCATACATTTCTATGCAGCAGAGTACAAACTACGTGTATACCATTTGTTATAATGTGGATGATAATGGTCATCATTGCAACAAAGTGCACACCCTGGTGCACACATGTACCAGCAACAGTTCTAAATTATGTAAATGATATCCATTATGTCCTATCAGTTTCTCAAAGGGCAGGTGCACTGAGAACAAGGCTCCGGTATGCCGTAGGCTAAATATATATTGCACTCCTAATTCGATTGTCCCTAATACATTATTATCACACCATCATATTGTGATAGTATCACACTATACATCATAAATGTCAAGTCACAAGATACTGAACAATGAACATTGACATTTTTCTGTAAAACTAAAAGATCTACAAGATCTGCAGGGGTGCTCATCTGTACATGTATGTATGGAAAGCCATGCAGGGATGTTGCTTTTATTTTTTTTGGTAAACTACAGTATGAGATACAAATATACATGTATATGAACAATGAACAAAATAGTAACTCAAAGAGGTAGAATTTAGTAAATACATTTCTTCTGCGATTTTTCGAACCAACAAATCTGTCATATACACTGTATATCAATGTATGGATTTGTCGGTTCATAATATTGATAATAATATTTTGTAAATGGGGATGTAAATAAACTTCACATGTATATACACACATATTCATCCCTGATATGGTAAAATGACAGTTGACAGCAGATAATTGATAGATGTAACAAGAAATAGGGTTTGAACTTTGATATCTTTTTAACCGATGAAAAACAAGGGTGTTGACAAGTATCTCTGTGATAGCTATATGAAGCTGGCCAAAATAAACAACCACTTCCTTTAATCTCCATCCGGCTTCTCCCGGTCTCTAGCAATAGGCCATTTACATTGCTGAAAAGCCAATTTGAAATCCGTTGGTGTTTTGAACTACTATTTACACTAATGGAAAAACCCATAAAAAACTGTTGGTATTTGATAATTCTGTTTTGGGGGCGATTTACGCCTTTTGTCGCCGCTCTGCATGCGTCTGCACGAATGCAAGGAAAGTCACGTGACCAAAATCTTGAATAACTCACCAGTGTTTTGAGAGTGACCATTCTGGTTTATGAACATACTATGCTTGAATAACAAGTTTTAAAGGAGTTTATCAAATATCAATAAAACAATAAAAGGAAATGAAACGTATAAAATACACTTCCATTAATGGGGCAATAAAAGAAGATTCCCATTTGACTGTTTGCGCTAAGATTTATCCAGGAGATTTATCTGAGACCATAGAAGATGAGGGAGAGGCTGGAGTCTAAAGGTCAATTCTACTTCCCAAGTTTGCTTCAGTGGACATGTATCCTACCATCAGGGATGAAGCATAAGTGTAGGCCTACATCTTGAGATTTTGCTGGCATGCAGCAGTACAGCAGATATTGAATTTTTGAGTTTCCATTTAAAGGTACATATCTAGTCTTCATGGGTGTAAACAAAATGTTTATTCACTTTAACTACATTGACACCAATGAAGAAGGGTGTGTGTCCTGAATTAATGACCCAGCTAACAGTACAAGAAAAGTAGCCTCTGTATATTATTGGGGCTGGGGAAAAAGAAAGAAAATGCTGCAGTTTGATGACTAAGTCTGTTAAGCAGCCCAATGAACAAAGATACTTAGTTTTTATTTGCTATTGTTAGAACAATAAGAAGTTTACAGTACACTCAAGAAGGACTGTAACTGTAAGGGTGCACTCCCTTTCATTATCCCCAATTCAAGGCCTATTAATATAACAGTAAATGGTCCTATTCAAATAGCACACTACTCACTAGGACCAAGTCTTTTGTAGACCAGCGGTGACTCACTTCTTAGGGCACAACACCACACACACACACACACTCACCCACATGTTCTGAATGGACAAGCAATAGGTCTTTTGTACTGGAACAAAGGAGGTCTCCCTTTCTTTGTGACCTAAAACACCCAACACTAAACTCTATGAATGGGACTGTGTCTACCGACTGCCTGTGTCTCAATTTCTTTGTGACCTAAAAAAAACCCCACTAAACTCAATGAATGGGACTGTGTCTACATAATGCCTGTGTATACAGTTCTAGATCATGGACTTCATTATGGTGTACTGAATGGTTCAATTCATAGACAAAGTAGGCTACATGTAATGGGAACTGGGGAGTGATAATAATTATATATTATCAAGAAAACAAAAGGCAGGATGTACTGTACAGCTGACCTAGAATTTCAAAAGATTTCTGAGCAACATTAGGACTTAACTTCATTATCTCACATTCAAAAGGTGGTTTACTATGTAAAGTTTGCACATATTTTTGTCCTTTCCCACTTATTTAATTTGAAATAACAAGAATAATGTATAACCACTTAAGAAGGCATCTACGATCGATGAAAAGGCATAGTCCTATAGCATCGCTGGATTAAAGTAAAGTACATGTAAGTAAAGTGTACATGGGGAGTTATTGGGGAATGTAATGTAACCCCTCCCTTTAGTTTAGGGACAATTCATTTATAGTATTATACCTCACAAGATTATATCATCTGTTGAGATCCAGAAGGGCATTAATTAACTCTATTGGTTGCGTTTATCGTCCAATATTTTGCCCAGAATCAGCGTTTTCAAACGTCTTTCAGGCAAATTTTTAAGGCGATAAACGCAAAGCCTTTTTCAAACGTCTTTAGATATGGGCATATTGTAACACCGAAAAAAGTGTGTTTTTAATGTGACATACAGCCAGAATCACGTTTCTGAGACATGATAAACGCAAAGCTGTTTTGAACCCCACATACAAATCGGACCTTCCCATGCTAATCTGCTTCCTGGGTCAAACGCAAAGCAGCTGCGCAGAGACGAGGCCTTTATTTTGAATCGTGAAGAGACGATAAACGCGACATCCCGAAAATCATGTTCGTATAGTAGGGTTCGATATGTACATATCTGTGGCAAGACACGATAAACGCACCCTATGTAAAAGCATCCATGTACAATGCCCTTCTATCTCCCAGTCTCAACAGGCGATATACATGCAAACTATACACTTCAAACTACATGTAGGCACACATTCCTGACTGAAAAAGGGGCAAACACTGACAGCTGATTCAGCCTTGATGACAGCCTATGTCAGACACCATGGAATAGAGTAGATAGAGCCAATTGATTAGGCAATAGAAAGTAATAGAGTGTACTTAGATGAACTGATCGAGACACCCATATTGATTTCTACATGCAATAATAATCACAGTTATTATAGAATACAACTGTGTAATGTGTATGCAACTGATGACCAAACCCATATATGTATTACACCCATCAACATCTAGATCAACATTAAAGATAAGCTTGAGATCAGGTAATGATAGAAAATAACTTCTCACAAAATCCAACAAAATTTACACCGAATGTTCAAGATTACAAATAAATGAAATGCGCCAAACGATTTTTTGGTTGAAAATGTATAGGGGCTGAGTAATGAGTATAGAAAGATAAGGAAATCAAGGTAAGAAGGCCTGACACCATGTCCTTTATAACACAGGTCACTATAGATATGTCTTCATCAGCTTGAGATTGCCAAATAGCCCGCTATTTCTGATTTGGGAAATAAGCCTGAAGTTACAAATCGCGTCTTCATCAGCTCGAAACTCGAGCTCGAGATATTTTGCTCAGCGTTCGCGCATAGTGCAATTCTTTGGGCTGGTGAAGATGCACTGGAAAAATAGCGGAATATTTTGCAAACTAGCCCAAGATATCTTGGGATGATTTCCCGAGCAAATAGCCCGCTATTTCATGATCAGGCTAATATCCAGGATCAGAATAGCGGGCTATTTGGCAATCTCAAGCTGATGAAGACAGGCCTCTAGTGCAAATGAGAGTTGTGTTTTTATTGAAGATGATTTCCAGCAAGTTTTTTGTGAGGTTGTTGATAATTTAATGGTTCAAACAATCAATCTACTGCAGGATAAACAATCCAGAATGAATTATAGCCATGTTCTCTTGACATACATGCCTATACCAGAGCTCAGGAGTCAGGATTAGCTTTAAGTTTGCCCTATTTACAAACAAGAATAATTCTCATTCTATGGGCAAAACATCTAAAAGGGGATTTTAAATGACATTTGTTGCAACATTTGGTACTTATCCTAACATTCAAATATATGATAAATAATGGAGAAATAAAATGTACATAGAAGGCCTATGATAAAAAGGAACCTTTTTTTTATTATGGGCAAAGAAAAGTTCATTTTAAAATATAGTTCTGTGCTTATTTTCTTATTCCAAAAAGTTTATTTAAATGTTTCATACACACTAATAAGAGGAATAAGTGTTTATAGAAATTATGAAGAAATATCTTACAGGAATATGTTTTTAAAATCTGATATAAACTGAGCTTTGCATTTTGTTTTAAACCTAAATCTCATAACATTATAAATAGATTTCACTGAAAAAAGATATCAACTTTCCTAAATAGGAAACATTCATCCCCCATTTAAGAATGTCTTATCTAATGAAGGGAAACATCATCGGATATTCAGATTAATTCACATAATTGGTTTATTTCCGATGAAACTATAATCCCTCCAGCTTTGGTTTGTAGACGGAAGACATTCAAAAAAATAGGGCAGGAAGGCTGCATTAGTACTACTCGAGGTCCTTTGCGAGACTCAAACATATCTTGTAAAGGTGCTAGTGCTACCACATAATCCAATCAGTACAATATCAGCATTTTTAAAGGAGAAGTCCACGCTGATATTAACTTGGTTTTTAAAAAAGCAGAAAAATGAGAGAAACAAATTAGTGAAAGTTTGAACGATATCCAATTAGAAATATAGGAAGGTTTTGAATTTTTGGAGTTGTCATCAGTGAAACACAAATTGGCAACACTCTGATGTATCTTGCTTAGTATCTTTCTCAGTAATTGATGATGGAATAGATTTGTTTCATACAGGGGTTATATGAAAACATATTTGCAATAATCATATTTAGGGTGAATTTATGATTGAAAATTTTCTTAAGGAAAAATATAAATTATTGAAGTTTTTAGTACAGGGCGAATGGGAGGGGACCTTGCAAGATACGTCACAGAATTGCCATTTTGAGTTTGATTGATTGCACCTCCAGAAATTCATAATTTTCTTATTTTAATTGGTTTTTGCTCAAACTTTCACTAATTTGTTTCTCTTGTTTTTCTGCTTATTTAATATCGGGGCGGTCTTCCCTTTAAATACTCCTGGAGACATGAAAAGTGGTCTTTACAGGTTCCACTAAGAAATAAAAAGTAGAATCTTCAGAGTTACATTAATTTGTGTCCAGTAAATCTCTGATTACATCAATGGAATAACGACCACAATTCAATCAAGGGTGTCATTTTACCTTGATATTAAATATCTTGGTAAAATGACACCTTCAAATTACATGTATGTTGTTGTTCCACTGATGCACGCAGTGATTTGAGCAAATTATGTGCAAATACATAATTCATGTCTGCCAACAATTACACTGTGTGTGGTCATACCAATAACTCCTCTGGCAGTGTAAAAAAAACTTGGCCTACACTTACACTTACATGTCTAACAAGGTGTACAAACTGTACATGAAGTACTGTAGGGCCATAACAAGTTGATAAACAAGGTCTTCAACTTTATAAACTTCTTGGATACAAGCTTTAATACAGGAGGATTCAAAATGTATACACAGAGTGACACAAAATAATAATCACGTGATACATTGTCATGAACATTACCTTCTTTTGGTTCCTGGCTGGCCATAATTAAAGTCCTCAAAAGACAAAACTTTCAAAATTGGATGATTATTGCCCAAAACTCGCTGTTAGCTGTAGAGCACAGTGTACAGTTGTGAGTGGTGTTTGTACCTCCACGCATAAAAATTCCAAACTTTTCCACAGTACTGCAGATCGTACTGCTCTATTGCTCATCTGTGCAGTGGTATTCCAAGGCTTAGAACTCGACCTCTATACCACTGGGTCATGTCAAACAGGACCCTTTGTACCGCCCATGATTGTGGTTGCTTTCACACCCATCAACATTTGACAAAATGTTGAGAGTAAGGGTCAGACAGAGGTCTGATGTGAAGGGATGTAGCAGAAGAAAGAAGATGAAGAAATATACCAGTAGAGCACAGAGAAGAGAGAGAGAGAGAGAGGGAGAGAGAGAGAGAGAGAGAGGGGAGAGAGAGAGAGAGGGGGAGAGAGAGAGAGAGAGAGGAGGAGGAGGAGGAGGAGGAGGAGGAGAGGGGTTGAGAATAAATAGAGATGGATTTTAATAGAAGTACAGAGGTAAAGAAGAGTGGAATAAGAAATAAATCTATGCAGGAGATTAAAGCATAATTCTTTAAACTCAAAGACTGAGAATAAAAATGAGGCGGGACTAAATATATGGGGAAAAAACAGATGAGGGGGGGGGGGAGCAAATGGGGGAGACAAACGTAGCAAAAAAGCAGACGAGGGGGAGGCAAATGGGGGAGACAGACGTAGCAGAAAAACAGAGAAACTAGAATTATCTTTAAAAGAGATGTATTGTAACCTCAGTTATAAAAAGAACCGAGCAATTCTAAACCGCAAAGGTATTGTCATAATCCAATACTTATATAGTGCAGAGTTGCACTGTACATAGCTATTGATACCAATCTTCCTTTTATGATACTTTTTCCTGTCTTTTCAAAGAATATGAATAGAAAATGTTACAATTATTTAGGGGAAAATGCCTAAGAGCGACTGAGGTCGATCACTGACCTGTACAGTAATTCTGAAATAATAATTATACTGGAAATGGTCCTTGTTCACACAAGGTGGAAATATCATAATAATAATAAAAAATAATAATAATAATGGTTCATAACTTCTATCGATACTAGATATTTAAAGATAAAGACCAGTTCTGGTCATGCGATTGCATTGTGAAAGAAACGTTGTGAAATCGATCAGAAAAGGTTGATCATCTAGCATATGTGTACTGCAAGGTTCTGGAATCATCAAAATGATAAGAAATTTGGCCCAGTCTTGGTAAAGTTACAAGCACTGTACACAGAAAGATGTATATGGGACTACACGACCACGTGCGCGATATCTATTTGGTCCCAATAGATATAATAATTTACCAAATATATCAATTAGTAGGCAGTTTCCCGGCAAAATTTGTATCATCACGTATTAGTCAAAACATATCCTTTCACATGATTGGTAATGAGAGCTTCCATTTCATTTTTTGAGAGAGGGGCGTTTTCAAAACTGGTCTTTACCTTTAAGACGCCAATGGGATAAAGGATTCATGCAATTGCATGGTGGTCATGTTTATCCTGTCTTTCTGGTAAAGTTGAAAGTCTAAAAATAGTCTTGATTTCAGGTATAATGCAAAAAAAAGTAACAGACTCAAAGAATCCCATAATTTTTTACATGAATGTTTGAAACTGCTGGAATAAATAAATAAATAAACAAAATTCATGTATTAAAGTATAATGTAATGAACATAAATATACAGAGAATCGTAAGCAGTTGTGTAGAGTGGTCCCATACATAGACTGATATGTGTGTAAGTCCATTTCAATGCATGCCATTTCAGCAAATCGGAATAAATTTAGTAATGTGTTTAATACTTGGCTGAATACATGTGTATTTACTGGAATTTACAAAGTTGAGAACTCAACCTTGATAACTCCAGAAAACATTACTTTTCAAATAAATTACGGTACTTAATGAATGGAAAAGAAAAGCTGTGCAACCAGAATATTTTTGTGCGATCTTACAGGTTTTACCAGTGAGTTTTACCAGTGAGAAAGGGCACAACATTTACATTTTCCCCTTTAAACAAGTGAACCAATCACATTCAGGCTGTCTAGACGGACTTCATCTTCTATTCTCTCTCTCTCTCATATTACATTCCTGAAAGGTGCACAACATGACAGACAAGATCTGGATGACATTGTTGTTATCATTCTTTGATCTTGGAAATGTGCTTGTTGTGCTGACAACTTGTTTTGGGGGTCTTGCTGCTGGTGAATCTTGAAAAATAGGGCTGTTTGGAGAAAGAATCTAAAATCTTTATTTTAAAAATGGACCTACAAAAAGAAATTGGGGACGAGTACATGTACACACATTTACACAAATTTTAAAAAATAGAATTTTGCACATATGTCTATTAATTCTGAAAAATAATGCAGCAAAAAAAGAAAAAAATAATCTCATTCGCTCTGTAAAGAAACTACAGTATTTGCTGCAATGTCAGGCAATGTCTTAAAATCTCTCAGAAGAAGTTTATTGGGATATTTGTTGGCAATCTCTAGAAAAAATATAACTATTGCATCGAAAAAAGTTTGAAGGCTAGAAGATTTATTTGGAGCAACGCCTAATATCACATGATACCCGTGTTGTGTTCCATTGTCTTTCAGTCAGCTTTGATTGTTGTGACAGATAGCCATTTGAGCTAGCTAGGAAACGTTTCCCAAACAGGAAATCTCTCCTAAAGTGGATGTTTGGTTTCTTGGTGTCACTGATTAAACCTGAAAGCACCACAAAATCTTTGACGTAGTCGATCACTGAACCCTTTTGTCAAACAAACCTAAATTGTAATTGAGTTCAATACCTGTAAGCCCATGCATACACATAATTTACAATGGGACCAATTTCACACTGTTACACAAATGAGCTCTGAAACTCAAGACTGAAATGCATTTCATATGTTTGAGTAGAAATGTATACTAACATATACCAAATTCATACTACCGGTATTTACATTACAAATTTTAGTAACCTAATCCCCCCTCTGTATGATTATCTATTCATTGGTGTATCAAAATCAGCATTGCAGGCTGAATGGATCAGAGTACAAGAAAAACTGATAGACATACATGTACAACATGTTTAAAAACTCAATCCATTACAAAGATATCACTAGGAGATGTTTTTCATCAAAATAAATTTTGATTCATTCATTTTTTTTGGGTACAAACATTGTGAATTGCACCTTTAAGCAGATTGGCAATAATTCTCTGCTGCAATCTCTCCACATTCTGCTTGACATTCACAACACGAGCTCATAAATGCTCAACGCAGCGTGTGCCCAGCATCCAAGCGGAAGAGATGGTAAGGAAAAGCCGCAATGTACATGCTAAGGATGATGAGGATGATGAAGATTGTGATGAGTATAAACCCAATGATGGTGGTGATGAGATGGAGAATATATGGAAATAGGGTGGGAAAGAGAAGACGATGAGGAATTAATGGAGTAGAGTGAGGATGGTGATGATGATGATGATGATGATGATGATAATGATGTTAATTACTGGTAAGATAATAATGATGATGATTATGATAATGGTGAAGGTGATGTTGCTGACGATAATGGTGATGCTGATGACATTGATGATGATGACGATGATGATGATATGGAAGAGAAGGAGGAGGCAGAGGTTCAAACCTCAAACTTTTGATTGGGAGCCGAGTGAACGAACCTAGATTCATTGTGTGTCATTGGCAGGAAAAAATAAAAGCTGTAGGCCTACATGTACATGTTTCTATCAATAAAATAGGGTATTGAAAATGCCTTAAGTCAATTTCTTGCAAGTCTTTGCAATCGCATTATTGGGATCCCAGCATTCATCCGCTCATTTCCGCTCATCCCATGCAAGCAAATCTCCTACCAATTTTTTTTTTTTACATGGGCAGCAAAATCCTATGAATACTAATAACAGCATGGGACAGGCATGCAAGCACAAACTAGTTTATATATACAAACCCTTTTAATTTTCAGTCAAATGTGAACATCCAGTTACATGTACTTTGTGCAGTAATGTAAGGTACTAAGCTTATTCAAAGATAGTCCCTACATAGCCCACCCATTA
The DNA here is from genome assembly GCA_037976565.1 of Mesocentrotus franciscanus. NCBI lineage: Eukaryota > Metazoa > Echinodermata > Echinoidea > Camarodonta > Strongylocentrotidae > Mesocentrotus > Mesocentrotus franciscanus. The sequence goes on along the minus strand of CP137668.1, from coordinate 5,072,715 downwards.
TTAAAACTGATTAATTAAGATTAATTAGAGTCAGTACAGTAAATAAATAAGGAATTGTTGTTTTCAGATCTCGTTTCAGATCTCGTTTCAGATTATTTGCCCAAATATCACTACAGATCATACACTGTGCTGTATAAGAGGATTGACAATTATTCAAGAAGAAAATTTCTCCATTTTTACTTGCAATTTAAGACTACATTGTACATCCATGATAGAACATTGTATTTTGCTTCAGGGTTCAATTATTTCCTTGCCCAGGAAAGACTCTTACGATAATCAAAATCTACCAAATCGCTAATTCCGCTTCTGAAATTATCATCATCCATTCTGATGATAGCAGTTTATGGGTGTAACTTAGTACTGAGACCCAGATTTACATACAGATCAGTTTTACTGATACAGAAAGACTTATAGATTTGCAGACAGAGAAAATGAATACATGTATTGTCACTGCCTGTACTACAAGGAAAAGATCTACCGGTATGAGAAAATAAAGGCTAAAATAACCAAAACTGTCTGCCTACTTGTAAAATAAATGATGGCTATAAATTGTCATCAATTACACAATTATTTGTAATTTAGAACCCCCAATTAAAAAAGAAGAAGAGAAAATCTTATTATTTTGATTATAAAAAGACAAACACTTAATGCAAATTGGAAACTTGTCAATTAAGCAAATTGCAAACTTTGCTATGCATGTATTATTATTATTATTATTATTTTTTTTTTTTGGGGGGGGGGGTAATGTATTCATGAATGTTTTTTTAATATTTTTTATAAAGTTTGGGCAAGTCAGCATTGTACGGATGCGCGAAATGATGAAAGTAAAAAAAATTGTTTCGAAGCCTACAACGGTGGGCCCAGAAACCTTCATGTACATGAGCTAAAATTTTATCTAGGACACGTAATCTTTTGTGTACATGCACAGCCATAAAATACAGCCAACCTAATGGAATGGCCTAGTATATATGTGCCTTGGTTGTTTTAATGAGGCCATTACAGAGAATTCATGCATAATGTTTTAGTGGGAACGGGCAGTGCAGTGGAAAGACTTTCTACATGCATCTCCTTTATGGATTCTAAAATGCACGGAATATTGAGACACAATTACCATACATGGTTATCTTGACTTGAGATTATTGGTAAAAGAAAATGAAAGGTAAACATTCATTTCATCAATTTACATTTTTGGGGGTATCAATACAGTACATGCATGTCTTATTTCATCAAATAAGAAAGAGTATAATTCCCTGTGCTTGCAAGTATTAATGAGCATATTTTCATACAATTGGAAAGAGAACATATTAAACTGGAAGGCCAGACTACCGGTACATACATTTTGGAATAAATGAGCATCGTGCAACAGCAATTTTCCATTGCAAGAAATAAATTCTCGAATTATACATTTCAATCTAAAGTTACCATAACTAGCCCCAAATCCAATTGTAATTTGTGTGTGCCCTTTTCATTAGTAAAAATTTAGACTCTTATAAAGCGGAGTATCCATTTCATTATCAAAGATTAATCACACTACATTAAACTCTATCACCTCTCTATCCAGCCTAACAATTCCTAGAATAACCTTTGTCTCAGACTCTTCCAGGAATTTTTTTTTTATACATGTATCTATTCATACACTGCCATTTTAAACAGATACGATTGGAGAGTAGAATAGGCCTACTAACAGTAGTATATTATAGTTGAGGCCTAAATTTTAATGAAAGATTAATGCCAGAGGGTAAGATTGTGTAATTACGTTTAATCCCTTAGAGTTGTAGTCTTTATACAAGCAAACTACAAGTACATCAAACAAATGTCTTTACATTTTATACAATGTATACTATTCCAGGAGTAAGTACTCCATATTTACCTGTAACCAAACTCATAAAAACAAAAACTCAATTTTCTGTTCAATTGTACTTTCTAAAAATTTAGGGCTTAGAGACTGAATACATTTTAGAGAATTTCTTAATAAATTTAGAGAAAGAGGACAAAAAAATAGGGGCACCATGGTAGACAGGCAGCCTACAAGACCGACCGCACACTAGACCAACGTTGGTCTAAAGAACCTTTTGAAGAAAACAAAACTTTTCAGGAGGCCAATGAAACTGACATGTTGGTATCTGCCTTGTGAGTTGTGGACCTCAGAAAATCTTTCTACAGCCTGCGACAGTGACATTTTCAGAACGGTGTCGTCAGTCTCTGGTCTGTGGTAGAGAATACTGGACTTGGGTTACCTCGTTGAAAATAAGGCTACATTTTAGGACACACAAACCATGCACAAACACACAAAAATACAAATGAACTAAGCCTGCGGACAAGCCACAAACTTCTTCTTCATCGGATCATAACAAATGGTATCAAACATAGCTTAGTCTGCATGAACAGACACTAAAATAAAAATTTGATATGATTGGAAATAATGCCTGGATTACATTTGCCCCGGGCGCCGTACGATAAATTGATCTACATGTACGATTTTTCGTGCGAATTTTAAAGCATCGTAGGAGGCTACGGGCTACGACGTTTGTGTTTACATTATCTACGAGCATCGTGCCATTTCTTGTATTGGCCCTCGGGGGCAGGCCGGGGCTGATCCGTACAGAGGCTGGTTGGAGATTGTACGGAAATTGTGCAATTGCAGTGCAGTAGCCGTGCAGTCTCCGCACGGAAATCGTAGGGAGCCCATGCAGCCGCCGTGCCGTTTTTTGAGCGTTTTTTTTTGCCCCCATGTTCACCGAAAAATCATGCGTTTGCTGCACAATCAGCGCGAGGCCTCGGCAAGATGCTCGTACGGGGATAGTGCAATGCCACCTACGACATGTCTACGGGCTACGGGCTTACGATTTTTGTTTAACTTCTCGAGAAACAAAATCGTAGAGGATGCGGAGCCCGTGAATCCGTACGAATATCTCACGGCCGCCTCCTGCCTCCGCACGGAGGCCGCACGAAAGGGGATACGGGCAGGATACGGGCTCCGTAGACTAATCGCAGGCCAAATGTAATCCAGGCATAAATGATCTGTACATGTATTGTATTCATGAACTTCAGAATAAAACAAGCATAAGGTGCAACATTCATGACAAAAAAATCACACACACATGATAAATACCAATGAAAGATCAATCAATCAGCTTAAATAAATATATGTCATCTTTATTCTAGATCATTCACTCTGATTGAATTGGGTCTGTAATGGTAGACTAATAATGGTCTTTGGTTTGACTTGGGAAGCGACAATATGTGTCAACGCCTCTGAAAACATTGACACTTCTGGACCAAGAATTGGTAATCAATGCCTTCCCTGTCTATGCACATAGGCCTACATGTACATATGAAACATGCATAGATCTACACATACATGTACCCTATGTATTAGAGGATACAACTACCGGTATACATGTACGTGTATAGCATTCTATTTCTACATGTACCTGGATGCAGATGTTCCCTCTAGTATAAATGTACATGTACTGTACATGTATGTTATAATGCTCCCTGAGTGCATAAAAAAACAGCACTTTACAAGCTACATCAATCACGTTTTGTCATATTTTATTTTCAAACTGAAATGGCTGCCATCCGAACCTCATTTATGAAACTGTCAAAACATGTACATGTAGAGCTAATTTTGTCTTTTGTGTTTCTTTTCTTTTTTCACCAACCATCCATAAAGTAGGCTATATCCTTTTCTTGTTTTAAGCAAAGACTCACCACTTCCAAACACATATATGCTAGCAATATGAAATTAAAATAGAAGAAATATTGAAAAAAGTTTACAAAACTTAACAATACGTATTTCCCACAGGTCTAGAGTTTAAAAAGAAAGAGATAATGTATTTACGGGCATTAATCAATCTATCGTAATAAAAATACACATTTTCCAGCAGCTTCTCCTCGAAGGTTTACAATCAACCCCCTCTTCGTTTGATTTGTGATTCCCAATCAATCCAACGATAAATCACTTTCACTGAAAGTGGCAAAATATCTAATCAACTCGACTTTACTGCGGCAACATGGAATGCTCGCTATGTGCAATTTGAGGGAGAAATTCAAGGCCCAAAGAGAGGGAGCCGGTTTAGATTGATGGAAATGACATAAATTATGACTATTTGCGGCACATCTGACCTCCATGCACAACACACAGTGTAGAAACATGCATGCAATGTATGAACTAGTATGATTTACAATGTAGTCTGCTGAAAGCTAGAAGGGCATTAACTCAGATGCTCTGACATAGAACTAAAGTCCTTGTCGCTCTCAATAGACGCTGCACATGTATTTCCAAATTTCAAAGACGCTGTTTACCACATATTTGCAAAGCATGATAAAGACAAGGTATTTTCTTTTCATTACGATTTTATATTGACAAAAATTCTTGATTCTTTAAAACTTTTGTTGTTGTTGTTGTTGATGTTCAAATGTACAAAATGTAGGTCTAAATAATTTAATATTTACCGTGCTCTAGAAATATTTGTTCTCTTATGAAACACAAGAAGAAAAAAGTTGACAGCAATACATGTTGGCTACTCTCAGAATACAATAAAGATATTTGATGATGTGGGCGTTTCTTTGAACAGGAAATCCTACTGCTTGTCAATATGGCAATTTTTAGTGGACCCCCACCTCCCCCCCCCCAAATACCGCTGCACGGCTTCTATGCCCATATCACTCTCTCTCTCTCTATAATAAAAATGGTTTAATTATCTCATGCTCACAATGGACATCATATTGAGTTAACTCCCCACTATGCAATCGTGATCTCTGATCATCTTCCAATTTCGAGATGAACTCAGCATGAACTCGGCAGAGGTAGAGAAAGGTAGAGGAAGGAAGGATAGCTTACAGCGGAAGAGAGGAGGTCCAAATAGAAAGATGAGAAGTGGGAAATAGAACAAGTCCCTGCATGCTGGTGTCTGTAACAAGTACACAATGTAACTCATAGGAATGTTGGTCATTGATAATTGTATAGGTCCTACTAATAATAATTGACTTGTTAGGCCCATTTACACATCCCAAACACCTTTTTGAAAAATCAATTTTAAATTATTGTTTTTTGACTGTCAATTACACTACTACATGAAGACAAAAACATTTAAAAACGTTGGTGTTTGCTAATTCCGATTTTTGGGGTGAGTAGTGCAATCGCACAGAAGCGATGAGAGTCATGTAACCAAAAATCTTTCCCAGATGTTTCGAGAGCAGGCGTTTACACTACAAAATTGTTTGAAATGTCTACCAGTGACAGTGTTTAAAAACAAAAAGGTAGTTGGTTAGGAGGTTCCAACGAAACACCGGAATGTGAGAAAAATCGACTATTTTTGCTTGCAGTGTAAACGCAGAGCTAGTAATGCTCTATACTAAATGATGCAGTTTTAATCAATTTCAGATTCACATCACGATGAAGCAACTGTATTATGATGTAAATTATTCTGTTAAGAACCAATTTGTGTGGAGAATCAATTTGATCTGACTGGCAACTGAGGTCAAAAACGAAAAAAAAAATTCAGCCAAACATCCAATATTAACAGTTGCTTCACTTTAAAATTAGACAAAGTAATTTGCAAGAAAATAAAATGTAAAATCATGTTTCTTCTTCTAGACTATTAACACTGCACTTTTCCTTTATTAATCACCATTACACTTCTTCAAATCAATAAAATATTATTACACTATAAAAGAATAGTATTACATGTCCACCTTGAAAGGGGCAAATAAACCTATAATAATTCACTTTATTCAGGGAAAATAAAGTTTCGAAGAAGGGTAGTGAAATGCCACTATAACATCAAAAAGTGTTTTAATAAGGTGAGAGAGAAAAAACAGAAAGTCTGAAAAGTCTTTCTGCTGAACTTGTCAGCCCTCCAGATTGTGTAAAACATTGCAAGATTCTCCTTGAGCCACACTGCCTACAGTATAATGCTCATTTTTATTTATTTCATGTATTCTATTTCTAATCACTGATTTTACCAATGGTGTTCATGTGGAGCACACAACTTACAAGGGGTCAAAGGCTATAGCTACCCATAACACTGTTTTATGACATCATCATCATAGATGATTCAAAGCAGAGGAATGCAAACCAAAAAGACGTCAAAATACTGAAACCACACACACACACCTACATGTATTCTATAAATAGAGGCTTATGTCATCAGTGGCCGAGGCACCCCGTAGAAACATCCATCTAGGGAGTATGACCCCATTTTCTTCTCTCGCATAAAGGTAAGATGAAGAGGGTTCTTGTCTTAATTTCCTGGGGGTGGGGCATCATGATACACATAAGAAGATGCATATTTCTTTCTTCTCAAACTTGATAAAGATTATGCATGCCACTCCCATTCTTTCTTGGACAGGCTCTATCCATTTCTTTTTCTCTTTTCCTGACCCTTCCTTCTCTTCCTGTATACAGTTTACTTCGTTATTTTCCCTCCAATGTCCTGTGATTTTTGTTCCTCTATGCAAGCCCCCCATTCAAATTCTGTAGTTACTTGTACCACCTACTCTCCATCATCTCCTCAGTGCATATTCTGTATAGGACTACTTCATCTGAGCTTCGATCATCGAATGAACATTATGCACACACGGTGCTCGGTAGGAGAGTGACCTAGTATGCATACAGCTGCTGGGGGAGGGCAGAACTTAGTTAAAGCTGCATTCTTATATTTACAAGTTATGGGCTGATAAATGGAATTTATCACTTGGTGCAATTAACCTACTAGATAAAGCATACATGTACATGGATCTCTTTAAAAGGGAAACAAATTTGAATAAAACTTGAAACTCGTTGGGGGTGAACGAAAGTGAAACTGGTGTCAACAAAGAATGACATTTATAAATCAATTTTCAAAAAACTGTTGAGTTTTGTTTTGAGTTATCAGCATTTGAAAAAACAAGGATTGATTAAAAGATATGTTCATTATGACATAGTGACATACATGTAGCCTATGAGTATAACATGAGAGAGAGAGAGGGGGGGGGGGAGGGAGTGAGTGTGTGCATGGGGAGAGGGGGTGGGGGAAGGAACATACAAAAAAGGAGAAAGTTATACAATTAAAACAATGGCGTAGCGAGAAAAGAGGATATCGTGTGACACCAGGAAATATAAGCTGCCAAATAACAACGGAAGACACTCATAACATAAATGATAGTATTCCATGTAGCTGTATATTATTTCCTAGAATATAGAATATAGAATGTACAAAGCCATTCACAATGCACTGTATGGACTATGGATAGGAAAATAACATAACATTCAGCTGTTATAAAACTTATAATGGAGTGTAGAATGAAGAAAAAGAGAATCGAAAGCAGTTAAAATAAATACAAATGTAGATCATGTATTGCTTAGGCCAAACTCAAATACAAATGTACCTTTGTGACATTACAATTGTATGAATTGTAAACAAAAGCCATTTTTGCAGCATGAAACTTCTGCCAATTGGTAACATGCAGTATGATTATTTTATTTCACAGCATGGTACTTTTGTTAATTTCAACCACTTGCGGAATGCTTTAAAAGGACAAAAAGTATCTGGGTTTATGGTAGGCTTCTTCTTCGTGTTGCCTTCAAAGTTGGATTCTCTCTTTAAGCATAGATGTGAGATGATGAATCCAGCCTGCCCCATAAGAAATACCTACTTTACATCCTACTGAGCTACCGACCTGGTGTTTGCTGGACACTTTCTCTCTGTGTCATTTACACTATGCCAACACAACAAACAAATACAGACCCACTGCTGAATTAAAGGGAAAAAATTAAATATTCACTTACGGTAATAATATTCAGAATTAATATAAATCTTTTGCAGTATGCCCCCTATACACGTTGTCAGGACCTTCCTTTCTTACAAATGCATTTATAACTCCATTGATTAGGAGTTTAGGACTAATCTTCCTGGTAGGCCTACAATGTACAGTACGTGAATAAATGTATCTAGTGCACAAATACATGTACATGTACATACAGTACATGTTATAACATGTACATGTATGTACATGTAATAACAGGATTTAATCTAGTATGTGTTTACTATTACATGTATCTTGATATGGCTCTGAGGATGAATCTATACCAGAACAATAACAGATCAGTTAAAGTGTTTAAACATAAACGTATCTGTTTATTTATTTAAAGTGGATGTGGTGCCTTACTAATCTTGTTATTATTATTATTTGTTTTGTTACTATTTATTAATATACTGGCGCACATTCACTTGCATAATTACATGTACATGTATGCAGGCCTTAAATTTCAATATTTTTAGGGCAAGGCCACTTTTCTGTAGGGCACATTCCTATATTACAGCACAAATAGGAAGAATTGGAAAGGGCACAAAAAATCTCCAAGGCCAATGAGAGGGGCATTGAGGCCAATCAAAAGGGCATCCAAGGCCATGGCCTTGGTGGCCTTGGTGGCCTTGGATTAATTTAAGCCCTGATGTATGAAGGCCTTATTCTAATGACATAATGTACTCTACTTAGTTTTGTGCAGTTAACCAGCATTCAGTGAATATTACTCTCAAAATGCTCACCAACATAATTTTTATGTAAATGTATCTGGCCAGATAAATTGCAGTGTTTTGAAAATTGCATGCCTAGATCCATTGTGAAACATGTACAAGTGTATAATTTAGTTATGTTTCTCCAGCTAAACAAAATGAAAATAATGCTTTGTGCATGCACTGATATGAAACACATTGTTTGTTTTTTTAAGGCCTTTTTTCCTTAAGGTCATTGATTGATTTTAAAGGCACATTTCTAAAACATTCAAAGTCCATACTCTGTACAAATATGTACATGTACATGTACATGTACATGTGTAGGTACAAAGGATTTCTATATATATCTAATGTCGACAAACCCATTTAGTGAAAACCTGGAATGTCCTCCCAAAACAGTGTTGCCTTGTAAGAAGACACAACCAATGACGAATGCAGACCCATGTGGAGAGGGACCCACCAAAAACGATGAGCTGGTCAATTGGAATGACCCTTGGGGGCTTTCACATCGGTTCGATTTCATCACAACAAAAGCCCTCTCACAAAGCCTAGTGTGCGTTGTTATTAAATTTTCTGCATTGTTACCAGGACGAATCCCAAGAAATAATATTAGTGCTTTGGACGAGCGGCTAGGAAGGCAGATGGCGCTTCATTTTGTGCATCATAAGATTCCGTAATAAGTAAATCTTACGATAATCATGGTCCAATATGCACCGTTCACTAAATTTAATTAAATGCATTGAGCCACATACACAAAAGACAAAGGACATTCAACATTATCCTGACAGTAAGAAAGAAGGAGAGAGAAAAAAGGAACTCAGATGAAATGGAAATTTTAATGAAAGTTATGCATCATATCATACATTTAAGTACTATACTATACTAATCAAAATCATTTGGCAAATCAGAAGATTTACCCTTTAATATTTTTCTTTACAAAGTCAGCAAAGTGAGCTAATTACAGTCATCCAGGTACCACTAGTATTGAATAGAAATACATACACAAAAATTGCATGCTCTGGCTATACAGTAACAAAATATATATGATCCAACATACATGTACATGTACATTGTACGTGTAGATACATTGTACATACAACAATTGCTTTTTATATAGCGCAAAATCCAATAAATTATTGCTCAATGCGCTTGAAAGATGTTATCTTTCACCGAGGCCGCAGGTTGAGGTTGAAATATACTGGCACAAGGGGAATTCTGCATTTGGAGGTGAACAACGAAACGCATGAAAAATTGAGAGTATTTGCAATCGCATGCCTTGCTCCTTTTGAGTCGGACCCTCTCGATTACATTCAGGTTACCTTCGCTTCAGGCGCGCCTAGCTAAGACAAAAAGGAAAAAAGTGTGCTATATTGCATGCTCGTGCACATACATGTACAATCTGTTTAGTGTCGCATGACACCTTTTCAGCCAATAGGATACTCGCTAACAAATACTCTAATCGCATGTATAGAAAATTGACAGTTGACAAACTTAACAAAAGAAAATCAATTTTCTTTTGACTTTATCTAGTTTCAGTTCACAGTACTTAAAGAATCCATGTTTTATAGTGCATCAATATTAATTTCATCTTCCATGTTTTTAACAATTCATCAGAAGAGACATTCTTGCTCCAATATACGACTTAAAAAATTATCTTAACAACATAAAATAAGTATATATGAAGAGCATAAAGATCAATCTTATCAATGAATATTAATCTTTTGAGATCATGTAATATACAAAAATAGTAACTGAAAAAGCTATCACAGTAAGGAATGCATGAAGTGTCCAATGGAGATAACTATGTGTAAATATTTGATCTAGAGTATGGGGCCCCCGAGTTACACTAGAAAAGCCTCCATTCTACCAGAGTGAGACAGGTTTAACACGTACGTACATGTACATGTAGCTGTCTTTTGAGCGTCAAGTTACGCCTGGCTGGAATGCTCCCAGGGAGTGGAGATTGTGCATACAGTGTGTGCGGGCAAGTATTGAATCCAATGACCAGGGTAATAGTATATCTGTAAAGTGCTTAGAGACATTCGTACTCGTAGACGTATTAAGCGCTATATAAAAGCGGAATATTATTATTATTATATTTAATTAATTTTTTAATATTTTTTTTAACTGCCCCTCTTTATGTGGTGAGATGTATGTACTTAAAGTATGTACTTTGAATAAATTTGATGATAAATTTGCATTTCATTTACATGTATGTGAAGTTTATCGTACGTGTATGCATCTTATAATGTACATTGTAGCTCAGTAAGCACCCATACCAGCAAACTAAATGTTATTGGTTCACAAATCAGAAGATTCATAGGGACGCCTAGAACCCTTGAACAGGTGTGAGCTCTGCATCAGTTTGATCAATTTCATGTTCATCCATCAATATCTCATGTGAAGGTATGCAACCTCCAGCTCACAAGTCACAAAGTCATCTAGGCAAGCACAAACCCAGGGGTCATGGGTCACAATTACGGGTCAACTCGGTGACCCCATTAAGCTTTATTATGAGAAAATAAGGCACCAGTTCATATCAAGTTTCAAGATCATGATCATGTTTTTGTACCCAGGTAGCACTTTATCAAAATACAAAACAACCTTCCCTTCCTCCTCTCTGTCTCTCTTTCAAGCCCCAAAATATACAGATTCCTCTATTTTCCCTTTCTGCGTTCAATTACCTCTTTGGCTTGCTCACTCTTTCTTTCTTTTAGTCAATCCACCACTCTTTCCAGTTCTCTCCTTCTCTTTTTCATATCAGTTTCAGGACAAGAAGGGTATTGACATTACATTTAAATGTACATGTAAGTGAATTAACTCCCTTTTGGCTCTAAGCACTCTCAATTTTCCTTTCTCAACTACTTCTCTGTTTGTCTGTACAATGTACATGTCCGTCTGTATGTCTGTCTGTCTGTACCTTGTTACATGTATCTTTTCCCTTCATCCCTCTATCCTTCTCTTTCATCTTAGCCATTTTCTGAAGATGCAGAGAGCTACAGTACATGTATCATGAAATACAGTCCTGTTTTGATTCAACTTGGACTTTGGACTTGGCTGGTCTCTTGCTTCCCTATCTAAACAAAATCTACCATTGTATGGTTCAATTGATTGTTTTCAACACACTGCTTTACTATAACAAAACATATCATGGCAGAGCTACATGACTTGTATATCCCATATTCTTCATACGCACTCATTTGATAAAAACCCTGGTAGACTTTCAAGTACTGCCTATAAAACTGCAATCAATCATGGAAAGGGTTATTAAAAGTACTTTACATCACATCAAAGAAGAGCTTTTCAATACATCAAGCATTATGACATGAATTAAAACTGAAAATGTGCATTAAAGTACACTGTACAGTACCAGGATAAATACAATATAAAAAATGTAAGTCTGGTTATTCTGAATAAGAACAAAAATAAATCACTAATTACAATAAAATAATTGTGTGAACTATCTTCTAGCAGTATTTACATTCTTCTTTAGATTCACTCAACAAACGTTTGACATGTGAACCCTAACATAAATCTGAATTTTTGCTGTAGTTTTCATCATCCTCAATATTTCCCTTCCTAAATCATTTTTGCACAAAGTACCAAACTTATAAAACTTTCCCCCCAAAATAAACATGTACTGTCTGTGGTTCTGTGGTGCATCTCATGACGTTTCTGTGGCTCCACGCAACAGATATTTTGGACACAATTAGTCATCGCTGAATCAACCAATATCAACCATGCATACACAAGAAAACACTTGATATGGTTGGAAATGGGTGTCACACAGGGTTGCTAAGAGTGGTTTCTCTGGACACATGCTGGTTTTGAAAATGGTAAAATCAACAAATCGGTTTAGGCACCTGTAAGTTCAAAAGTGACGGTCTATGGATTTCATTGTGTTGGTATTTGATTGCAGCCATTGTTCTTCCATTCAGGCATAACGGTCATTACACGTACATTCAAAACTCCCACAAGTTTATGGCAATTATGGGTCATGTTCAGTGAATTCTTTTGACAATATTTATCATTATTTTTCAATTCAGTAAGAGCATTTTTTAAATATCACATCATGAGATTTTAGCTTCTGGTGCATAATTTCCAATGAAGACCAATATGAGAACTTTAATTACAAAAAAAATAATAATAATAAATATAACTGCAATCATATAAAATCTAGCATGAAGAATTTACCATTATCGGTATCAAATATTTTTCTTCTTAAATTCTTTTTAGCAAAACTTAATGCCATGATTGAAAAATGAGCATCACTCAAACTAAGTGGTCACTGACTCTACTGCATGGACAGTGTGTACATATTTGTGATGAAGTCTCAAGGCTGAACATACATCTTTGTCTATCTAAACAAAAAATCTTACCTGAAAACAGCACTTGGCCAAATGTACAGGTTGTACATGTACATTCACGGTTCACCTCACATGTATTTTTGTTTTACATAGTTATATTGTGTACATATATTTTTCTCATCAGTGTAAATCAGTGTAAGGAATGCACTCTGGTACAATATTAACCATAGAAGTTAGAACAGGTATAACTCGAATCAGGTGCTTTGATACGATCTGGTCCAGGGGGGTTGTCAGGAAAGGAGAAAGGAAAAGGATCAAGGTTTTTAACAAATTAAGCTACCATCCTGTCTCCCTACAGTACTGCAAAGCGTTAGACGAATACGTTAACACCTTGAGGAATGCTGCATACATGTACATGTAAGTAGTATTATATAAATGTAGATGATGTAATTGGAACTATATTTTGAAAAGCTCTTTGTATTGAGCTCTTACAATGTATATCATAAATTTTTTTTTAAAGGTCAGTCCAAAACAGTGGTGGTAATCAAGATTATAAGGGTGGTGACCGTGTTACAAAATATTGTACTCCTCTACATGTAGATTTATATCATAGGGGCAATTTATTATCTATGTTATTTCTCTGTAATTTATTAACTGTGCACTTATCCATGTTAACCAGCTGAATACTGTATTCTCTTATTCCCATTGGCTTAAATCAGGGACCATCCCGTTTCCATAAGCAATGAGTTAAGGTACATGTACAGTGTACAATTGACAAATGAGCTGAAATTGTCACTGCCCTGCATTGGTTTCCACCCCTGTAGGCTTTTATGTACACATATAAAGGTACCTGGTGGACAATTCAACTATTTACCAGTTATGTCTTTCATTATTGTTTAATTTGTCTTCACTCTTCAGGCTTTTATTTTATAATCTTAGATTGTGGGTTACAAACTTATGTCTAACAGCTTTTAGTTAGTGACCGGAGGGGGCAGCTAAATTGGCAACGTCTAGACAGGAGAAAGACAAGGGGCATAACAAAGTTTATTAGGGCACAGGAAGTGCTTGATGTGGGTATTACTTCTTGGGCAATGTCTGAGACGAATGCTGTGTTTCACAGATGATAGACGTGATAACAACTGGGTAAAGCTACAAAACAAAAAGATATTCTACTTTCCAAGTAATAGTGTTTTAAGATGGAACTACGCCTAACGCCAAGTTAATAAAAAAAAATTAAAAAGAGAGAGAAAACAACGAAATAAGAGGTTTAAATCAATTAATTTCTGGTGTGTCATGGAAGGCAAACTGAAGTTTATTAGCAATTGCCAAAAGTGAAACATAATATCAAAGTGAAAACATTGTAACCACATTCTGGATATGAAATTCCAACTTCAAATATTCATGAAGAATACAACAACAATTCATTTAGAATATGAATCTCGAGATGTCACTTCACTTTCAAGACTTTTAACAGTCAATCATGAATCATGACAAAGTATTTTGGGGGATACACCTGTAAATAGTTCCCTCATGAAGAAATGTGATTGTTAACTCATTATTTCATTTCTCCAAGAAAAAAATACACTGAAGAATAATGGCTGAATTTATTAAAAATTCTGATGTAATGCTCACGGAGGCATTATATTTTGTTACGAAAAGTTTTTAAAATATTTAAAAATCCAGATATGAAAATGCACATCGGTCTCGTCAACCATTTCTTTAAAGTATTTCAATCACAATTAGAGATCACATCAGGGCAATATTTGTTTACAGACTGCGTGTGTCTTCTTTTAATTCTACAAGCATGAAATTGAAAATCATCCTGGATCACAAGCCACCACCTAGACAAACATTCACAAGGCATGCACTACTGGTGAACTGCATATCTCTACACACCATCACCAGAAATGCGCAAGGGAATCAAGGCAAATGAGAGAAAGGAAATTATCAAGCTTCCCTGGATGAAACCCAACTTCCTTCAAGTTCCTCTCAGATCCCTCAAGATCGGATAAGACCATGAGCGACACTGATCTTTATGAGCTGCTGAAGTACGCTTGCTCAGCAGTCCATGTACCTGTATGAACACATCCCAAATGGTCTGTGGAAACTGTCAAATGCAAGTAGTGTTTACACACTCAATGTACAGGTACAAGTACACCTGCATGTCCCTGCCAAAATAGGATAGAAATGAATCTGCCAGTTTTATTCTAACCAGATTCTATCATGTCTACAGGCAATTCTTTGATATGTGCTACCAAAATACATATTCATGATTGATGGTTCATGTGTAAATTTCCATAAGTTTTTAAAACAAATTTCCTCTTTTTAAATATTGTTCTGAACTATTTTACATTTATATACACCATATAATCCATATATTCAACAACAAAATTTAAGTACGTCATTTTCTTTTACGGGTCCAAATAGGGTACATTTGTAAGTTACTTGTGTGACAGAGCTCTCAAAATATAACATTTCACCTGAATTGAGAGCTGAACAACCTATATAGCTGACATTACCAAAGTGAGCTTTTTGTATTTAAGTGATCATTTACAGCGAGTTCAACAAAATTGGAAAGTCGACATACATGTACATGTACTGTACATGTACGGCAAAACAATAATCTGTCATACCTTGCCACCTGGGTAACGAAGGCAAGACTTTGAGGTTTTCAAACAGGCAACCATGAAATGTGAGCCCTCTGTACAGTATAATAAAGATATTGATAGAATTGCTGACAAGTTGGGTTCATTATAATAATAAAAAAATCTGGATTTATATAGCGCTATACGAATACCCTCTCTGCATGCTTTACAGATATCATTATTGGCCCGGTTATCAGATTCATTGATGCACACAATGTGCACAATTTCCACTCCCTGGGGGGTATTTCTACCATATATGGTCACCGTGAGGGCATAAATGGCAATTTCTATCACAAAGGCTTTCGCCATCCTACCCGGTCCCCATTTCTCTCCTGGGTATGGAGTGGCCAATGAAGATTAATGTCTTGCCAAAGACTAGTGCCACATCAGGGATCACATCAGGGATCATCACAACTAGGCGTTGTGGCGTGCGCCTGTAATCCAGCTAACAGTGGAAGTTACAAACTGATTCAGCCGAGGACGCAGGTTCGAAACTGAATCGCGTCTTTCGGATGGTGACGTTAAAGGTCGGTCCCCAGACGTAAATAATCATATCTGATTGATACACGTCTGTAAAAACCCAATACACACACACACACACACACATCAAACCCAACCTTTGCACTTCCTGTCGCGTGAATAAACCTGAAATTGTAATAACTAAGTTAGACCGAAAAATCAGTCTATTTCCTTCGGGTAGATCAACATCTACAGTATATGTTCTGCTGAGACTACGTCTGGCTCCGCCAAATACCTCACTACTTCATAATGTGTTTTTAGAATCTCCTCCAAGAGTCCAAACTCCAAAGTCAAAGAGAAAGAGATGGAATTAATTTGTCTTTGAAATAAAAATTTAACATGAACATGATAAAATGAATCTTGAAATACAGTGAAAGTTGAAATGAGATTTTTTATCTACGTGTACATCTACATGTAGGTCTATATGTAGTTAAAACATGAAAAAGTAGTGACGGTGCAGTGGACACCCCACCTTAAAATGATGAAATAATGTTATTTCGAATATCTAGACCTATAGACTTCTAGACTGTGTTGAATGTTGTTCATGATAGAACTTAGACTCTAGAGAGAGTATTTCTTTTAAATTTTTATGTTAGATGAAGTCTTCAAGTTTCAGTAGTGTTAAACATTATCATTGGTTTGGAAATACTGGAATGCAAGTGCTCACACCCAATCAACAGGCAACACATTCTTCGTACACACCATACTCTCGCAAGCACACGCCCGTAGCGCTGGCTAAAATATGCGGCAGCGTATGGACCTTACCTTCAGCTAATTCTTGCTCCAGTTCGCCTAACGACTCCTGAATGTGGGTCGGAATTTGAAACCGAGATACGTCCAGTCCTCTCTCCGCCATCTCTGAAAAAGAACAGCTGACTCCACTTAATACTCAAAATTTATAAGGGTTTAAAAACAAAAACCTATGTGCCTCCAGACCTCCGATATACTATTTTCCGCGATTTTAAACAAGTCGGATTGAGAAAATTTATTTATCTCGGGAGTTTTTACCGTACTGCCGGGTGCTAGCGATTACGAATATGCATGTTGTATGTACACTGAGAATACACACACACACACGAGAAACACACATCCGCATCTCGTATACGTACAGTACATACGTACGTACGTCGATTCTCGGATTCATATATATCACGTGACTAAACAAACCTTTCTTTACCCCCTTCCAAAAAAAAAAATCTTTCTTCTATGGAACGCTAGCGGGGTACAGTTTACGATATATTCAGATATATATATTATAAAATCAGTGGATACCGATGCATTTCTAAAAGCCTAACTAGTTAAAGATACTATGTCCCTTTTGCAGCCAACATCAAATTCTGTAGAACTTTGCAGGAATTATGAATATGTCATGTATGTCCTATCTGTGAAATTTAAACGTTAGCAGTGTCCTAATATTCAAATTATGCAAGGAAACCTGTTTACTTGCTAGACTTCACTGTCAGACGCTATTGAGTGACTGACTGGCTTTATTTTCATCTTTGGTAATAACATACATAAAATGAGCTGTAAAGGGTACATGAGCATTTGTCTACATCAATAACCCACTTCTTGTAATGGCCAAAATTAAACTGATTGAATCTTTGCGCAGCATAAAACGTGCAACCATTCGGTACAATGGTCTGAAAAATCAGACTATTACTTACTGGCTCTATAGCTCCTATGTCGATTCGACAACTAATAGTCGTTATTTTCCCACTTAAAGATAAAGTTGAGTTCTGGTCATGCAATTGCATTGTGAAAGAAACGTTGTGGAATCGATCAGAAAAGGGTGATCATCTAGCATATAAGTATTGATGTGTACTGCAAGGTTCTTGAATCATCAAAATGATAACAAATTTGGCCCAGTCTTGGTAAAGCTACAATCACCGTACACAGAAAGATGTGAATGGGGCTACACGAGCATATGGCATATAAATCCGTCCCGATTTTTGTGATGTTACATGCCATATTTAGAATATTAAGGCATTTGAAGAGCCATGTTTTTCAGGGAACATTTTTTCTCTGATGTTCTTCTACACTGTCTTGCATAATACAATGATAACGCTCACAAATTATTTTTCACCTCTTCCCAGAACTCAACCTTCTCTTTGAAGACATTTTCAAGCCTCCCCCCCTTTTTTTAGGGAAGTTCTAAATTAGTATTTTCTTTCAAATGCCGTTGGAATTTAACCTTTTCATTTTTTTGGCCTGCAAATGGGACATAGTACGAAACCCTTATCCCATTTCTAAATTCATTTCAGAGAAAACTTAAATTATACATGTTATCTTCTCATCAATAGATTGTCAACTAATATTTGTATCAGTTGTTTTCAATTCAATTTTCCAATTCAATACCCCATCCACATTGTTTTACCTCACTTTTTCTTTTTTCCAACGAAATATTAATGTTGTAAGTTGCCACTTCCTGGGACCATCAACGTGTCAAGCTTCAATAGGCTTTTAATGATGTTCCCTTTTATTCTTAGTATTTTGTATGTATTTTACCTTTGAAATGCCTTGTATATAATCTCATATTTGCATGTTTTTAAGCTGAGGAATGAATCAAGACTGAACTTGAACTTGAATGTTCGAAAACATGCATAGACGTAAAAAACCGGGGGAGGGGATCTGAAGTCCCCACGGGTTTTCGGGCAACCACCACCCCGGCCACCACCTCAAAGTCGGTCAGCGACGTTAGTGCCCGAATTCAGTGGCGGATCCAGGGAGGGGGCCCGGGGGGCCAGGGCCCCCTCCCCTAGCAAAAAAAAAACAAGTAAAAACACCCTTTTTTGAAAAAATAGAAGATGGGCCCCCTCCCCTGGCGCCCAAGGGGTGGTTGTGGGAAAAAATAACCCTTCACATAGGGAAAAAAATTTCGGGTGCCAAAAAAAAAAAAATTGTGCTCACTACCCCCCCCCCACTGAGCGAAAAATCGGCCGGCACGATTTTCAAATTTTCGCACAAAGTGGGCCCCTTTTTAGGCCCCCTCCCTTGCCGCCGGCTGGATCCGCCCCTGCCCGAATTCCCTCATATTCAGGCAGGAGGTACCCAAGTTTCATTTAATTCAGGCAGCGAAAGGCCCGGATAATCTCAAATTCGGACAGGAGATGCCTAAATATTTCATTTCTGTCATTCTCACGACAAAAAAAGTGTCAACATTTATTGAGCTCTCGCTTCGCACGCGCACTGAAATTTAGAATCTGTATAAGCAAGTCCCTTGTGGGGGGGGGGGTTAGCCCCCCTTCCCCCTTCTGGAAAATGTACCGATGGTAATGTGTATTTTGGCAGTAGGCCTACAGACCTTTTCACCTTCTGCATGCTAACAAAAATGGTTCCCGTCCTTTCTTATGAACTGTTGTTATTTCCTCTTTTGTATTGCCTGCATCTGTTTCTTTAAATTCTCTCTTTTTTAATTTCTCTTTCCTTCTTGATTTGATTCGATTTGTTTCTTCCTTTCTTTTTGTCTTTATCCCCCCACTATTCACCCCACGAACGAGAACATTCTAGCCTACTTTGTTAGGTCTCTACGGAAATGAATAACGATTCTGTGTTGAACTATGAAAAAAGTGCTTCTCCTTTCAAATCTTTTTCTTTATGTTACCATATCTTCTTATCAAACCACTTTCCATGATTTTTTTTTCTTTTTAGGGAGTTAATTTCCTCTTTCTCTATCTGATTTGGCTAACATGAACGAGGAACTGGGAAACTTTTCAATACAAAATTAATCCAGATCTCTCACACTCTCACTATTTCCTTTCCTTTCCCCTGATCCCCTTTCCTTCAAAACATCTCCCCCTCTCTCTCTGTCTCTCTCTGTGTCTCGCTGTCTGTCTGTCTGTCTGCCCTCTCTCTCTCTCTCTCTCTCCCCCTCTCTCTCGAGTCTCTCTCTCTCTCTCTCTCTCTCTCTGTCTGTCTGCCCCCTCTCTCTCTCTCCACCCGAGTTACAATAATTATGCGTATCATAAAGTGTATGCATTCTTTTCGTTGAACAAAATAGTCTGTGGCCTGCTGAAATTGAAACCTGAACATACTGGGTTTGAACTCAGTACAGTAAGTTTGACCAAGGTATACTTGTAGCCTAAACCCCCCTATTGAGGTTTTAAGTTTCCCTTTGTTTAAACGTGACACTTCACGTCGGATTTAATTTGGTAGAATGTGGGCCAATAAGACCAGAGAAATAACTAAAATTGATTAACTAAAATAGCAGTTAATTGTATAACGATCTCCACACATGTTTTCATAAGCAATACCTGAACAAAATGTTATTTTAAATATTTAATTTTGTTTACAACCGGATAGTTGTCCATGTGAAATATTAAACATCCATATCCTATCGCAATCCCTATTTCGTTGATTGGTTAAGGGGGGAATCTTATTCTTTGTCCGATTTTTTCTGCTCCCATTAATTGGGACACCCGATTGTTTGATGGTAAAATTTCACCTAAATTGTATAATGATGTGAAAGAGGATGTCATTTAACACACATTTCTGCAAGGATTTTCAAAACAAATGTGTTTGAAAACGAATATTAATGAAAGAATACAAAACTGTGGTTTTCTGCGTACAACATCAAACCCAAATATGGTATTCTGTCATCAATATTCGTCTTCAAACACATTTGGTTTGAAAATCCTTGCAAAAGTGTGTGTCAAATGACATCCTCTTTCACATCATTATACAATTTAAGTGATTTTTTACCATAATTTTTTTGGCAAAAGTTGGGCTCCCAACACTTTAGAGGGGCTTTACGGCACCATTCGGTGCGTGAAGGATCATAATTCCCGATGAAGAACTTCGACATAACGTTTCACAAGAGATGGCGCTCTTTCATTAGATCGCAGGGATCCTCATTGAGATAATATCGAGTTATTGTTTATCATTCAAGTCAGATCAGCTGTCGGTCCCTTCTCGTTCTGCACCAGTCAGTGACTCGGTGTAGTCATTGGCAAATATCTTAATAACTCAATGGGGAACACATCTTCCAAGGACAAAGGTACATAATATTATTCCCTCTTACATAAACTAGGCCCACACCTAGATTTACAAGAAAGAGTGAACATCATTAACACCCCTTCTCTCTCTCTCTCTCCCTCCCCCCCCCCCTCCCGCTCTCTCTATCTCTGCCCCTCTCTTTCTCTCCCCCTCTGCCCTGCTTTCTCTATTTCTCTCTCTCTGCCCCCCTCCTCCTTTGTACCTTCCTTCCTCTGTCTGTCTCTCCCTCTCTTTTCACCCCTTGTATTTTGGGGGCATGTACATGACAAGCTTCTTAACTGCCACAGACATAAACACATGAGAATACACGTACATGTGTACATGAATCGGTAAATTTATTCTGTGTAAACATATTTCACACAGGCACTTTGGTAACCCATTCACATAGGTGTATACAAGAATAATAAATAGGAAATGATCATTTTCAAAACGTTCAATCATAACATCGTTCAATCATAACATCATCTAAACGACATTTAGCCAGGTGTCCACTTTTGAGGTATTATGATGTGATGGGTTTTATGAGCTCTAAAGCTCTAGTACATTTTGTAGCATTGGTATTCCCTAATCCCAATCCAATGTCTGTACTGAGTCTGGGAGTCTACAACTAACCATCACTGGCCTGTATTCCACCGGATTAGTCTAGCTACATCAGACTCTGCTTAACAAAAATCAGAGAGAGCAGGGAAAGCCAAAGGGAAAGCCAAATCACACTTAATTAAGCATCACATCTTATCATAATTCTGTAGTAAATTCAGGAGTGAATGGTATGCTTGGACAGAAAAAAAATATACAGTTGTAATAATGGAATCATTGAAATAGTAAGTGCCATCTGTTCAGTCAGATTTGACATAAACTGTCCTGGAAATATTGCAAAATGTAGTACTTTCACTACTTTGCAATTCAATAGAAACATCTCATTTCCATAGAAAAATCAAATTTTATAATATGTGCTCATTTTTCCCATTCAGGAAAGTAATGTAATCTGGGCTAATATATAAATAATATAATAATAATTTGTCAGCTTTTGCCCTTAAATTGGCAACACTGGTACCTACCTTTTATTGCTACATTCGTATGATAAGAATTCATGTATATAAAAAAGATATACATGGACAGAAAATATGTAGAATGAAGAAGAAAAGTGGATTTTGGACTTTACAACATGTTGCCAATTTAAGAATTTTAATGCTACTTTGCGCTTAATGATTCCTGGAATCAAGTGCCATTATGGTACTGCAACAAAGCGTGGGCAGAATTTTTACTTCTACTGCTCATGCAGCTGGTATATTTTTCAGGGTTCTGAATCAAAAAGTTATTGAGCCATACCACAAAATGTGGGTGAAAATCCTAAATTTCAGCTAAGTAGATGATTTGACAAGTTGCAAATTTTAAAATATACAAGAAATATGCCTAATGATATACATGTTTATTAATTAAATCATATATTGATTCAAAAACAATCTGCATAGACTCATTGTCAATCACAATTAAACACAAATAGATTATCTTGGTCACTGTATAACACGCCCTCCTGTGGTTACAAGATATATATTCTGAACACTTCGTTGCGCGGGTGGCAGAAGGGCGTAAGCATAGCGACTCGAAATCTACTTTTCGAATTATTGCATTTAAAGATTTGTTTTATATTTAAAGTACTTTTCGTGCCGAAAATTGGTTTAAAACTTAAGAGACTAATAGAAATGCTATAGAAGAACACGGCCACAATTTTTTTTCGGAAATAAGTTAGTTTTATAAAAGTTTGAGGCGATATAGTGCTAACGCCCTTCTGCTTAGCGCGTCATTGTTTACCTGAAATTCGAGCTAACGCCCTTCTGCCACCCGCGCGACGACTTCTCAACCTCCCCCCCTCTTTACTACCCTCTAAATGCCCTTCATACTTTACAATGACTACACATTCACAGAATACCTTGAATATAGATTTCAGATGGGATAAAGCTAAGAATTTCTAGTCAACTATCTACCGGTACACGTTTGAAGAGTAGCTTAAACAAATACAAACTTAGGCTGTGTTAATCTCGCAGTGCACCCATCATAGTAAAACACAAGAGTAAACAAAAAAAAATCAAAATATTAGTAGGAGGTGAGGATAACAAAGCATGGACAAGATTTACAAGCTCTGGTTGGTTGCCATAGAAAACAGGATAAGAGCAAGCGTTCTAAACAGTAACATTGTTTAGAATTACATACTTTTTTTTCCATCATTACCAAGGTTTAACTATTACAGAGATGTCCCCAATTCTATAAGGCAATTATTTCTTTAGACACCAAGATGTCCAGGATTTAAAATTCGAGTTCTGAAAGCTATACCATGGAATCCTTTTCAATGTCCGCATGGATACATAAACTATCTCACACACGTCAGAGCAGTTGAGGCAATAGTGGAGGTAATCTGTATGTATGTATGTATACCTTTCGTGAAATAGTTCTTGCAAAGTGCCAACTTCCCTCCTATAATGCTAATAGTACATACCAGTATCACTAAAATATAACAAATTTTATGAGATATTAGATAAGTATAAGTGGTTTAGTGGTGGTTATTTTACCCGACTGCTAAGAAAGCATAAATGCTTGTTAGTAAGCAACCAGAAGACCGACGGCTTTAGGTCCTTTCCGAGGGACCTGGTAATGAGGATTAACGCCTTACCAAAGGGCACTAGCGCATCGACTTGGTTTCGAACCCGGGTCACCGGATTACGAGACCACTGCTCTACCAACTGAGCTATCGCGCCTCCTTAAGTAGTTTTGGATAAATACTAAAAACAAATTTTTTGATCACATGCTTCATAAAATCATCTCTGGTTGGACGGCAGAGCTTCTTTTAATAGCTATCATAAAGTAAAACATTCAACAAAATAATAATATACCGGTAGATAAACATAACAACAATATTGTTCAGACTTGATGATAGCTTCAAAACAATGCTTTACAAAAGGGTAATTGTAAATGGATTTCAAGCTGGTGCACAATGCAGCACTCAGTATACTTTCTCCACTTCTAAGGGATTATAGTTGCACCACTTAAAAAAAAAAACATTCAAAGCTGTCTCCTGCAATTCTTGCCTACAAGACATATTCTCTTGAAAAAGAAAGGAAACTAGAAATATCGCAATCTGTAGTGCCGCCGATGCGAATGTATCCCCCGGCAGTGGAAGCGATTTTGTGTCATCCTAATGTTCGAAGGAGGGACAAAGATCCCCTCTCCCCTCCCTGAAACAAAAGGATGATGTAGAGATCGCCACTAGTGGCTCGGACTATTGTCAAGACTAGGATAGGAGCAGCATCACCAAACCAATATGTGTGTAGATTGTACCAAGATACATCTCCTTTCAAAATTTGAAAGAAATCCGTCATGAAATATTACCTGCAGAGCGCACACTAGACACCCACCAAAATATGACCCTTGACCCTATAAAACACGGGACACTTGTGGCAGCATTACCAAAAACTAAAGATGTGTACATTGTACTAAGACACACCTCCATACAACATTTGAAAGAAATCCGTCAAGAAATGTGGCAGTTAAAGCGCATAAAAGACATATGACCTTTGACCATATAAAAGACGGAACAATGAGGGCAGCATCGCCCAAAAGTGTAGATGTGTAGATTGTACCAAGATACATCTCCTTTCAAAATTTGAAAGAAATCCGTCATGAAATATTACCTGCAGAGCGCACACTAGACACCCACCAAAATATGACCTTTGACCCTATAAAACACGGGACACTCGTGGCAGCATTACCAAAAACTATAGGTGCGTAGATTTTACCAACATACACTTCCATACTCAATTTGAAAGAAATCTGTTAAGAAATGATGTAGTTAGACCACACACTAGAGTGCACACAAGATATCTATCAAAATATGACCTTTGACCCTGTAAAAGACGGAACACTGGAGGCAGCATCAGCAAAATCTATAGGCTTGTAGATCGTACCAAGATACACCTTCATTCAAAATTTGAACAAAATCCCTTGAGAAATGTGGCCTATAAAGCGCACACAAACCATCCACAAAAATATGGGCTTTTACCCTATAGAAGACGGAACAATGGGGGCAGCATCACCAAAAGTTAGAGGTGTGTAGATTATACCAAGATACATCTCCATACAAAATTTGAAAGAAATCCGTCAAGAAATGATGCAGTTAGACCGCACACTAGAGTGCACATAAGACATCTATCAAAATATGACCTTTGACCCTATAAAAGACGGAACACTAGAGGCTGCATCACCAAAATATATAAGCTTCTAGATTATACCAAGATACACCTTCGTTCAAAATTTGAACAAAATCCCTTGAGAAATGTGGCCTATAGAGCGCACACAAACCATCCACAAAAATATGGCCTTTTACCCTATAGAACACGGAACACTGAGGGCAGCATCACCAAAAGTTATAGGTGTGTAGATTATACCAAGATACACCTCCATACAAAATTTGAAAAAAATCCGCCAAGGAATGTGGCAGTTAGAGCGCACACAAGAATATGATGCGGCGGACGCGGCGTAACGCTGCTGAATCCGAAGTACCCCACCGGCATACTGCCGGGGGATACAATTCATACAAATATATGATAACAAAAAATATCTTCAACACTGCAATCTAAACACGAAAGGTATCGTATAAACAACATCAACAAGAGACAAACTCGGCAAGGGCATGTTTCATAATTAGCTTTTAAAACATTGCACTAGTATAAAGAATTTGTTTTGTGTGTACACGCAAACAAGGAGGGATTGTGAATAGGTTACTTAACCTCAAGTCTAATACACAGGAACATCTTTATTGATTTAATGCCATTGCTCTCCCATTTGCACTCTCTTTACATCACCCATTAGACAAAAAATGCACAATTTCTGGAATGACCGTTCATGTCAGAGACATCTGCAGAGCTTAATTAATATGTGTCAGCTGCACCCAGAGTAAATTCTGTTCATTTGAATTTCCATCTAAAGTGAAAGCCACATCCTGGCACCATGGATTACAGAGCATGTATTGTCTCCCCTATAGCATCTTGATGATGCCTGGGGTTGCTGCCCTCACCAACACGGTGCAGTTTCCTTTCACTCATCCTGCAGGGTTGTTCCCGTCTCTTTCACTTGTCCTTGCTTGATTCTACCACACTGCCCTCTAGAGTCCCATTAGTGAGAACCGACATCTCCATCTGGATCTTCTTCTCTTGGCGTTTCTTGATGGCGCGTCCACTAAAGAAGCCTATAGCCCCACCCCCAATGGCAGCAGCTGCACCGACCTTCATACCAGCAACGAAACCAACAGGGCCGCCACATATTCCTCCTAAAATGGCGCCACCTATTGGTAGCATGGCTGCTTTATATGTAGATGCCTGTTTTAATCAAAGATTAAGGGATTTGAAAAATTGAGTCTCCAGGGAACCCTGTTGAAGTTAATAATATCGTCAAAATTATCTTTTTTTCCAAATTGAAAGAATCATGCTGAATATAGCAAAACAATGAAAAGCATTGAACAAAGATATGGGTACGTGGGTGATGGGGCTACATACAAAGTAATCATGTGTGTGGCATAATTTGGGATTTTGGCCCACAGTTATAAACTATTTGTTAACTATATTTGATATATGACATTTCAAGAGCAATCCATTTCATAGGACAATGCTACTGTAACATGTTTACATGAAAATAAAAAGAACAAGAAAGCTCATAAATTATTTCATTTATCATTAAGTTCCCCTTCTTACCATGTGCTGTACCCATATACCCAAATTTACAGCGCAATCTTCACCCATCCCTTGTTAATTCACCGATTTTACTTCTAGAAGCTCTCACCTTTAAGAGATGTTTCACACCAGTTTGGATATTTGTCTGAGCAACCTGGATGTTGTTCTGTATACTGTCCACCTGCTCTTGCTGTGCCTATGTCACATTATAAAATACAAGGATAAATTTCTTAAATATAAATAAGACTAAACTGTCTTTAAGTAGGTAGTCAACAAAACACTGGATTTACATGTACACACTAATAGAAAGTTTAGAAATGATATAAAACAGTTTAAAGTATAAAAAGTGATTAAATCAATTGATTCAATTGAAAGAATGTAATCACATCAAGAATCTGAACTATCACCCAATCCCATGTTGTTACTTAAACCTTGTTTGAGAATTACCACTAGCTCAGGATAATTGGAAGCAGGTAAAAATAGTCATATCCACTAATTCCTTTTAAAAAAAGCTTTAATTTTCCATGAGTTTTTGTCATAGGGCAGGCGGCAGGCCCCATAATTCAAAGAGTACTTTTAACTGCATTTCAGAATTTTTATTTAAAGCCATGATTGAAAATGGAGTCGAGTAGAAGACACTGTTCAACAATGGCCAACTTAAACAACAGGTGTGAGGAGAGAATTGATGAATGGTAAAATTAGGATCTCTTGATAAATCCCTTAGTTAAATTACTTGCCTGTACTTGAGCAGCAAACTCATGTGTGAGGCTGTTTAATTCAACCAGCTCATTTTTCAACATGTCCCATGATTCTTGGACTTGCTCCGTCGGCATCACAGCTTCTTGAGTTTGTTGCTGCTGTTGTTGTTGCTCATTGTGGAGAAGAGGATGATGCGCTTCACTGGCTTCTTGTGTTAAGTCCTCTGGGATAGCATCTGAGGACTCCATGGAAGAACTATGGCTACTTGCTAAGAGTGGGTATATGGGTAGTAGGGAAAAGAACGAAATAGTTTTATTCAAATATTCCTGTAAACTTAAGCAGATGAGATACTAAATTTTTGCATTATGATTAATTGGACTTTTGTGCCTCTTTTAATTGGCTCCACATGCACCAAAGTAAACACTTTGTTGATGTAAGGTCTATGGTCTGGAAAAAAGTGATAGTGCATAGTTCATAGTTCATCTCTACCTCATTCCATCTTTCCCATTAACTAGTGAAATGCCCTACAATCTGGCCTATGAACATCTCATATGCCAGTTTTACCACAGAGCTAAAAACTCCATGTGGCTCTATAGTATCATACATACCTTCAAGTGAGTTTGTATGTCTGAATCTAGACCGAAGACCCTGGTCAGTGCTCAGCAGCGATTCTGTGAGTGACTGGGTCATGACTGGTGTGTCTAGTGGTGAACATTCAACCCCACAAAGCTCAATGACCTTTACTACAGCTTGGATGACCTCATCCTTGACCGGTGAGACCTGGTCATCAAATGTCTTTTGGTCGTCATCACAGACCTGCAATCTGACCTTCTCCATCTCCCGGACATTGGCTTTGAGTTGCTTCAAGACGAAAAGAAGAGCAAACCAAGAGGAAGATAAGATAAGATATATTGCCATTTGAGTTGAAATGAATTAGATCCTAGTTTTAAGACAGAGCATACATGTCAGTGCCATCACAAAAGGCATCAGTTATCAGTTATCTTACCATTGGATGTCTTCTTACCAATCTAAAGATGTCTCACACATCAATGTATACATGAAGATGAAGAAAGTTTCAGATACTTTGAAAAGCTATTAAATAGCAATGATATTCTTCAGATAGGATGTTAAATAGAGGTCACACCCCAAGTACAACCCTAACCCACTGTACTCTTTGTAAAGAGCGCCACTAGGGGGCTTTTAGTGGTACGCCTGAACATCTAGTCAAGTAAAATGGGAAGAGAGGGGGGTCAAAGTGATCAAGTTCACTTATCCCATCCACAGACAGACAATAGTGAATGATTAACCAATACTTACTTGTACTGTTCTCCTGGCATTAATCTGCTCCACTCTTAGCTTATCCCATTGCTGCAGTTGTTGAAACTGAACAACACAAACACAAAAGACCATTGCGAGATGAAGTTCCAAACAATTTGTTATCTTTTGAATGAATTGATTTGCTGAGGTGTAAGGGGAGTGTGGAGCAAAGGGAGGAAGGATGAATGGAAAAGGGGAACATATGAAATATCAGAGATATACGATATTCCATAAGAGCATTAGGCAAGGTTACTCTATCATAAAAGGAGACTACCAGTATATTGTAAACTACTGAAACTTGTGTGATTTCCAAAACACTTGCAATCTAAACCAACAGTTGTACAATTATCTGAGATACTTCTCTGCATTTCTGCATTAACTTAAACAAATTTTCTATGAATGATCAAGTCCCCTCCATCTAAACACTTGCATAAACTTTAAATCGAGTCATTATTATGGAAGACACTTGTGTGTACTTATGGAGCAGAATCTAGCTGGTAGATGGTTGCTAAACATTATGCAAGTTTCCACAAATTGTGATATTTTAGCACTATGTGCCCAGTGGAAGGGTGCCGATGAATGTGAAGACAATAAACAACAAAGCTCAGACTCGTACATGTTTGCCACATATTTCAGTATATACATCACCCAAAATGAAAATCATCTGCAATCAACACTGAAGTATAATCACAGTTATGCACCTTCTGAATGTTTCTGCAATGATTGGCAAGCCTTTCCAGGTCCACTGGTATTGCGATCTTGATGAACCTGTTGATTGCAGGTTCAAGCTTCTTGATAGGCTGTTTCATGATCTCTGTGGGTTCTTGGTCTCTGCAACTTGGGCTTTCACCAAACTCTGCCATTGCTCTTCATGGCTAGGCCTAAAATAATCAAAGAAAAAAAGGATATATTTAGTAATTTAGACCTTGTTTAGATTGTCGAATGATTGGCACTTGTAGACTAATGGCAGATATACACAAGAGGCAGATATACACAAGAGACAGAGATCACAGTTAAAATGAGGATCTAGTATTTAAATGTCACAGTGAATTGAGTGAATAATTATAATATTTGGGCCATATGTAACCTACAATCATGCCAACATTTACGCATTAATGTCTGAGGTCATCTCCACAGCGAGAAAGATACACGGAAGTGGTGAGCGATTTAGCTCTTGAAAGCTCCAAAAGTGCTCTGGTAAATTGATCAAAAATCTGGTTAAGAATATAATACTTAAATAAAACAGAGTGAATCACACTTACATGTAAAAAAAAAAGGGAAAAAATAGCTCCTGCGGACACTGCTAGCTACACCATACATGTTACATCATTCAATTCAATTACAAACCTCCGCTTCATTACATGTAGCATGGGATTTTTTTCCACCCTCTTGAGCATCTTGTCTTTTTTTAAACCAAATTTTATTGATCAATTAAAAATGAGTTACATGGGACAACATACCGTAATTAATCATAGGTTTTGTGTATATTAAATTAATCAATACAAGCCAATATGGTAGGCCTACTCTTCATTCAACCCCCTTCCATGAACTAAACATAGCCAAAATTGACAATTTTACATCAAAACAAGCATGTCCTTATCATATCAGTGACAAATTAAAGACATGTTTCCTGAATTCAGTCATGACTCTTTGAATTTGTTCTTGTAGCTAGACCTAAATGTTAGTTAATTGTAATGTAGACCGAAAATTTCTGTCTCTTTCGTTCCTTAGCCTCCGATTTTGGTAGGGTCGGCTCCTCTCTTTAGAGACAGAAGCCGACCATAGGCGCTCCTGTGCAAACTCGGTGGCACGGATCTGGCCACCAAACTTTGGACTAAAATGTCACTTTACGTCTTTAACGAACGAAAGAGACAGAAATTTTCGGTCTAATTCATATTTGTAATTACTTACTAATTTAATTGTAATATTAATGTAAACTAAAGAGTCAAGTTGTAATCTTGCACAAATTTTGAGCACATTAAAGAATAGATCTAGACTCTACAATGAATTTAAGAAGAAGCATGCCTAAATAGTCATTATTGCAGCCATTGTATATAATTTCTTAATCAATTTAAAATTAAAGCATTATTTATGGCCACAGTCATAAGGCATATCTTTGGCAGAGCGGAGCCGGAGGTAGGGCCCGCGCCCTTTCCACACCGGGCCGGGCGGACTACGTACTACCTTGGCTTTGCCTTCACTCACACTACAGACTACAGTCACACGACGTACTACGAGTCTACGACCATACGTCGTATTATTAACATGAATGCAATTAATAAGATTTACCACTTACAAGGAGGCTCTTTTGGTTCATATGTTATTTCCTGTCCATCAGCACAACATAAGTCAATATCTTTCGCATTGATATATGATAAGAAAGGGAACAAGACGCGGAAAAGCTGTCTATTCTGTTTATGCCTCCGATTTTTGTTTACGAAATCGGTCGTGGGAATTCCCGCATTATATATATCACGTCACTCGATCGGCGATCGATCGTACTCGACTCTCAAATTTGAACAATGTCGCCCTCTATACAGCTGTCCAATTCCAAACTCGCAGAAAAATAATACATGTAGTGAGTATTGTATCAATTTTTGATGCATTTCATAAATTCTTAGGAATTGAGTGTTTACATACAGGCATTAATTGAAACATAATTTAACCATTGACATATATCAAATATTGTGTGCAGTATTACAAACTGATCTGCAGCTTAAAAATGTGTCCATGGCCCATTATTGATTCTTACTTCTTCTTCTTGTTATCATTATCTTTTTTCCTTGCTGTCATAATGATCGTTGTTTTTGTTGATGGCGGTGTTGGTGCTGTTTTTTATTATTATCATCATAATAATCATCATCATTATTTGTTAGTTTCAATCTCAATTTTGCTTTCAGTTAATTCCATGTATCACGTTACACGTAGTCGGTTGTAATGACAATAAATATAAAAACAATATAAATGAATTTTAAAGGAACATATTAAATACATAAAATATATATCAAGTCAATTCGTTTGCTCAGTATCTCAGTAACTTATAAGTTAAAGACTAATTAAAAATGGAAATGAGACTATGAAAGAGGCTATAGACCGACTACATGTCTTTTCTTGTTCTTGTTATAGGCAATATTTGATAAGTGGATATATTTGTAATTACACTGCATCTTTAGAGAAAGAATGATTAAGATATGTATAACTATAAGCAACGAAGACATACTTAGTATACATAGGCCTACAAGTCATGGACATCCAATTATCTTCGTATCGTTATACACCTACTTATTATTCGTATTAGCTGAATCTCATAAATCATATTATGATAATAGCGGAAATAAACCACGCTTTTCTCATCAATCTATCTGATGAAGCAAATCGTTTCCTGGACACACTAAGTGAGATGAATGCATCCGTATAAATAATATTCAGATAATACTGACTACCCTGCCAAGTACCTTTCATCCCATAATTATCTGAGTCCTTTTTTAAAGATTTATTTTCTATTTTGGGGATATTCTAATCATAATGCAATTTTGTCAGATTTATGACTGGCGCCCGTACGAACTTACATTTCAATTTCTACAATCATTCTTAAATAGGTCTATTTCTTTTCTTTCCTTTTTTACTTTCATTCTTTCTTTAAAATTAAGATAGAGGTACAGACTCCCCTAAAAGAAGGACCGTGTAACATGTGACAGTTTAACTATTAATGTAAAGGTGATATGGATGTCATTTGTATATTTTGACTACAGGAACATTACATTTTTTGTCAGTGATAAAAAATTCTTATGAAACGGATTACTTTCAAGAGCGGTCTTATAATCAGAGTGGTAGAATAAAGTGGTTTATGATTTTAAAAAATAAAAATGAAATGAATTTTTCCCCCTTGAACTATCGATAAAAAAATGTTTAAAAAATAAAAACTTTCGTGTTTAGTGCTACCCATGTATTTCTTCATGTACGTGGTAGGGATTTATAATAGTTGCAGAAAAAATATTCATTAAAAATGTGCGTTTTAGTTTTTGCCTGATATAATGTTTTACATTTCAAATATGTTTTCATTTCTTGAGGCAGCCTGTATGTGAACAAAGAGGTTACATAAAAGCAAAGTGAATGGAACGTCCACAGCTGAAGCGATATGACATTAAAGGACATTAAAGGGGCACAACCAATCGCCACCAGACGCGCATGATGCGACGTTATAATTCCTAATACCAAGACTTTTTTACGAGTTTTCATCTTTTCTGACTCACTCGAATGATTTCGGAATATTCATAGAACCCCCCCCCCCTCTCTCTCTCTCTCTCTCTCTCTCTTCATCTCTCTCATTTTCGGTTGCATCTTTACGGTTCCTTATTCGAATTGGAAGACGACGTAAAATATTCACCTTTTGCAAAGTGACACAATCGGCAGCCTAGCATAGCCGGGTAGTGTTGGAGCTCCTTGAGGAACTTGCAAGGTCAATACGTGCGCTATATAAGAAACCAATATTATTATTATTATTATTATTATTATTATTATTATTATTATTATTATTATTATTATTATTATTATTATTATTATTATTATTATTATTATTATTATTATTATTATTATTATTATTATTATTATTATTATTATTATTATTATTATTATTATTATTATTATTATTATTATTATTCTCTGTACGTGTTTCCCTCTATTTCTCTCTCTTCATCTGCCCATTTCTATATTTATGTACACCATCATGACTATAATAAAGTACACTAGCCCCATTTCTCTCGATATCTCGCTGCCTCCCCCTCTCATTGCCTCCCCTCCCTCTCTCTTCCTTTCTCCACGCTACATCCTATTCAGTTACAGTGGCGTAGCTAGGGGGAGAATATGCCTCGTGAATCGTCTCTCATCCATTCATGAATCATTTTGTATCCATTAGTAAGGGAGGTGTCCCCCCTCCCGACAAAGGTTCCCTTTTATTTCAATGCTGGGAACAATGCAACCTCACAGCTCATCATAACCATAGGCTACTATCATCCCTTTCTCCTTCCACAACCTAAATTTCTCCACATTCCTCCATTTTGATCTAAAAGTGCCCTCCTTGACATCTCTAACAGAAGCAGCCATAAGAGAGCGAGACCGTAGTCGCGCCGGAAGCTAAAAAATGATCTATGACCCCCTTTGAGAGCAATCGTGCGCTGATAAATTGGTCAATTGATCATCACGAGCTGTTTATGATGGGGAAAGTTCAAGACGATCGACGGCGGTGACAATCATTTTACATTAACCTCTTTGGGTTTTATCTGATTTCCTTAAATTCATGAAACTGCCAATCAACATCTTCTTCGAGAACTGAATATTTTCCTAGACATGCATACGTCAGAAAATAATTGCCGTTTAAATTTAGTTCATGTGTGTTTAGATTAACCAAATTGTATTCCTAATCATCCCCGCAAAAATATATTAGACATAGTCTAAGGTAAATCCCATTATGTTACTAAGAGGCAAGACAGGTTAATTCTCTTATGGAAAGTTTGATATCATTTAATTAATAACCGACTCACCCCTTGCCCTTGGTCATCCCTTGGGGGTCGACGAAAAACACACTTGACCGCTAAACAACCAGTAACAACACGCAGCAAAGCCAATTGGGGGTGGTACCGTGCCCCATGTATTAAAAGGACACTAACAAAACATGGCATGATTTACTGCAAAACTAACAGTGCATCTCTTTAAACGAGAAAATGGCCTTTTAAACGGTGCAAATTTTTGTGTAACACAACGTACCACCGAAAAAGAGAATAACGTGCTCCAGCTACGCTTAAAATTATTCCTTCATCACAAGCCATGCATTTTTATTACAATATTCAAATTTACATGTACTGTACCTCCAAGCTAATCATAATTATGTCCTTGGAAAATTGACCTTTCAAATTTTATGTGTGAGTATGTGTACTTCTGAATTCCTTGAAAATGTCACATTGAAAAGTTGCATCAAGTGCCCTTTTTATATGAACATATTTTTTCCCTTTCCAACGAGAACCGAACAAACATAACATACCCCATCTGTCGGCCTATATTATGTATTCACCTCACGAATCCCCAGTCATCCTCTCTTTCTCTCCATGAGAGCTCTTGTGCGTAGGTTTGCACATAAGAGCCACCCTCGCCGTTTTGCCATTTTTTTTGCACTTCCTAAAATAGTTTGACCTTTAATTATTCTGCATGAATGATTAAATTTTTCTACAATGTAAAATCGAAAGTATTCAATAATATGCACCTTACTGTTATACATCTTGCCCTTGACGTGAAGACACTTTTAATATTTTATATTGTGTAACTTGATGACAAAATGACATGGTGATTATAATAAAGGGTCTAAACTTTTCTTGACTTGCTTTGTTCTCTCGCAAAACAATTTAGAAACCGAAAAAAAGTATATACTCTGGCAAGAGGCGACAGCCCCTCCCTCATGCAGCAAAATTGTGCCTGCATGCCTTTGTACCAGTTAATGCAATGCGTTTAATTTTTCTCAGGCTTGATAGTAATTTGACGTTGAAAATCTTGACAGCTTGTTTGATAAATATATACAAAATTGAGAAATTAAGAGAATGATAGTGAAAATGGAGATTGAGAAGAGTGAGATTTCTACACAATCATATTCAACGGCCAGTACCCATGTTCTATCTCCAAGAGGATTGTGAAGAGAGGAGGAAAAAATTCAACACACTGGTTATATTTTGAATATGTATCAACTGACAAAGTGCAAATTATCCTTGGCGACGGGGGATGGATGGGGTAGACCTAGTGATATATTTCCCTGGAAGAAATTATGCAATCAGCGTTTTTTTCCCTCAATATTTCTAAAGATTGAATTGCTGCAATAAATCAGATTATTAGTTCCTTTTTGTCGTTTTACGTCGACTGTCTTTCAGCTCATTTTATTCGATGAATATCTTCATCTTCTTGCCTGTGACCATCCATCAATGAGGACACAGTATTCATCGTTATCATGGATACCATGACTTGATGTGTGCGTCCACTTTGCGATTTCTCTTTCTAATAAATGAAAAACATAGGAAATAATGTTTTAATGTCTCGATGTAAATTAAATGGGGGAAAGGGAGGGTGGGAAGGGGAGGTTACGGAATAGAAGACAAATTTTACGACGCTAAAAGGGGGTATATGGATAAAGAAAATAGGAGGACTTTATCAAGTTTAGTCCAGTCTCTTTCTCCCCATTAATATCTTCCACCTCCCTATCTCTTCTGTCTCTCTCTTTCTTGTCTTATCATCTCCGTCGATTTTATTATCTCTTCCTGTCTCTTTTATTTTGGCCTTTCCTGCTTTATTTCGTTCTATTCTTGTCCTTTCTCTCAGATAACCTCTCCTTTCCCTTTCTCTCTCTCTCTCTTTCTCTTCTATTCCCCCCTCTCTCTCTCTCTCTCTTCTATTCCCCCTCTCTCTCTCTCTCCCTCTCTCTCTGTCTCCCTCTCTCTCTCTCTCTCTCTCTCTCTCCTCACCCTCTTCCCTCTCTCTGTGTCTGTCCGTTCTCTCTTTATCTCTCTCTCTCTCTCTCTCTCTCTCTCTCTCTATCTATCTATCTATCTATATCTCCCTATCCATCCATCTATCTATCCATATCTAGCTATCTAGCGATCTCCTTTTCTTCACCATAAATCTATCTATGGATCAATCTTTTCCCTCATTCAAAATTTGGAACTTCCCTGTCCTCTATCCCTTACCAGTTCACTCTTTATGATCCTCCTATTAGTCAGATCTTTCATATTTATATCGAACGATTCTATATTAACGTATTCTGCCCCTCTTCCCTGCACGAAAAGTCCTATCTTTGGTCTCTCTTTGGAGGCTAAGATTTCTTTCCTGCCGGCAATGTGGCAAACGCGGGAATAGAGGGAATTTTCCCCGGGCGGTTTACGGGGGAGACTTTGAAAGACTTCCGTTACAGAGAACGGTCACGAACCTTCATGACGAAAATGGACCGTTTTAAAAATCAAAATTGGAAACTCAAAACCATTTGTCAGGAAAGAGAAATGCATTGTATGCATGCCAATGATCGTAATTTTGGGCGGAGAACACGAAAGACTATTCTAAGATTCAACACGAAAGCACTTTGATATGGCATGGCTTTTTATAATGAGGGTTAATGAAGGATGTTCTGTTAAAAAAATCATGCTTATATTAACGGAAAAGGGGAATATAAAGTGACAATGTGGTCCATCTTGCTAATAAAATGTCTAATGTGTTGCACGACGTAAGAATTTTAAGAAAGTCCTTCTTCCCAGGACAAAACAAAAACATCGTGTTAACTCAGGCGAATCACACCGCTACAACGTGTGATGTAAAGTGCTTAAAACATTCTGTATGAAAAGAAAATAAATAATTATTCTGTTTATGAATTGGAACAGGTTCTTACCGTGAAAACACTGTGGAACGTTCAATGACCACGCTAAATCGATTGACGCTATGTGTTTTAATAAAAGAAAGACTCATAACTTCAATTCCGTATGATATTGTGTGTTGAGAAATGTAAAAAGCAAAATTCTAAAGACTATTCAGTTTGTATTCTGAAAAAATAATGCTTGTTCTCGACTTTTGGTCATGCATGAAACTGTCGAGCGGTAATATTTTCATATTATGTTAGTGTGCTATATTTTAATCACATGCATTGTGAAAATTGTGAATAATGAATTTTATACAACACCTTCGTAGATCATTGTCATTTGATTGGAGGATTGTTGGTCACATGATATTCAATAAATAATACTATTGCACGATTTTCACAATGCATTTAATTTATCTTTAATATAAGGAGCAAAGCATAATTTGTTGAAAGATGTTGTATAAAACAAATAATGAATGTTTTTCATTCGTTCAATAGTGCAAATATTTTCATTCGTTGAAAGATTAACGTTAATTCTATTCAAATCGGCTGACGCCTCGTTGAATAGAACGTTAATCTTTCAACTCATGAAAATATTCGCACTATTGAACTCATAAGCATTCATTATTTGTATAATATTGGAATTATATATTCGTTTATCATATAATAAAAAGATGGAAAATATTTTGCTTCTATATGTTATGTATGAAATAGAATCGGAGTTTTTAAGAAATAAAATTAATCAATACGAAAACCATACTGTGGACACATACAAACATACACACACACACGCACAATGTTATGTAACTGCGGTGGTTATGGGAGTGTTTACTCAACATTAAAGTGACTCGGTAACATTGCCTCAGATTCTGAATCAAAATCCTAGATTTAGCTCATGCTGCAATCATAATTAGAAACCTTTAGGTCAGTCAGGAAACCCATGACTTTTACAAGCCGTTCGCCTGTCTGATTATCAAGATATTTATGATTGGAAATCGAAATTTCATTTTTTTCGTTTTCCTAACGGTTTTTGTAACACTACAGTCAATTGGGGAAATGAGTATGGTAAAACCGGTCACTCAAAGATTTTTTTTTTTTTTTTGGAGGCATTTCATGATCATTTTGAAGCGCAATTTTTTTAGGGCTTCAATATTACACCATATCACAGACACTGATAACGCGTAGGGCCATACATCTAAGATTTAACATTGTTAAACGATGCCTTTAAGCAGCGATAAAAAATGCAATGACGAACGCATTTTCCACGAAATTCGTGTCGTTAATAGTCCTTTTCTTCTCATTCTTTGATCTGTCACTGTCTTGAATAATGTCGTTGATGGCGATAGACAATGAAATGGAACCCAATCCCTGGGGAGGCATATTTCTGACGAAATTTGGACGTTCCAAAGAAAACAACCAAATTACGGAAAATGATTGACAGTATAAGATGAAAGATAAACAACTTATGGTTTACACTTTGCCCTGGGGTAAAGGAAATGACATGATGTCTGGGATACTCTTGAATGAAAAGAAATGGAAACGTGAAAACAAAATAATTCCGGACCTCTCCTATATAGATGTGTTTTTCATGTTAATTATTTTTTCTCAACGATATGGGATAACAGGATGCTAATTCATTTCCGATTTTAAATCGGAGTCATTTTTCAGATTTAGATTTGATTTATTTTTTGACCATCAATATATTGCACATCACAAATAAGACAAAACTAAATAAAGCAAATTACTGTTTATACAGAAGAATAGCATTTCTAACCCTCTTCATCATAAATATGAAACGCCATGTCAGGCTCTTAGGTTATCGGTCTCTTGTGCCGTTGAACTCGCGAACCCTTTGATAACTTAGCAGAAGACCGGTGAAACTGACATGTCGTTCTCAGGGGCTGTAGCAGCCTAGAGTTGTTGTGAAACTGGGGTATAGGAGGGTAAAATCAATTTTCTGTGAAGACTGAAGGAAAAAATGGGCCACTTCTTTTAAAATAAAAAAAATAGACAAATTATAAGATGAGGTATAGAAGAAAACACAAGAATGTCTCATATTTTTATCAGTGATTCAGACTTTTTTTCTCAATATGACATATTTGTTGCACAAAACTAATAAATGGATATACAAAATAAAAACTGAAATGGTGACCTTGGGTTCAAATCCTTAGGAATCACCTAGTAAGCCTTTTAGGTAGAACTATTTTGCCTCTTTAGTATTAAAAAAACACACACCAAAACATATGATCGTCATACAGAAAGTACCAAATACCTTGTAAAATCGCAGTACAATACAATTCTACATCAAAGTGCTTAAAATAAAATATAGAAGATAATGGAACATTTGGCTTAAGCTCCACCTGTCATGGATGAAGGTAGGATGGATAATTAATCAAGAGGATTAAGTTGAGCAGGTGATCTAGGTCGGTAGAAGTTAGAGTTACTTTTAGCAGGATTATGCGCTTATATACGTCCATTCTAGATTATCTCTTTCTTGCGGAGATATGGCGAATTAGAGAGATAATATTATTTGATGTTTATTTGATCTGACGGCTAAATGAGCAAATATGGTTTTAAGTATAACTAAATGGGCATATAACATACCAATGGCTTGTCTGTCAGTCCGGTCCGAGGGATTCAATAAACAAGAGTATGAAAATTCTCATCACAGAGTGCACGAGCGTATGGTTCTATGTTTAGAACATAGGCCTTCTTATACCGAGGCTATCTTTTTATAGGGCCATTGCTCATTCAGATTATTACAGAATCAAAGTGATTAACTTATTAAAGGGATTGTGTATCTTTGTCTCAGATTCTAAACAAAATCCTGGATTTAGCTCATGCTGCAATCATAATTATAAACCTTTAGGTCAGTCTGGAATCCCATGACGTTTACAAGCCGATCGCCCGTCTGATTATCAAGATATTTATGATTGGAATTCGAAATTTTAAAACCGTTTTCCCAACGGGTTTTATAACACTAAATACTATTGGGAAAAATGAGTGTGGTAAAACCGGTCGCTCAAAGATTTTCACTTTTTTGAGGCATTTCATGATTATTTTGAAGCGCAATTTATTTAGGGCTTCAATATTACACCATATCACAGACCCTGATAGCACGTAGGGCCATGCATCTAAGATTTGGCATTGTTAAACAATGCCTTTAAAGGCTCTATAGAAATAAAAAAATATTCAGAAGTCAGACTGTTAGGGTAGCTAAATTTCACTGAACTGCTGTGCCTTGAGATGATTTTGCCAACCTCATAAAAATTTGGAAATATGATTTGAACGAAATCGTACTAAATTTGGCCAGTGAGATTTATTTGTAGAAGAACCCAGTCGACGAGTGAATTAGTATAGGAATAACTTTTCAGCTGATTTCGTAATAAAGTCAAAATGTTCATATCACAGACGCGGGATGTCTAATGCAGTTGATTTCTCTTTATTTTCATATGTAATACTCAATAATCATTCAATGGCTACACCTGTAGATCATAGGCTTCAAGAAGAAGGAAAACAGTTTCACTATCACCATCTCAATGATAAGATGCATTTCACATGACGTCCTATAATAGACATGAGTTTCGGGTTTACTATTTCGCATCCATTTAACGGCGATTCTTGAATCATGAATCAGGAATTAAAGGTGCTATCAATAAATCAACCCAACTTGTAATAGACAATACAAGACATGTATAATTAAGCCAATATATATATTTTTAAAAAAGAGTTATCCCTCCATACAAATAATGTCTTTTTTATGATCTGATGATCATAACCATGTACGTTAGGTAATAATGTACGCAGAAATAAAAAAACACAAAACAAACAAACAAAAAAACAAACTAGGCCTACATTATGTATCGGCAAGCCAAACAGAAATTATATAATATTTTCTACCGAAACCTTTCTGAATCAAGCTTTCAATTTGAAGCAAAAAAATACAGATGCATAAACGAACCACAAATTTTTTTCCGCTTGAGAATTGGGTACCTTTAAGGCCTCTGCTGACAGGCCAGCTAGCAGGTGCATGTAAATAATCAGTTATCTATCTTACATCATGGTTAGTGTAATACAAGCATATCACCATCTTGTTTCCATCTACTTTATCTGTTTAACTTTCTTTTATCGCCCTATATCTGTGCACGCATATTGTAATTGATTTGTGTGGCATTGAAGTATCATCTAAATATCTCCTGACAGTTGTAAACCAACTTACACAAGAGAATCGTCGATGACAGAGCGGTGATTTTTTTTCTTGGTTTCATAAATATTCATTTTTTGTCAATATCAAAATGAATATCTCGAACTCTTATGCATGATGGGATTTGCTGAGACAGTTATATTAGAATTGTTCTGGAAACAATTAGGGCGACTGATTGAAACAACTGGAGCACAAAGTAAAGTAATTAACCATAGACCTAGTCCATGAATTAACCCAGGTGGGTTGTGTTTCTTGAACTCTTGATTGTGCAAACGGGTTTAAAGTAACACATTATCTGCAAAATTCAGATCAAAATGATAATATATGCAAAAGGAAAAATTATATGTTTAAAGTGGGGGCGGGATGGTGGATGGATGGCCGGGGAGGGACAGATTGAGTATAAAACGCACACCACTCGTGTATGTTTCATCAAAGCAATGAGTGTCTATTATAGATAAGCCAATATGATATTCAATTAACATAAAACGATTCAAGATTCAAAGTTTTATTGTCCATATATATGTAATACAGAATCCAGAATCACAGAATCAATTTCATTGATGATGACACACATTATAAACATAGACAAAATATGGTACCGAAGAAAGACGTCATTATGGAACTAACTGTACTGAATACTGTATGTAATGATATATAAATATTGACTGACACATTTCATATTTAAAAGACAAGAGCTTGCATCGTCAAAATAAAATGAATAAACGCCATAAAATTACTACCAACAACAAGAACAACGTCAAAATAACGTGGTTTATTTATTTATTTATTTATATATATATATATATATATATTTTTTTGGGGGCATTAAGACGCTTCATAATTTTGTTAAAATTGGAGCCTAAAAAAAAGCTTTTAAAGTACTCTCAACCTGTGTTATTCTCTTTTTCTGTGCACACTTCCATTAGGAATGAGAGAATTGATAAGAATTCACAGGCAGTGTGATATACTATAGCAGTGATCTTAAAAGCGTTGCCCATCTGCCTCGTCCAATTCGCAATCTAAACACGTTCCTTATCGAACCGTTTCACTTCTCGCTCGCACAAAAAAGAGGGAAAGAGAGAGGAAATTAAACCATGAACAGTTTCCGCCATTCCGCTCGAAAATGTTATTATTTTCTAGGAGAAAACAATCGGCTGGATGTGAACAAGAATAGCCGATCGAAATCAATGGTCGTGTCAGTGACCAATGAGAGAAAAAAAAACATGATTAACCTGCCCCAGCGAACTAAATAATATCCTTGCAAGGCGGCAGAGAGTTCATCTTGATAGTTTTGACATTTTCAATATTATTGTTTGTAGGATCAGCATTTTCTTATTTTTGACCCTTCCCCTGTACCCTGACTCTCTCTCTCTCTCTCTCTCTTGCCGTCCCTCCGACCTTCCCATCCTCTCTTATCTCTCTCTCTCTCTCTCTCTCTCTCTCTTCATCGCTCCCCCTCACAATCCTTCTTATATTATGTACTTTAATCGCATGGCAATCATTTGCTTCCATAAAGAGGACAAATGTTTAATTATTTACAAAATCAATAATTATCGAGAAATAAAATCACATCAAAAGAATTTACAACTTGTGTTGTAGCAAGATGTTCATAACTACCTCTTTAGTATGATCATATCAGATGCAATATCACCAACACCGTGCCAATATTAAACCAAAGACAATGCATATATAAGTTTCCATGCGGCCGGCATATTATGGCCAGTGACACCTTCAAAGCTCGTTTGAACCCTTTACAACGAATAAAGTCTATACTTTTATTCACTATCTCTGACAATGGAGAAAAAGGGGACTCACGCGTTCAGGCAACATTCATGCATATTTTAATATTCAAATAAAATTTATGACCTTTAAATAATTCTTTTGGGGTCATGATGTATAGCTTTATAGGCTCCCTAGTCCCATTAGGCGCCCCAAAACTAAAACAAAATCATTAAATGTTTTGATTAATCTTACTCCATCAAGCACAAACCGGTTTTGAGAGAAAATGCCTTGAGTGATTAAAGTTGGAAGTTAGTAAGACGCCCGTTAATATTAGGAATAGGGCTTAAAACCCACCGTCCCACGTTTTTGTTGAGGATAACTATGATTGTAATCCGTGGCGTAGCTAAGGGGTCATGCAGTGGCGGATCCAGGGGGGGGGGGGGGCCCCCCTCCCTAGAAAAAAACAGGTAAAAACACCCTTTTTGAAAAAAAAGAAGTTGGGCCCCCTCCCCTGGCGCCCAAGGGGTGGCGGTGGAAAAAAAACCTCTCCGTAGGAAAATTTTTTTTCGGGTGCCTAAAAAAAAAATTTTCGGGTGCCTAAAAAAAAAAATTTGTGCTCACTACCCTTTGAGCCCAAGGGGGGGGGGTGGCGGTGGTAAAAAAATTACCCTTCCCGGAGGGCAATTTTTTTTTCGGGTGCCAACATTTTTTTTTGCTCACTACCCCCTCCCCCACTGAGCGAAAAATCGACCAGCACGATTTTCAAATTTTCGCACGAAGTGGGCCCCTTTTTAGGCCCCCTACCTTGCCGCCGGCTGGATCCGCCCCTGGGGTCATGGAGGAACATTCCCCTTAATGAATGGTGAAAAAGGGGTAAAAGGAGAAAATAAGGCAAAATGGAAAAGAAATGAAAAGAAGAATCAGGGAATTAATCCTCCCTAACCGCATTTTCATCCACGTTTTTTAAACTCCTTCTTTTATGGATCACGTGTAGTGAGTTTATCTAGAAGGAGTGTTTGTTTTTACCCAAACTGCTCTTTTAATGTCACGGGTCAAAAAATAGACAAAAAAGACAAGAAAAGAAGAATAAAAAACGTTTAAACTTCAAATGTCATCCCTTATTGATCGCTTCCACAGAAAGCGGGTATGCAAACATTAGTTTGAGAAATCAATTAAGGCACTCGAAACTGAGA
Source organism: Mesocentrotus franciscanus (assembly GCA_037976565.1). Lineage (NCBI taxonomy): Eukaryota > Metazoa > Echinodermata > Echinoidea > Camarodonta > Strongylocentrotidae > Mesocentrotus > Mesocentrotus franciscanus. The sequence goes on along the minus strand of CP137668.1, from coordinate 5,028,516 downwards.
GAGAGCCTCATTATCATATTGCCATGCAATCAAAAGAAAAAAGATCGGATGTGTGGTCCAAAATCAAACTCTAATTATCTCAGCTCTTTGTTGACACTTCCTATTAGTCTCAGATTTGCGTTATTCTTGTTCGATTTTACACACCGTAACCACAGCCGCACTCGCAGCGTACGAATCAGAAGTTAAATATAGGACTACATTTTCATGAATTCTGACCATGTTGAGATTCACACTGCAAATTTACTCAAAGGGCAATTAAAAACAAGATCCCAAATACAATGACAGAGAGATGTGTGTATTAAAAATTTGTGTAGGAGGTTACCGCAATTTTCTACTGCAACGGCCATCGAAAACAGGAGAGAAACAGATCAGAAAAGAGGCACATTTGTTTTTAGCACATTATAGTGATCTTATATGATTTTCGAAGCTTTAAACTAGAAAACTGAGATATGAGCCATTAAAACACGAAATACGCCGAATATCTTGAATGAAAACATACGCGTATAATTATGTTAATTTGATTTCTTTTCGCAATGATTGCGAATTTAACATAACCGTCTCATAAATATCCAATTGCATTTGAAAAACAAGGGACAATTTATTTTGGGCTCATGACAATGTTTACCAAAATGACAATTATGTTATAGGGTTGTTATAAATTTTAAACGAATATATTGATGCTAGTTAAAAATGATTTTTTTTTTTCTTCAAATTGTCAAAATCCCTTCATAAAACGCCGATCCTCTGTATAATGTTAGTTATGATGTCTTCAGCATAAGAAAATTCTATACTCTACCAACTTACGCCTAGCCTACACGCAAACATGTATTGTATTGTATTGTATTTATTAATCTTCATTGATGTACATCAATAATCTGTTTATAAACATATAAATCAATTTACAATGCAATGTAACAAATCAATATTCTGTTTGTAAACATAATCATATAAATTAATTTACAATGCAGTGTAGCAAAACAGAAGGAAAATTATATACAGCAGAAAAACTTTGTTTTCTTCTTGTAATAACATGACACATAATGCATAAAGTAAATAATATAATGTACCATATTACATCCGAAGATTTAGATTTATAAAACCTTATATAGCAATTTTCTAAATATATTATAACTCATGCACAAAATAGGTATATGAGGTACATGGAATGCAATAGATAATTTTTTCGCCTAAAATAAATGACTTAATAGTACCTATACATATTATATGCAACCTACTGTGTAATTAAACCAAAAACATCAGATTGTAATTGTTTGCCTTGTCTTTATATGTTGGTCATTGTCGTTTAATACTTTAGGTCGAATACATAAAAGAAATATATAGAAAACAATAGGGTTGTATACTTATTTCTTTATCAATTTTTTTTTTTTAACTTTGTTGTTACATAGTATCTAAAAGTTACCCCTCACTGCAATTATGTTTTTGGTGAACGAAGAGAAAATATCTATTATATCTTTATTGTCTAAGCTCATTATATATATGAATTTTTCTTGACATTCCAAGTTACTAAAATTTTCTTCCAAATTGCTAATTTTTTCAAGAAAATCTACTCGTAAATCTTTATATTTATCACATTTCATAATTATATGGAATTCATCTTCTACTAGATTCATATTACAGTCTTCACAGAATCGTAGATTAGGGGGCGTTTTCTGGTCTTTTATATCTTCCCGTTTCTATGGGTAAGTTGTGTGCGCTCAGTCGTAGTTTGGTGATATTTTTTCTTAAATTTATATTTGGTATAAGAGATATATACTTTCCTTGCTTGATTGTATTTTTAAATTGTCTAAAGGTTCTGAGTTTATTTCCTTTACGGGTATCCCTATCATCAAATAAATCCAGTTTTAATAGTTCATCAATTCTTCTTTCCAAACAAAGTTTACATAGCTCGACAAAATCTTTTTGAGAAATTGGTATATTTTCAGGGTCCAATACGGTCTCTTTTCCATTATTACAAATATTTAGTGAACTAAAGATATCCCGAATTGACATTAACCAACAGCTTTGTTCGTTATTTACTAATTTTTTTTTGTTTTCTTCAAAGGATTTATAGACAAGGTCATTATCATCCAAACTTCGTATTCGTATCCAATATTTGAGCATGTTTATTGCAATTTGAATAAGTTGAGGATGCCTTCCAATTTCCCCCTTTACCCCTAAGATATTTTTACAACACTGAATGTGTACTTTCTAAAAATCGTTTTGATAATAAAGTCCTGTTTTCCCTGTTTCTATTTGAAGAATTTTCTTCATGACTATTGCACTAGCACCCTAAATATCTGATCCATAAAGCAAAATAGGTTGTATTGTTGCATCAAAAAGGTGTACTAAGGTTTAATACTGGGCGTATAATTGCCGAAAGATTTATAAAGTTTAAATAATGCTCTCCCTTGTCGCTGTAATCCGGCATTGATTATGTATATTATGCATGTGGAAGTATTATCCGTTTAATTATCATATCCTTGAAGGTGAAACACTAATTCGATATAAAACTATAATTCCTAATCCATAATAGCCAGAGATAATGGGAATGATATACTATTGTATTCCATATTCGAATTAGAATGATCCATCTGAGGGGAGATTATCAGCTGGATGTCGTGCAAGGTATATACGGGCTAGACAAAATGTATAAAAAAGATTGTAACACTCGAGCCGGATTCAAGGTTTCTTGGGTTGCAATTTTCATGACGATATTCTAGTCAGCTCAGAGGATTTTGATTAAGGTATAAGGAACATTAAATGTTGGTATTCATCACGAACAGCTCTGTAAATGATATACATAATGATTGAATGGTAGAGAGAATGTACAAAGTGAGATACGAAGAATGATGGAACAAACGAGAAGATTAAGACAGGCGGAGTAAAGGATATCAGGAGATGAATACTTAATAGTGTGCGTGTGTGCGTGCGTGTGTGTGGGTGCGTGTGTGGGTGCGTGTGTGCGTGTGTGCGTGCGTATGTGCGTGTGCGTGAATGTGTGTGTGTGTATACATACATATCATTACATATATATATATATATATATATATATGATCAAAGGAATGCTAAATTATATCGTGTAAAATATCAAAATAACTAGATACCATTTAGACATTCAAATTTTACGAATTCGACAAGACTTTTATCAGGTCGCATGGATACAATTGATTTACGTGTCTTTTAGTCAATCAGAAAATTAAAGGAGTGTTGTGATATCGTTCAGTAATCTTCTTGCAAACAGATAAAGAGGTTTTCATCTTTTATCTAAACATCCGTTTCCGGAAAAACCCAATAGGAAGACCTCGTCGCACACTAACCGTACACTGGCGTATTCTCGAAGACCAATGACGGGGAGATTATTTTTTATGCTTAAAAATAAATTGATTAATCAATTATGACTTGCACCATCATTTCTTCATTATAAAATTGTTTTCAGTTCGCATCATCATCAGCATCATCATCATCTTCTTCTTCTTCTTCTTCTTCTTCTTCTTCTTCTTCTTCTTCTCCTTCTTCTTCTTCTTCTTCTTCATCTTCCTCTTTTATGTACTGGACATTCTATTTAATTTTAAAATTTAGATTAAAAAACAGCTAAATGTGAGTTGTTGCGTGTTAGATTCTTGTAAAAAATAATGTGTATGTATTTAACATATATATTGATATCATTCTAGTATTAATAGAAATCATATCACTACACGCACGCACACAGGCATAAATAAATAAATATATATATATATATATATATATATATATATATATATTTATTTTTTATTTCTTTCCTTTTGTTCTACTTTTTGTCATTCTTTTCCCTATCACTCATGTTGAAGAACAATAATCTCCTCCTCCATCAGCGTAAATCACTTAAGCTTGGCAATATATAATAAAAACCAGTTTCTCTAGTTGTCATACGAAACTTGGATTATTATCCGATTTGACTGACTTAATGATTAGATTATTATAACTCTATCACATGAATAATCAAGTTATTAAATAACACTTGAAATAGACTTATGATTACATTATTACATGTAAATTACTAGTGATGGATCTCTTAGGAATTCAAGAAGACTATGGAAATTTTAACCACTCAGAATGTCCAGTAAATATTCTCCGGAATGTATTCCCTATTATCAGTATATCAAGCAGTTGGGTGCTTCTGGAAAATAGGTATTCTCTCTACAAAATGTGATCGCGTTACTTAAAGAGAATGTTGAGTTCTGGGGAGAGGTAAAAAATAAAAAAACGCCCGTTAATATTAGGAATAGGGCTTAAAACCCACCGTCCCACGTTTTTGTTGAGGATAACTATGATTGTAATCCGTGGCGTAGCTAAGGGGTCATGCAGTGGCGGATCCAGGGGCAGGGCCCCTCCCTAGAAAAAAACAGGTAAAAACACCCTTTTTGAAAAAGAAGTTGGGCCCTCCTGGCGCCCAAGGGGTGGCGGTGGAAAAAAAATAACCCTCTCCGTAGGAAAATTTTTTTTCGGGTGCCTAAAAAAAAAAATTTTCGGGTGCCTAAAAAAAAAAATTTGTGCTCACTACCCTTTGAGCCCAAGGGGTGGCGGTGGTAAAAAAATTACCCTTCCCGGAGGGGAATTTTTTTTTCGGGTGCCAACATTTTTTTTTTTATAATAATGGGCCAAATTTCTTATCATTTTGATGACTCAAGAACCTTGCGGTACACACCAATACTAAAATGCTACATGCTCAACTTTTTCTGATCGATTCCACACCGTTTCTTTCACAATGCAATCGCATGACCAGAACTCAACTTTTACCTTTAAGTGGTTATTTACTCCTTGTTGGTGTTTTGGGTAATGTTTTTTTTCCTTCTTGATTCAAGGTCTCATGGTTTTGCTTCGAAAGATCTCTGACAAGAGTCCCTTGGTTGCGGATATCACCCGAACCTCTACCCACATACCCCCTGACTGCTTCATATGCGTGTGGATACGATCTCCAGACTCCCAGTCGATTAGTCAAGGTTACCCAAATCGAAACAGTATGCTATTTCGATTATACTGATAGGAAAATGATGGGTAAAAGTGTAAATTGTCCGCGCGTAACCTCTCTTGATATTCCAGAATCCATTTCCTTTGCTATGACATCCGAAACCTGTGCCCCAAAATGTCACCATCTCTAGCCGTCTTTGTGATTATGAACCTTACTATTTGATCCCGTCTGTTCTAATGATCAAGCCTTATCGATTACATTTTTTTTCAAGCACCCCATTAATGGCAGGAAAGATGAACAAACTTTTTTTCCCACTAACCTTGAATATCTTACCAACATAAAACTTTCTTTGACAAACTGAGAGAAGAATGCCCGTGGCCCCTTCTCCCGCATCTACCCCTTAGACAACAGCCACTTTTTTAAAGACGGTAATATTCCAAAAAGGGGGGATTCCTTTGCCCATGTCTCTTCACTCTTGCTCCTATCATTTTTAATGCAGACATTTACGATACAAGAAAGTAAATTAAAGAAACTAAAAGACTGATTTTGAATTAAGGTTTGAGCACGTTTCATAAGTTCTCCTTTACATGTGTCTGTAAATGGTCTACGCTTTCATCACCGAGGACCTATTGCTTGTCATCATCACAAGGGGCTTCATTGCACAATATCTTTATGTGTGCGTATGTGTGTTGTGTGTGTGTATGCGTGCGTGTGTGTGTGTGTGTGTGTGGGGGGTGGTAGCCGCATGTGCACTGTAAAATGTTTTGGATAAAAATTGCTTAATAAATGTAATTATGTGTACGGAAGGCTTTAAGGGCATTTATATGCCCAGAACGCTGGATGTTTGTTTTAGGAATTGTGATCGTGATTCAGCTGAAACTGTATCAAGTTGTGCACATCATTGCCCATCAAAGTCAGTCGGATAGATTATAATTCCCCCAGCTATTCCCGACAGAATGTTGAATGTGTCTATAAAATATCAATGCACCCATCAATTCATATCTCATATCAAGGGGTCGCCTCTTTAACCCCCTGCCCCCCACCCCTCGATACGCTAAGCCTAATGGTGGCTTGTAGATGACATGCATAGAAATATCATAATCTGTAACAATCATTACAGAGGTCGTTACAAATAAGGGTTATGGGTTTCGTTCTACTTGGATGAACCTACAATAAATAAGTATTTTCAATCTTCCCAAAAGTCAATCACTGTTAGCTGAAGGCTTTCCTATTCAAATGATTCTGTTTTATAATGAGAAGTGTGACGTGTACTGAGTATGAAATTCGAAATAGGCTTACTATTTACGGGAAGACAATTTTACAGGTAAGAGAGTTAGGACAATTGAAATATGACATTGAGGATAATCGAAATTCCTTGCGGGAGTGAAATTTATATGATTACGTTAGAATAATATATCCTAAATAATGACAAATAACAGTAAAGAAGCATTTTATGAACCCTAAAAGTCTCGAATGGTTACATTGACGCATTCAATTTCCTTCCCAACATTCGTCAAACCCCAACACGATGACAGCAACGCGATTTGCCCCTTCCTTTTTCTGTTCCTCCTCAAGTCCTTATAATATTCACATTCTGTACATTTTGTTTTCGTCCATCACTCACAATGTTGTGGAGACCCCCTTCATACAGTGCGCATCGCTTTGTGAATTGCACACCCAACAGTGCAGGAGTACTGGCGTTGTAAGCTCGCCTGCCTGAGGAGAGGCGCGGTGACAGAGTTGGGGCCATGCGAACACCCCTCTCCGTGGCGTCGCGGACCTTCCACGGTGTGTATATAAACCGTCAAAGTCGTCCGGTATGCGATCATTTAAGCATCCCGAACAAGAAGCAACGCTACGACACAGCGCCTTAGAACCAACAAACCAACCTCAAGTCAAAGCACCAGAAAGGAAAAGGCCAGACGAAACACTTGTTTTTATTTCGTCGACTTCTTTATTACCTCTTCAGTTTTAAAGTAAGTAAACCGACATTTTTTTCCAAATATTTCTTTAGAGGATCATTAGTGTCTTAGGGCTTTACTTTTTTTTCTTCTTTCTTTACTTAAAAAAAAACAACATTTTCATACATTTATAAAATCGATTATTTTTGTGCATTGTTGACAAACTTTTCTAAAAACCTGATGGTTCTGTATTTAATGCTGCTTATTCTTAACCATTTGAGAAAGTTTATTCTCAAATACTTTGGAAATGACGATGCCTGAAGAATTTGCCCTTTGCAGAAGTAGGTTAACTACGAAAATACGACGACTGATACTGTCAGGGGCATTGGGATGATAATGGTTTATATGATGATAGTGATGGTGATGATGTTGGTGAGGGTGCGGATATCTGTGATGAGGAGTTTGATGATGGTTCGGAGTGGTGGTGGTGGTGGTGGTAGTGGTGATGGTGAAGTTAGTGGTGGCGGTAATGATGGAACATGGTGGTGGTGGTGGTGGCGGTGGTGGAAGTGGTGGTTGTGGATGTGGCAGTTTTGTTAGTTAGATAGGGGTCCGTAGTGGTGGTGATAGCTTCGATGGTATAATTATGTGCTCAGAACTAACGGAAATAATGATAAAAAATAGTAAGCGTGTTGATAATTAGGGTGAATTGGACAGTGTTCAATTAGGAGTAAAACAAAAACTAAAATAAATTCTCGAGGTGATGACGATCAAGAGTAATCTTATTTGGATATAATATGTGTGATTGCTTAAAACATTTTCTGTTTATTTGTAATGGAAGATGTCATATTTCCATGATAAATTCTCCACTTTTCCATATTGAGGATGCTTTCGCCTTAACTTAATTTTCTTTCGAGTGCTTTCCCGGGGGACTTGTCTGAGGCGGATATTTTGAGACAGTGAAGCCACAAAACAACATATTTCCGTCACTAGTCAGAAATATGGATTTTGTAAATGACGGCGTGATCTAGTTTCGTTGCAAACTCTTTTCTTCCACTGACATTACAAATTGCGAATTTTGATAATTGATTATCACAATTAAGATTATTTCACACGAATTCTACTTCCATTGGTGATCTCTATATCGTCTACAAATTACCCAATAAATTAAAGTATTCGATTATAAAGGATAGTTGGCAATACATACTATTTCAGAATATGATGATTCCATGAAACGTATGACTATTCATCTCCTTTCTTATTCGAATGGTGAACCAAGTCACTGGAATTACCCGGCCAATTATGAGGAAGGTCTTTTATCAAATTTGGGCATAACGAGAAATGAGAGAAGAAGCGATTTACAATCCAGCCAGAGTTTCAGATGGAGAAAATTGGCATTGGACACAAGGGAGGGTGAGAAGGGTGTGAGAAAGTGAATGTTCGTGAGAGAGAAAGATTGAGAGACAGACAGACAGACAGACAAAGAGACAGAGAGACAGAGAGACAGAGGGGAGAGAAGCCGAGGAAGTACAAGATTGAGAACGAGAGAGAGAACCAAAAGAGAGAGAAAGAGAGAGAGAGAGAGAGAGGGGGAGAGAGAGAGAGAGAAATAGAGAACAGAAAGAAAGACAAATTAATGAATGGTAACAATACACATGTTAATTCGACATTCATGCCACTACTGGCTAGTATAGCCCAATTGCATGAAAACTGATAATAGGATAATAATTATCTATTTCATTTTCTTGACTTTCAATGAAGATATTTTGAATCTTAGCCTTGCATTATTTTGTATACACATTATATTTCAGCGCGACATTCATCTCTATTTGCCACTCTTCATCCATGTGAATAGGTTTCGGGTAGGAATAAAAGTTCGTTGAAGTTTAGAGCGCTGCAACAGCAGACTCCTAAAGGGGTCTCTTATTTATTGTTTACAGTGGCGTGAATGATATTGAATTTAACAATAGTGGAAAAGCGCCTCATGTGTGACGGCCTTAAGTATCAACGCGTCACAGATACGTGTGCGGTATACATTATCGCATCATCATTCCATTTTATGATCAAAGAGGAGAAAATTGGCGATTGCCACTATTCAGAAAGACAAAGAAATCCATCTTAATGACGATAAAACGGTGAGAACAAAGGTTCAAGGTTTAGATTTTGAAAACAAACATTCAATAAATGTTAGAATCGCTGGGAATAAAAAGAAAAGATGACGTGCCACACATTCCATTATTTTGTGGACTATCCTTGAAAGTTAGAGCTTTAGAAATTTGCACAAGTCTCGTACTGCCCTTAAATTTCTTCTACATAAGATAATGTTACAAATGTGAGATATCCTTACGTTTCCTAAAGTCATCAGTTATCTGGGAGGATACCTGTAACGTTATCCGCTTCTTGATGAATCGGTAGACCTACATGGTTCGAACAACTGTACCCGTCTGAAACATTCCAATGCGAATTTAGAGTTTACCACATTAACAAATAATGTTTAAATTGCGCATTTTCATCCATCTAGCGACACCGATATCCTTCCGTAATTCCCCCAACTTCAGCATGCACCGTGAAACATCAGATGGACCCCCGCTGAAACACCATTCGAAAAAAAAAAATCATATTCCATGGACTGCCAGTTCTGTCTCCATCAGCTCGAGTTTGCCAAATAACTCGCTATTGTAACTATCCCGATCACAAATTAGCCAGTTAATTTGCGTCCTCATCAGCCCGCAGTTGCTATTAGCGGGATATTGGTCGAGAAAATACCCCTAATTTGCGCCCCTCCGAGCTAGTTTGTGATGAGCGTTTCGGTCTGGTGAGAACGCAATTTCGAGCTTCGGGATAATATCCTGAAAACAATAGTCTGAAAATAGCGGGTTATTTGGCAAACTCGAGCTGAACTCGAGCTGATGACGACAGGCCTAATTCATCCATTAATGTCGTCCATTCCGTTTGGGTAATAAAGTGTAGGCTCTAACGATTCTGCCTAATGCTACATTTCCGAAAGTTTTATTCATCATCATGCACCTGACCTATAGATATGAAACATGGTATTTTCTCCTTTCTCATTTTTCAAAATCAAGGACGCAACCTTTAAACAATTGCCAATGGCGTCACTTGCATCCCCGCGTGCTCCATGAAGAACAATTAGACAAAAAAGGAAAGAAGAGGATGTAGAAATCCGTTATTACTTTATAATTTTACATTACCGAACTGTTGTGTGTGTTGCGTACTCACATCAATGGCACCGCGAGAGGCGTTTCAGTCTATTTCATGTCATAAAATATCAACTCTGTACTGGCAATAATCCATTTACAATAAGGTTAATGAAAAATATTGACAATTTGCATAATCAATAAGCTCTTTTTCTGTCGTTAAAGAGGAGGGTGCCCTTGACAAACTATAAAATTACGTGTTTATCGGGACAAACAGGCATATAGACAGAATAAAACAAGTATAGATTTAGCAAAGATAGCAGGGAGAAAGAGAGAGAGAGAGAGAGAGAGAGAGATGCAAAGATAAGTGAGGAAAGGATGGATCTATTAAAAACTTTAAGGGATAAGAGGAAAGGGAATGTGCGAAGGGGGTGAGAGGGAAGGGGAAGAGGAGATGGAGATGGGCAATATCCAAAGACCTTACCTCAAATAAAGCCATTCTTATGCGATCATTTCTATTCAGGCTTTGAAAAGGCAATCACAATTTAAAACTAGGAATACTGATTTTTTTCTTCTTCAGATTACACTTATTGCTGAAGTCATGAAAGTCAAAGAACTTTCCTGAAGTGCTATACCAACGCAATATGAGAAGTGTTAAAATTTAGAATTTTCCTTGAGCGTTTCAAATAGTCAGTCGTACGTGCTCACATGACGTGTTGGGTTCAATGTTAGAAATTCGATCTTCTTAAAATTGTCAGTGAGCTGTAGAGACCACAGTATTCCGTGGTCATCCACATCTTTGGGAAAAGTTGCCATGTAACTCAGTAGAGAAAATCTTATGAAACATGAATGGAACCCAATCTTATGAAAAGTCCTTTTGATAGAAATAGATAAGGTAATTTCCCTTGCCTTGGCCATGTCTCTTACAAATCGATATGCTATATTACATTACGGAAGGAGAGTGCGTATCATCACAAATCACAAATAGAGTAACCTTCTTTTTCAACCACAAAATGAATAAAAGTACATTCAATAAATGTTCATGTTTTACAAGAACAGTAAATATTTTCATCGTTGTTCAGTGATGTTTGTAAAAAAAAAAGTTGTCTTTGAAGGTCAATATAGTTTTTTTTATTAGTTTATTAATAATGAATAAGTTAGTGCATAATGTTATATCGCCTGAGTTTGAGTCTATCATGTACTAAAACACCAAAGAAAAGATCACAATTCTTACATGTTTCCCATCGTACAGGGCTACTACATATAAAACAATTTCATTTCCGTCTTTTTCAAATTTATTTCATTGTAAAAGCAGGTTTTTTGTCGATGTCATCATACCTTATTCATCTGATTCATACCTGTGCTGCTTGGGATGACTGAGCACTAAGGTTTTTTAAAAAATGTGTAGAATCGTTTTTTTAACACGTTTTGGATTGACGTATGAGGGTCAGAGCCATGTATGTGTTTCACTTTGGTCTACAATCTTTCAATGATTAACTCTTACACGTTCTTTAACGATTCACGTTCAAAGTGATAATCTCATAATTAGCTTAGCATTTTCACGATCCTGAGTCAATGTTTCTTCCTAACCAATATGGGTTCTTTTTAAACACCCTGCACTTTTTTTCTTGTTCATCTTACCTTGTCGAGGGAAACCCTGCTCATTTCAATGTCCCCATTTTCCAAGCATAAAATGTTTATATTGATTACCGAATATTGTTTATTGTAAGAATAATATTGTAAATGCATAGGATAATTAATTGTTTATTATTTATGAATGCAATGCAGAACGTAAAATATTTGATACTATGTTTTACTTTCTTGATCAAGATAGCATTTAAAAGAAAATGTTTCCACCGTCAATGACTCAATGATAAAGGGTACCTTAAAGAGGAAATACAAAGGAAGCCGAACTTGTGTCATCATGGCAGGGAGGAATTCACACATTTTGCACGTAATAACAATTTTCTTGACTTCCAATTTAAAGGTACTATGTCCCATTTGCAGGCCAAAAATGAAAAGGTTAAATTCCAACGGCATTTGAAAGACAATACTAATTTAGAACTTCCCTAAAAAAAGGGGCTTGAAAATGTCTTTAAGTGGGAAAATAACGACTATTAGTTGTCGAATCGACTTAGGAGCTATAGAGCCAGTAAGTAATAGTCTGATTTTCAGACCATTGTACCGAATGGTCGTACGTTTTATGCTGCGCAAAGATTCAATCAGTTTAATTTTGGCCATTACAAGAAGTGGGTTATTGATGTAGACAAATGCTCATGTACCCTTTACAGCTCATTTTATGTATGTTATTACCAAAGATGAAAAAGCCAGTCAGTCACTCAATAGTGTCTGACAGTGAAGTCTAGCAAGTAAACGGGTTTCCTTGCATAATTTGAATATTAGGACACTGCTAACGTTTAAATTTCACAGATAGGACATACATGACATATTCATAATTCCTGCAAAGTTCTACAGAATTTGATGTTGGCTGCAAAAGGGATATAGTATCTTTAAACGAAATCTTTGTTAATCGAAAGCGCACAATCAATTGCAAAAAGAAACTTAGGTCCATCAATTGCGAAGATGATGGAAAGCGGAAGAAGAGAAAGGATTCGGAAAAGTAGAAGACGAAAAAAGAAGAGTAAAGGAAAAAAAAAACATAGGAATGCAATATCTTAGCAACCCCCTAACAGGGCAACATGACTTCCTCGAGGCTACGTCATGCAGCCTTTTCAATAATTTCAATAATTTCGGGTGACCATGGTTGACTGTTATTCAATTTCACGTCCGGACTGAAATTAAGGGGGATATCAGACGGATGTTTTACCTACTCCTGCGAATGGGCCTCACTAAATGTATCGAACGCAGATCTGGGCGAAATGTGTCACGTGACCTCTTGAATCAAGATGATTGATCGGAACGGATTGTTTCAAGTATGGTAGCTATGCTGAAGAACCCTGAACGGAAAACAGGCGATTTTTGCCTTAGGACAATCGACGTAGCGCGGGAAAAGTATTTTTTTTTTATTTTAAGCAGATTTTTTTCTTCTTCTCTGTGTGTGCGTGCAACAAATAAATCAATAACAGCAGAAATTTTGCTTAGAACATCTTTGTCCATTAAGCCCCTGGCATTCTCATTTCGTGTCATTTGCTCTTCAAATAGCATCCGAGTTTACATAATTGATCGAATGATATGGGCTAGGTAGGAGAAGAAAGAATCTCCCCGAAGTAAAACGGTCAAAATGGGATTGGGCTGATAGATTTGTGAGTTTGTTTTGTTTGCTTTGAGTGAGTCTCTGGAGGGTATTGATCCAATCGGGAAGGATGGTTGATTATGGTAATAACGATGACCCGTAAGTGAGGTAGCTATGGGGTAACATTGATAGTTATAAGGAAGATTGAATGTATAGATCCCCATTCCTCCTCTATCGTACCCTATATATTTTTGGATTCCATCAGACACAGAGTCCACAGAGAGCCGCCTTATCCAACCATACACCATTCGCAAGGACAAAGTTATAAAAGAGTTATCATCATTCAGGAATACCCAGCTGCATACTGATAGAAGGTATAAATAGAAGAAACCATTATACCGCAATGTAATGTTATCCCAAAACTGGATTCTCAAATTCTCATGAGATCGGATTGCGTGTACTTTAGATGAAATGTTTCAGTATAATGTCAAAGAACGTATTTATAAGCAAGTTTTCAATTCTTAGTTCTTTCATAATAACCATAGTCAAGAGAATAAAACAAAAATATTAAAAAGAAAGCAAAGGGGATAAATAGACAAATTAGTTTCCACCTGAATTAAATGAGGATTTGGAGCATTATCCCTGTCAATTCGAATCTAGAACGCAATGTTGAAATGTACTTATAAAACATTCCCCATGAATAATAATCGTTTCAACGACATGGCAAGTCTGGAGTACTGCCATCCTCGGTGTTCGCGGATAACATGTCACAGTTTTTCATTCATTCGCCAATATAAAATGTAATCCGAACCCAAATTAGATTCCAGTCCGATTTGACTTAAGCGTGGATTTGGGCAAAGTTGGAGAAAAGAACTTCGTGCATACGCACTCACTCTAACTTTCTGCATCCTTCTTTTTCGTGTGTTACCTTCCTTTCTTTTATCTTTCCTCCATCTTTCTTTTAACTCCCAATACAATTTCTGGTGCTTTTAGTTCATTTTTTTCCATTCATTTCTTTGCTTTCAAGACAAGATCATTAACGACTCCACAAAATTTGGATTTTGTGAATGGACACTGTGTTTTAATGTTTCAATATCACCACAATAATTTATAGACAAATTGAAGGCACATCGTAAGTTAATCTCTTACCTGATTGCAATGGATTGGAATGGAACTTGTTGAATATATCTAATTATTGTTATATTCTTCTCTGGTCCATTTAAATGATATTTTGATGTGACATTTACCGTGAAAATCTTAAAGGAACGCCAAATCGAGACTATCGGACACCTCTGTCGGCACTGCAGCGCACAGCACAGGAACCCCTCAGAGTATCGTACAAATCTGTGCGCTCACACAATTCTGTCCATTTGCTTTACACAGTCATGTTCGGCAGACGAGGGAATTTACGTCCCTAGCCAGGATGTAAATTCTTTCCCCCTCTCATTGTTTTATACTCGGAGATGTTACAATCTAGTTAATCAGTTAACATCGAAGAAATCGGGGGCGCCTTTTCCAAAACTATAAAATGATGGACTTTAAAGGTAAGTTAGTGTTAAAGGCAGAATGGCTCAAAACTTGGCTTACAGCACTTCCGTTGGAATAGAAATACATGTACCACCTATTCTTAAGACCATGCATGTTCGTGAAAGTTTGTGTTGGACAATATATTTTGCCGAGTATTGCCTCACCCTGAGTCACTTATGAGTTTATGATCACTCCAACTTGTCTATAGGATCTGTACTTTCACAGGTGAATCTGATTATCAATATAACCAGACATGCAATGAACTTAATTGTAAGGAAACATCTTTGGGGTGTCAAAGCCGCAAATGTGAACAGTGCCTTTAATGCGGAACAAAAGGCGACATTGAGGTGCGAGGATGGAGGGCATCTCTGCGGGCAAGATCACGGGTGAGTGAAATGTCTTAAATGCGTATAGAGGAAGAGAACGCTTGAGAGTTCGTGGGCTGGTATAATCATCCCATGTTCGGACATGATGGAGACATGGAGATTGACTATGTTAGTGAGAGGTAGAATTAGCTTTCAAGGAGGGAGAATGGGCAATGGAGGAGCCCATGGTGGCTGGGGCTCCCACAGGCTCCCCCATAAGGATATTAGAGATTTTCTGCCAGATAACCATCCGCCAACCATTGTTTGAATTTGGTGTTTTATTCATGTCAGTTCCGCTCCCGCCTACATGGACAAAAAGTGTTACAGCGGCGCACGAAACGTCGTAATCTTTTAGATCCCTTATTGACCATACTTTGCGAGACAAACGAATATCACTAGCGATATTATTTTCGAAAAAACTTTGTGCTCACAAAAAGCCTCGATTGTGGATGGGGGTGCTAAGATTGTTCAGGTGTGGATGTGGGTGTGTATACCACGACCAACAGGTAGGTCGGGATGACAGTGGGCGAGGGAAACAGAGAGATAGAGAGAGGGAAACAGAGATATTTGGTACAGAAGCGGAGGGGATACAGAATGGGAAAATATGTGGGTCAATTTTTCACCTGAACTTATCGACAGTATTCAGGTCCGTAATCTGCCGAAGGTAGTAACCTTTTTTAAGTCACTGTGGAAGGAGAGAGAAAGAGATGGAGGGGGGTTGCAGAATGATTTAGAATATGTTTCCTCTACGGAATAGTATATTCACAACCTGTCAGTTGGGGCCAGGAAAATCCATTTTTCACTCGAAGGGGATATTGAGTAGGTCTACACTCTACAGATAAAAACAGAAAAGGGGAGAAAAGGAATGGACAAGATGTGAAATAGATAAAGAGAAGGAGAAATTTACTTTTTATAGAGAGAGAGAGAGAGAGAGAGAGAGAGAGAGAGAGAGAGAGAGAGAGAGAGAGAGAGAGAGAGAGAGAGATAGGGAGAAATAGAGGGAGAGAGAGAGAGAGAGAGAGTAGGGGCATGAAGTAGAGGCAAGGTATACAAATGCATTAGGAGGTGATAGAACTATATCACTTAAGTTTGTGAAGACGGAGTTTTATGCTTATATCATCATCCTCTTACTTTTTGTTTAAATACATTATCTTAGCTGTTTAAGGGTACTTAAAAGCAGCTGGACACACGGCACATATCCTTGTAAGCGACCTATCCATATGAAGTGAGTGAATAAACAGTAATTATTTAGTTCCCGGTATACCTGTGTGTTGTGTTTGAAGGTGAACGGAAGATACTGAAGACAGCAAAATGAATCATCATCATCATCATCATCACCATCATCATCATCACCATCACCGTCATCATCACCATCATCGTCATCATTATCATCATCATCAATCGCCAGGTCTGTTACAGACGTCGGTGGTCATGGCCCTCCATTCCTGTCTATTACCAAAAAAAATTGGTTGCCCATTTATTCGTTCCCTTTTCCTGCCTCCCTTTCCAGCAATCTTCCCAATGAGCCACAATATAATAAAAGACAGGTATAACAAGTCTATATATATCCAATTTAATTTCATTTTTTTAATCATCCATATCTCATAAATCGCAGTTAACTTCGTTTATATGAATGATACAAAATTTAATAATGGATAAAATGCATAGAATTCGTATAATATCAACAGATATCGAACAAATGTAAATGTTGAAATATGTTTGCAGAACCCAGAATATTCCGTCTCCTTATCGGTTTTCTTTGATATCAACATGATCAATGGCACTATACCGACAGAAATCACTCTTTTTCTTGATGGTATTCATAGGTTTTGTCATATCCGATCAATGATTTTACCTTTAGCGTCCACTGACATGCTTCGAATGGAAAAGCATCGCTTCTCCATTTTCTCACACCCCCTCCCCCTCCCCCCTCTCTCTCTCTCTCTACCCTGTGCCACTGATATTGAACGAAATTCAATATTATAAGCTTAAAACCGGACAGGTGTGCAAACTCATCATGAGATCTGAGCTGATTGCCCTAAAATATAATCAGCACTTTTGGTTTTTAATCGCAGCCTGTTTCAATAAACCGAAGTGATCCGTATTGAACCAATATCCTGTTCAATACCACGGCATGTTATTAACGATTTTTTTTTTCTTCTCTGAATGTGTCGGCGCATGAACGGTGATTTGTAATATAAGTGTAATCGGAGTTTTCGACTTTGTTTGAACTCAAACGAACCCATCATTAAATTGAAAAATAACATTTGACTGCAGTGTAAATGTCGTAAACGATTAAATAAAGAATAGCAGATGTTATTATAATGGAATCATTAGTTCTATACATCATTCAATCAACAACAAAAAAAGATTAGATGTCAAGTTGACTTATAGACAATATGGCCTTCTTTTTGATTTTTTTCACATTTGAGATCGTTTGGGCTGACAATTGAGAATGTTTTAGTGGCCTATCTCGAATATGCGTGCGGTTTATAGAACGGTCCGTCTTTATTCTTCCTTTTACATGATGGCATTGTGAATTAGTTAAAGGTCAACTTATAATTCACAGTTTACTTCATGTTAGGCTTAAAGCCCCCCCCCCAACAAAAAAAAGTGAGTGACCGCTCCAAAAAGTAGATTTTTGTTACAAATCAATGTCATTTTGCGAACAAACATAATTCGTAAATTGGGCAATTAAGGAGGTAAATTTTCATATCGTAGTCAGTAATGAGTACATGCGTCACGCCTGAGTAATGAAGATACTATTGACGATCGCTTTTCATCAAACCCTTAATGTTAGCAATATTAGCTTCATAAATATTTTTATGATGGAGAAAATGGAATATAGTTTACTGTACTTGGAAAAGGTTACTATAAGAACGGAAGGAAATAAAAGTCTTGTTTTCTGTTAGAAAGTATTTCGGTAATATAAAGAGTATATGATATTACTGATGCTACATTTACATGATTATTTGCTACGTGGTGATCGTTCTTTTTGTTTGCATAGAATTTCATTCAAAATTGTAGCTCAAAAATCTTCTGTCAAAAAAAAATAAGGGTTTTGTGCATTTTACTATGGTTTCTTTTTAATAATTAGAAACAACAGTGTACACAAAGCTTAAATTTCCTCTGTATTAAAGATGGCTTTGCTGTGTGTTGCCGCGTAGACAGAAATGACCGGTAGCCTAGATTTAGAGTTTCTTTCCCGTATTTACACTAAAAGTCACTGGAAAATCAGCAACGGAACATTCAAATATAATTCACGTATGTCTTTGATACAGGTAGAAACGTAGAACGATATGGCGCCATATATATTGTTAAGCAAGTCTCATTCCAATATCCCTTTCACGACCATAACTTAATATTGCATTTAAGTCCACTCATACTTCTTTCGTGTACACACAAACACGCGCGCACGCACACATACTCACCCACGCGCACATACAAAACCTCGCACACAACGCACACCCACTAACTCACCCATACCATGAGGCGCACCCAATGCACACAAACGAACTACCTGCCTAATGATCTCTTGTCTGATGTTGCTGCTGTTGTTGTTGCTGCTGTTGATGCTGTTTTTGTTAGTTTCCTTTTATGCTTCTCACAGCACCTAAAAGCAAAGTTTTGTAGACCACCGATGGATAGGAATCATTCAATTAGGGGAACATGATTTACCCTACTCCACGACCAAATTATTGCTTCATACATGAAATATTTCTAAAGCAATTCCAAACATCTTAGATCGAAGTCCAAAATAGAGAATAACAAAAGTTTAATTGGGAAATTGTGACATGACCAAGGTGTGTGATGGCTGCATTCCATAACAAGAAAGATTTTGTTTGTTTGTAATGAATTAACAGGTGGATATGAAAATAACATTTTGTGAGTCTGCCCTTTGTTGGCAAGGTGAAACACGAATCGAATGGATTTGTGTGAGTCCTGTTGCATTTTATTCTCAACCCTCTGTCCAGCTCAAGAGGGACTCCCCATCCCCCCTCTCTCTTTCTTTTTCATGTTTGTGTCGTTTTCGCATCTTCCCATTTTTCTCATTCCGCTGGTAATTTTTTCTCTCTATCATTTGTTTTCTTTCTCTTATTCTTTCAACACATGGAACTTACTATCGCGTGTCCCTATCTTATCTTTCCTTTTTACTCACATCTTCTTTATTTGTCTATTTAACTTTTAAGGGTGTGTTATGGCAACTTTTATTGCCTTTACAGTTTAAAACCCTTTGTCTTCTTTTCCCTTCCTTCTTTTCCTTGTTTTCACGCATTGACGGCACATTCCAAACTTCAAAAGATTAAAAGTCAATAGCTAGTTCCATCTAACACTCGTGCTTGCGCTAACATCACTCAATTTTATTGATTTATTTCAATCTTATTTTGAATCTTCAATCTTTAAAAAAAATATTCTTACCCTCTGTATTCCCCTCGCTTTCCCTCTCTTTCTCTGAGGAATAAATCGTTTTTAATTGTCAAAGACCGGAAGATGTTTGCCGAACATTTTATTCAATAACGACCACTAATACCCGTAAATCAATACACGCGTTGAAGACGCTCGCACCCGCAGTCACGGCCTTGTAGTCGAAAACGCCACACACTTCACGCTCGCCCGTGACTGTGCGGGGGTTGGTGCTTACTATCCACCGGCTGATATGGCTCCCAGTGGAGCCGGGCCCCCAAGTCGTGAACTGGAAATCTCAAGTACACCGCATGCGTTGGCACTGGCCGTCACGGGATGGCTATGTACCCTTAGCCCGGTTATGATGGCGTCGCAGGGTATAAGGTTACAATCACGCTCTCCCACTCCCACTTAGAAATCATAACGGTATGGCAAAAATCGAAAAGAATCAACAACAACATATCTTGAAGATCATGAGTATCCATTCCATTGGGGAGAAGCAGGGGTGTCGATCACGGGGGATGGCCGGTACAATCATCCCCCCAATAATTCACCATAAAAAAAAAAATGAAGAGAAAAATGAATGATGAGAGCCCGATGAGAGTAGTTAATGGTTATTACTCGCAAGATGACCATCAATATACACATTTTGCTATCTCAAATGAGACAACCGTATATGAGACAAAAATAAATTGAATTCTTGCTCATACGGCTTCATCAGGAATTGATGAATTTATTTAATTTATTCAATCAACAGCATCATAGAAATGCAGTGCGCCAAATGCAAAGCCGCAGCGTTAAAAAGCAACGAGCTAAATGTTAAGCGCGAAGCGCAAAAGTGCAAGAAAGAAGTAGAGAGTGGGAGAGTTATAAGATAGTTCACTAGTTGTTATGTTGTTTCCGTTCACCCTTTTAAAATTCACGTCATTGTATCTTTATTTGTTTGTTTTTTCACTCATTTTATTTCCTGATATTTCCTAAAACATTTTTCAAAACGCGCTAGGAGTTACAGTCGTGTATTTGTTTAACTCTTTTAATTTGGGCATCATTGCCAAGAAAAAATTATCAACCAATTTCTCAATATAAAGAACTCTTAAAGGTAAAGGAAAGCATCTGAGCAAGAATATCACATGACTTTTGGCCAGTTCAATCTGAAGTGATTTTTAAAGCTATGACTATGTGGGGTTGATGATGCGTTTGTTTTCATAATGCAAGTAAAGTAATAACATATTGTATCATTGAAGAGAAAGACGGTTTTGTCCAAATGGCAGCATGTAGGAGACGAAACTTTCAGTTTGTTCCCTGATTCATACTCAGTATCTATTTTGTTTTATTGATTTCATCCATTTCTTTGTTTATTTATATCTCTACATGTAAAACATTTGAAGAGCTATTTTCCGAAAGGAGCAAAATCTTTTGATAGCAAATGGAGATAATGATATACATTTTCCTCTATTTACCTTGAACAAAATTATTAACCTAAATTACGAGAGAAATTATGAACACATGCATCTTTTAATAACAATTTTCCATAGACACCTGAACAAAATCGGGTAAACAAAGAGTTCTTTCTTAAGTTACACACATGGATCTAGTGCCTCTTGAAAATAAGCTCTTTGTATGTACATAAACAAGCAATACAACAGAATACTCCAGTTCGATATTTTGGAGAAAGATTATTATGTCACAACTTATTTTTGTTTTATTGAAAAGCTGATGTAGGCCTATGTATTGTATTCAAACGTAACAGGCATAAGATAGTTAAGGTGTTTTTTAAGGTTAGAATGTTATTAAGTTTGAAGTTTTGTTTATAACACCCTTCCAATAATAATGCACCTTCTAAGACTGGTTATAGTTTTTGAGAAAAAAATAGTGCTCTGGTCAGGGCCTTAGGGGAATATTATGCTTATATTTTAGAGCGTATCTGGTATGATAAGTATATCTGGGTGAAGAAGGAGATAATGGAAGTTTGTTGTTTGGTAGTTGGAACGTAAGTTTTATATTATGTTTTTAAGAAACAGACAGTTTGTATGAGATCAGGAGTGGAAATTTTCTGTCATTTTGAGAACCAAATTTTGCATCAGTGATATTCTGTTTCATTGAATTGAGTTTCCCGCAGAGAGGATTCAGTTGGTTTAATTACAGAAGGAAGAGAGTCAAATGAAGAACCATTTTTTCATTTACTAATGAGAACTATGTTTTTGAGATCTCCTTACACAGAATATTGGAATGGGTTTTTCACGATGAATGTTGTTTGGAGACATCAATATTCATAAAATGTATATTTCTATCACCAGGAAATAAAGAATTTTCTGTCTACATGAACCTTTCCTGGTTGCTTATTAATGCATTTGCCCACTGGTAACATAATACTTTCACAAGTTGATATCCCTCACCATTGGATTTTTTGGGGTAATGTCTAAATTTCGTTTAAAAATAGATGATATCAGTCTGGTAGGCCTACACTGCAGGCAAGAGTCAGGACTAACATTTAGCATGTTATTCATTTTATTACCACTCTTATATTCTCTGAAATGTTATCTTTATTGAGGGTGACTTGAAAAAGTTAATAACTTTGAAGGGAGGGGATGCAACCTGCCACACGCTTCTACCTCTTGGTTGCTTTGATCCATTGCCGAAAATATTTTGGCACCTATCATCCCCCCAACCACGGATACAAATCGACACCCCTGGGGAGAAGTATTGACATGAGTGATGAAGAAAAATGTGATGAAGAAAAATATGATTCTCCACGGTGAAATTGAGACAAAACATTATCAAAGACAAAAGCGGTCACAAACCTTCAATACTCATGACCATTTCTCGACAAGGGATCATGGCCATAATTCTTGCCATACATCTCTCGGGACAAGCCGACTGACGTATGCCTACATTTTTGTTTTCTCTCTCTTAACTTCGTCCCTTTTTGTGAATGTCGACAAAGTTGAGATGGTGGATGGTGAAACCCTGTGAAACCATCAAGCTCAAATGGTGCGTGAAGGCGAGTGATGTCACAATGACAACATTTTCTTGAGAAATAAATCAGTTTTTTAATTATTTAGATTATGAATAACTTTAATCTCATGATCTATGTTAGAATTCTCAAATGTGACTTGCGAGATGCATATCCAGACCTTAGCAGGAGAGGGGGAGGCTGGAAGGCAAAGCGTTCTCGACAATGGAAATTAATGTAGCTATGAAAATATCACTTCTTTAGGCCCTTAAGGGAAGATGATGGGGCGACAGATGATCCTTCATCCTATCTAATAAATAATTTGCACAATTTTGTAGTTTCATTAACTAAATTTTTGAACCCTTAAATTTACTGAAACCACAGATTTCATATGCGAACCGGAGTGTTTGAGGGCTACACACTCAGGCACAATATCTTGTTTTAAAGGGCACGAGCTTTCATATGGAACAAAAATCTGAAAGAATGCTTACATCACAAATTTTTCTTCCCACCCCTTCATTGAACTTTACCTTAAATTCCATGTGGGCCGTGATTTTTTGTTCCTGCTTATGCATTTTAATCGGTCACCATCAAAATATCAGACTATTAAGGATGATTTTATGACTTCCAATTATATTATCATTTGCCATGTGTCCCCTTAAAAATATGAATGTGACGAAGTTATCTGTTTGACTAAGACAAAGGGGTCACTCACTTCACACCCGTCCGTACTTTTGTTTCTTCTGATAAAGTTCCGATGTCATTTTTTTCCTCGTTCCAGCGTAAGATAATTCGGGAGTCCTGGTAATGATAGCGATCCATCACTATAATGAGAGAGGCAAAAAAAAGCTTTATGAAAGAAGCCCCGAGGCCTGGGAGAAGTTTTGAGATCAGTCTATCAATTTTGGGGAAATTAAAAGACAAAGGGCCCCGCGAAAGAACCAAGAGGATATCATCTTCGAATGACAGTATTGGAAATTGCACCGGATGTGTGATATGGGAGGAAAATTACTAGCTGACAGAACGTTTTTGACCGGAATCTGATCTCGCTTCATCTTGGTCTTGTTTTTCTTTTTTGTATTGATGATCGGTGTTAAGCATCTATTTATTACTACAAGGAAAATACATAAAATGTGTTTGTGGCTTATTTGTGGTTGCTAACTTACAAGCATACACCTGCTCTTTTAGGAAAAAACAAGCCAGCAAACCATCAAAGCATTGATTTTACTTTTGTCATTCTTTTATCCCATGGAAGACCAGCAGCAACAATATAGTTGCAGCTGAAAATGGGCTACCAGCCGTATTTTGTCCTTTTTCTCTGTATGATTACTTTGTATGTATTTTATCTGATTTTATTATACGAAAATAAAAACAACAAACAACAACATCCTTTGGTTTGTTTCTATACGCCATTGCAAATTAATTTTTATCCTTAATAATATTACTTTGATCTCAATATAATGAGAGAGAGAGAGAGAGAGAGAGAGAGAGAGAGAGAGAGGGAGGGAGGGAGGAAGAAGGGGGGGGGGCTGGGAGTGAGATAGTAAAGGGCACAGTATCGGTCATATACAGGAGCTAAAAAGGTCTTTATGCATGAATTTAAGCGAGGCACAGGTAGAAAATGAATGCAAGAACTTCCGAGCCTTTCAGCCCCCGAAGCCTTTCAGCCCCCGAGGCCCAACCCCAATTTTTTTTTCTAGAGCCGCGCCTGAAGGAGGTGACAGAGGGACAGTATGTAGAGAGGAGAAAGAGGGGTAGAGATAGCAAGAGATGGAGACGTGGAAGAGAGATCTAGAGAGAGAGATACAGAGATGTTCGGTGAGTGTGTGAGATACAGAGATAGAAAGACAGACAGAGAGCATAACATAACAGCAGATTGTTTATAATCTAGATTGAACCAAATTTCCTGGCATTTTCGACGGACACGAGTGCGAGAGGAAAATGACACTCGAGAGTATACGCGTATTATAATATACGAGTAATGTTACGTGATGTTATGATTATACTTTATAGCTCATAAGGGAGAGTCTTCATCAGGCTACATCATTAAATGTTGTCATCACATGGGAGTACTAAGCGGCAAGCATATTTCATGACATTGGGAGAGCAAAAGGTTGATGTGGAATTTAAAGCAGTTTTGTTTTTTAAAAAAATGATATTGTTGATACGTGAACTAATTCATTAATTCCCAAAGATTAACGCCCTTGACAAAAGTTAATTAGTATCTTAAAAGTCTGTTTCAAATTTTTATTCGAAAAGAAAATATGTAATAAAACTTAATCCAAGTTACTTTCTTACGCTTTTACAATGGTAAGGCCACACATTAAGACCTGATAAAGCTACGAAGGGCCACGTAGGCGCCACTGCAGTAAACAGGGCTGACTGTATAATACGGTTGGAAAATTTCGCAAAATGTGAAATAGCAACTTCATATTTTCAGTAAGCATTTCAAAAGCTGTTTCTTCCCTTTTGAATTGTGGAATGTGCAGTTGTGTTGATATTAGGAAAGTCCGATAGAAAAAGTTCAGTTGAAACTATTTTATGCATGGATGTTTGTGAAATGGTTGTTAGACATTTCGTTAAAATTTATAAGCCATAAATGCCATTGGGTATTAACAAGGGACATGAACAGACGTACGAATATCAACGTAATGATGATAACATAGTAACATGAGAGATGTCGTCGATCAATTATTTTGAGTTTCCGAACAATTTTGGCGAGTTTATCGCCTTTTCCCCAAAATCAAAACGCAGATAAAAGACCCCTTTTTCGTTTTATTTTGAAGATGTAAAAAAATGAGGCCTAACCACAGACACGAGCCAAGGGTAAAATAATTAGGATCGTTTTTCTTATATTTTGTTTCTTAATCTCCATTCGATATGTATTAGTTGGGGACAGATTCTGAAATTGCTCCGAGCAAGTTTCGCCCGGGAAACATACATACGATTTGAATACGTAACGAAAATGGCCTGTTTGGCGGGGGAAAAAAAATCATTCGGTGGTTTGGCGTTGAGGCGGTACCTCGTCTGCCCTCCTACTTTCCCGTGGGCTTTGTCTTGTAAGCCCCTCTCAACCCGGTGAGTTAAGAGCCCTTGAATTTTAGCCGTCGACTTCTCATCTTACGCTTGAATATTCAAAGCCAAGACCCATAGGAAATGCTAACAAAACTGGATAAACACCTACTTCAGAATATTGAATAAGAGGACATATACCATCCTTGACTTTGTCAAAAGGATTTTTTTCACCGTCATTCCAAAATGATTACGTCTCGAAACCACGGCCACATACTTTTCTGTGGTTGTTTTGTTTTGGTGTAGATACTTGGCCAACCCTTCTAGCAAAATGACTCGCAGTAAACTTTGATCCTCAGACTAGGCCTACAGGGGGGGGGGGCGAACACAGAAGGAGTATGGTAGTTTGACCACGTCTACCTCAGATAACAAATTGAAAGAGACAGATCAATGGCAAGATGTAAATCCACATTTGCCCCTCTCCATACTGGTGACGTAAAGAGTTACCTTATCGGAAGAAGTTTCTTAAATCCATTGCGTCACTTCACTTTTCTATTCTCAAATGTTATGTTCTTTAAATCTCCAAACCACGTGATGTAACTGCTAAAGCTTGAATCTTTAAGGTGCGTGAATTCAGTAATCATTTTAGTTATTTATTATCAAGTTTGAAATAAATGTCATTTTTTTAGAGACTCAGTCAAAAATCCTCGAACCGTTACAACAACGGGTCCAAAATAGAGATACGCTACTTTAAATTCTAAGCATATTTTCCTCATATAGCTGAAGAATTCTAGTTTAGTTCTTGCATCCATTTTAAGACAGTCATGACACAGATTCCCCAGTTTTTGGAACAAATCTTGTGAGTGCACTTATACTTACTATGGGAGGTTTGTATTTGATTTCATTTGCCGACAATGTAACTTAAGAAGCTGCATTTAAGTCACTTCAGCGTGTTAGCGTGTATATGAGACTGGTGTCGAAACGCAGGCGCGTGTAATCTTTACCAGTGTGGACTGTCTTAAGGAAATGAAAGAGCGATGAGAGATAGGATTAAGAAGGGTACACGTATTGAGTGTTATTAGAGACTTCCTCTTTCCCATTCCGTAAACTGTTCTAAGGGGCGTCTCTGGATATTTTAAATAAAGGGGGATCGAAGGGGGTAACAACTTGGTGAAAAAATTGTCCGTCAATTTTCCAAAAAGGAAGGGGGAAGTTTTTAGATTTTTCACATTTGCGGAAGATTTTGAAACGTGGTTTGTCAGACATTTCAATTTAAAGGCAAAAGTTCAAGTTCCTTTTTTACAATTGCGTAAACTAATATTGAGGGTTGTTTCATGGATATTCTTCATTTTAATATTTTCTTAAAGATATAGGTAAGCATCTATATTGATAATTAATCGCCTTTTATCCAACCCGATACCAGGATTGAGTTTTTACCACGTGGCCAGTTCGGAATCCTATGCCCTTACCAAACTTATTAGAGATCAGTTTATGTTTCAAAGTATGGTTCCAGAATATTAATGATTGTTACGGACAATTAAATTCATCTCTTTATCTGTATCAGTCTGCAAATAAGTCAACATTCTTTGTATCATCTTTAAAATATTTCTTTAACCAATCCCCGTTTTGAACCCCTCGATAATCTTGTCACCACTTTCTCATTTCACAGTTCTTATGACGCCCCCTTCCCTCGTCACTGCCACCCTTACGAAATAAAATGCTTGTGTGACGTCCCTAGCCTCCTAAGACTATCATCACGCATCATGGAAGACACACACACATATCGATTGAATTGGTGACGTCACGACCACTGACGTCATCCGGCTTTTGTTGAATGACAAAGACAAGTACTGCCCAGACATTCTTTTTTTCTTCTTTCTTTTCATTCTTTTCTTGTCTTGTCATCCATTGCTAAATGGATTTAGCAATGACACTGGTTCAACAGACGTCATTATATTTCAAAATCCATAGTCCATAACCCATCTTGATTTTCTGGCCGATTAATAACTGTCTCTTTCTTACATTATTTTTTAGAGTGATTTAATTTGGACATAGGCTTTTCTGACCCCAGAATTTCACATTCCTCATGTTTTCTACCAAAAGAGTGTAAATTGTGATACTTATGTTGTATATTTGGTCCGTGTTAAATTACGAGACATATCACCAATCATAGAATACATATTTTTACTAAATTTTCATGAAGAAATTCAAAACGGCTGTACGAATTTTCTTCGGAAATTAAACTGTGATGATTATTGATCGGCCATATAAATTTGCCCCTCCAGACTAAAAAGAAACAAAAATAAAAGAGAAAAGTACTTCGACACGACAGATTTGCCAGTTCCCTCAACATCTTATTTTTATCATTATTATCGTTACTATTCCTGAAATAACTTTAATCATTTAAGCTCACAGCACAAACAAGATTTCTTAAACGCAAGACTTCAGCGGTTAATTTCTTCAAGGAAAAACGCAATTATCTTTGTAAAATGAGAACACTGTCGCCGAATATCCATTACATTAGCTTTCTGATACAAAATAGGCAGTTTTAATCATATACAAATTTCAACTCGGTTAAAATTTACTCCTCTTACAAATCACGCAAATAGATTAATATGATCGGGTATATATGATCGTGATGATGGGAGTGGAATGCTGAAGCAAGGTGAAATCTCCATAATGGCAATTAAGCGAGATGGCGTGTCCCATTTCGTCTTAACGACATCCCTTGTGTATTCAGGTATAGCATACAGATAATTTCACTTTGCTGGAAGAAAAATAAGGTCGACGACATTACGGCCCGAACATATTTTATGAACGAAAATGCAAAAAAATATGTATTTCATAATTGGCTTGATTTCCGTCAGGGCAATGTCACGTAATTCCTCATTAACTATTTGTAACGTGGTTTGATTTCTAATATCAGGTACTGATTATCAAGCTTTTATCTCATTTTCGTGTAAGAGTTATGAAGTAAACTTTCGACTAAACAAAGGTAGAAAATGAAAGATCATTGAACATAAGGAGGAATGAATCGAAATACTGGTAAGAACTACTATTGAATAATCTTGTTTGCGTTTCAAAGCTAAAACAAAAAAGGATTCGTAAAAGGATTTACATTTCACCAGATACTTATATAAACAAATATTATAAAAAGTTATAAAAGAGTTTGGGTCAGTATTTAAGATTTTATTATAATCATTAGTTCTGTCTTAGCATGTTAAGTTTGATAATGAAGTTCATTTTGCCCGGACTAAAGATTATTCCTATGTAGTAACGATTCCAACTTAAAAGCAAATTGCATCCAGCGGTGATTGGAAAATTGGAAAATAAAACAATGCTCTTAGAGCTACATTGTGATATAACCATGATAACCAGAAAACTGGACTTTGACACGACTCTACCTATCGTTCGTGGCGTTTCGTAATACCTATATACAATCTCTCCCAAATGTACAACTTCGCATTTATATAGTTGCTACCACGCAGTATCGCTTTTGTTGTTTTTGTTGTTTTGTTGTTGTGTATGTCCATGTAGATGAACGGATTTGTTGAGTTAAGTTCAGTCTGGTTTATTTTCATAATTTACATTTCACCTTACATAATGTGGATTCAAAGTCTTATTAAAGGGAAGATTGCAAAGACCATTAGTTTGAAACTGCGGGGCAAGATAGGGCAACAAATACATATTTTTCCATTTTCCTCCCTTTTCCCTATACATGTATAGGCTATATCGTGACAGGAAAATATGCATTCACCCCGGATATAGCTCGTAAGCCATGGAACTTAAGAGGTATTTAGCTGGAATCAACACTTTGCCGATGAATTTTGATTTATATTCCAAGGAGAAGGACGCGCTATTCTTTATGCTTTTCTTGATACCACATCGAGGGGTATCGAAACCATAAGAAAGACATTATCAATGGTTCAACAACCTGTACAAAGTTCATAGTTATGGGCGGGACACTAGCATGGACCAAGGAAGCTTACGCAGCTTTCTTAATGGAAAGTAGGTGGTAATTTTTGAGGATATATCCATGGGCTTTCATCTTTTGAAATTCATGAGGCGGAAAAAGGCCATCAATCTCCATCCCGAGATATATCCGGGTTTGGGCGCGCGGCGTAACGAAAGAATTTCATAAACAGTCCGCATTGATGGCGAGATCGTCTGCCGAACTTAAACAAAGCCCATGGTAGGGAGATGGAGAGGGGAGAAGGTATGATAAATGGAGACATCCTATGAGGAGTGATGGAGAGAGAAAGTGAGAGAGGGAGGAGAGAGAAGCAGAGAGATAGTGAAGAGGGATGAAAAAAGAGGGAGAGAGAGAGAGAGAGAAATCAAGATGAAAGATGACTGAATTTAAGAGCTAGAATCGACAGCAAGAATAGAGAAAATAGACTCATATGAATTTAAAGAGCTTGTAAAAAAAAGTCAGAAAGAGAGAGAGAGAGAGAGAGAGAGAGAGAGAGGGGGGAAACAGGCAGACAGTGAGCATAACATAAAAGCAGATTGTTTATAATTTAGATTCAACCAAATTTCCGGACGTTTTAGACGGACACGAAAGCGCCACCCAGTTATCTATCCTAATGCTGTCAAAATATACGGTCACGCAGTCAATTCGTTATCCCTCTCCCTCCCACACGGCAGGCCCTCTCGATGACCACCGATCTTTTATTTACAAAGGATTCGATGGTCTAATGAATCGGTCGACGACAGAAGTCTAGAAATCTCGGCCGTCTCTTGGCATCCCGACCCGGATTTAAACCACAAGTTCCCGGGCTCGTGTGATCAGTGCAGTGAGAGTTAATTTGAAACACTTTAATCTCGAGGAGAAGAGGGGGGCTGATTTCACTATCATGCTATGAATAGTATGAAATAAACATGTATGGAGTGATATTTATTTTAGTGAACGGTCGGCGTTTTTATTATGATTAGAAAATTTGATTCATTTTGTCCATAGTGACAGTCAAGTGATCAGTTCATAACACTGACCGAATGCCCGAGTTGTCAACGTTTCACTATTATCACACCGACCTTCACTGATTAAGGATTTCCTCCCGAGCTGAGTATGGAGCAAAACGAAATCTACTTAAAAGAAATCAGTTTCAGAAAGTGACTAGATTTCAAGAGTATGTAAAGTTCATCGCAGTCCTTTGATAGTTTGATATAATAACTCCCCTTGAAATTGATAACATTCATGTACATGCAATGTTCTGCATACAATATTCAAGTATGGAATTGAAACAGGAGAAAACCGGACGGAAATTTATTTACTATCTTGGGTAGATATGAAACTATTAATGACTTTGTTGTTTACGTTTATGCACCGGGACGATTCAATTCTCCAAGATGACACCTGGTGCATTGACTTATTACGTTATAAAGCTGAATACTAGCTGAAAAGAAAGACAGAACGATTCATTATTGTTCATGTGTTTTATCTAGTTATTCTCGAAGACATTCCTGCATGACGGTACAGCCTCGTGATAAACACTTTACGATATCGATAAATGAATTATAGTTTGCTAAATACGGAAAGCTGACCTTATCAAACATTGTTATCAAATATTTGTGACGTTTAGTTATTGATTGATCTTTGTCGTAATAAAAACCCTCGATAAAGAACCGTAATATGTTTTAAAGTTTATTCATAAAGGGAGATGACCTAACTACCGAGAAATGTGACCTTTGATATAATGTTTCTGACAAGATGTTTATGATGTTTGGTCTAGTACATACCGACCGTGGTATGTCTTTCTCTACATGTGTGTTTTACTCTTGTGTCTGTTTCTTCTTCTTCTTCTTCTTCTTCTTCTTAATTTCTTAATTGTTTTTTTATTGTCTTTCTCTTGGATGCTGTTTGGTACTGGGGAATATATATCATCGTAATTGTATATCCCTTTCCTTTTCCTATCGTTATCTTACCGCCTTCCTCCCATCTACCCCTCTCTCTCTCTCTTTCTCTTTCTTTCTCTCTCTCTCTCTCTCTTTCTGTCTTCTCGCTGCAGTCACACCCCTTCCCCTCTCTCTCTCTCTCTCTCTCTCACTCTTTCTCTCCCCTCTCTCTCTCTCTCTCTCTCTCGTTGCCAGTACTCGTACACATCCACGCGATGATTTGGTAAAACCAGGGAGATTAAACTCACATCTCCCTGGTAAAACCACGTAACTCATCGACTTACGTGGTTTACCAAATAAGCGCGTGGATGTTGTGGAAGGCACTTGCCGACTTAAACTTTATTTTTCCAAAGCAGGACCTGGATACGTAGAACGTACTCGTTGACTTATGTGGTTTTACCAAATTACTGCAGAGTGGTACGGCTGAGTGTTTTCTGTTAAAACAATGAATATCCACAAAATCTTCTGATAGTTTGAGAAAACAGGAGAAGAATGTTATTAGCTATATATACAGTTAATGTGTCTTGTAAGATGGCGAAAATAGCAGTGATTAAACACCTATCCTGTAAAACTCTCAAATCTATTTCCTCGTATACCTCGAAAGCGCCGAAACAAAGATACTTGCTTTTACCAAATTACAGCCCCCTCTCTCTCTCTCTCTCTCTCTCTCTCTCTAAATCCCTACCAATCTCCCCCTCCCCCTTTCTCTCACTACTCATCTCCCCTATCTCTCTTTCTCCATTTTGCCACCTCTTTCTTTCTCATCATGTAGGCTGCCTCCTACTTCCATTTGCTCTGATATTCCTCTCTAGTTCTTCCTATATATATATATATATATATATATATATATATAGACAACAGTTTTGTGATTTTTCGATTAATTTGTGAACTCTGTTCATTATTCGTAAAAAGGTAAATAGTACTATTAACGAATGCGGGTGATATGTCCTCTCCTCTAACTCCCTTTCATGACCTTGTCATTTGAATTGTTTCTGATATTTAAAACTCCTGGGAAATGATGGATTTTAGCTGCATGTCATCAAAACTATGTAATAAGATCTCTTATCTGACGTACTAGACTTTACTCGGCTGCGAGTCACTTCATCGAGCTGAAGAGCCCAGTTCTCACAAGATATCCTTATGGAGGGGGATGAACGTATATTAAAACTTCTATTTTTTTCTAATCGTTTGTATTTCATGTATCTCTTGTCAAGATTCAAGATTTCAGTGTTAATCATCTGTCCGCCTTCTTCGGATTTGCCTTCCCCTCAAGATTCATTTCCACACTTTCTTCGGGGAGGGGGTGGTGGAAGAGGGATAGCTTGATACATCAATAATAAACATGTCTGCTCTAAAAGGTGATGAATTACATAATAAGTTTGAAAAATTAGTCATTAATTCTGTTTGATATGTATTTTGAAAGTAAAAAATCGTAATGTTGCCATCTCCATTTCCTGTTCTTTCTTTTTGGGTCTCCTGATCTTCTTCTGACTTCATCCTTTTTGTGACATTATTTGCACTTTCATCAATATCAATTCGTGAAAACGGGGTCATTTGGCGCTGCCCGTGAGTCGGATCACTAGTCAATTACGAGCTCGCATTCACAACCGATCTTGTTTACACTGCTATCCACAACGTTAACAATTTATTCTAGCTTCAATAACGGACTCCGTATGGTAGCTTTAGCGCGCCCACACGAAATGAAATTTGTTCCTAACTAACACAAATCCATCATAAATCATTGCAAACAAGTCAGTATTATGGCGAGCCGTGAGGGCTTATATTGGTACTTGGGAAAGGTGATGAAAGACTATATTCCTTTTTGTCTTTATTTTCTTTCTGGGATTCCTGTGTGTGATTGGAGATAAGTCACGACCTGTTTGAGTTCTCTCATCTCTCGTGCGGTTAATTGGGCTGTCGCGAGGGTTGTTCGTATTATTTGGTCAGGCTCATTTCATTTTATTCTTTTATACCCTTATCTTTTCCACTTCACTCTGCATGTTGTCAATTTCAGTCATGAGTATTTCCTTCTTTTTTTCCTTCTTTCCTTGCTTTTCTTGCCGCCTTTTTTGTGCTTATATACACTGCTTATTAGAGCTTCAGTTGTTGATGTATTTTAGTATTCCCTTGCCTCCCCCCCCCTTTTTTTTTTGGGGGGGGAGGGGTATATACAATTCTTATTAGAGGTTAAGTTGGTGATGTTGTGTGAGGAAATTATTGGATTCATATTTTTAATCGAGCTTCGTAATCCTCTTGTCAAGAGGATTATGAAGCTTGACCATATTTTTCTCCTATAGCTCTTTTTCTCTTTCCCTCGCTAACTTGATCATTCCTCCCTTTCCCTCTCTCCTAACATACGTCATTCTCTTCTCCTAGATCGTATTGACTCATTATCTTTCTCTATCTTCCCCACGCTATTTATGTCTAGACTTGCCTTCCTTCTTTCCTTCTCCTACTTAATTGTATGTAAAGAGAAGAAACTAGGAATACGACTTGTAAAAAAAAACTGATTATAGCGGAACTCGAGTCGTACTTTCTCTAAAGTCAGTTTCGGTTTTGATATGCCATATTATTATTGTTTTTAAATCTAAAACCTCTCTTTGACATTTCCTGCTTTGAGTCTTTCAAAGAACACCATAACTCCAGATATCTTAGCCCTGTAATCTACCACACCCTGTATTTAGTTGGAGTTTATCTCCCTTTGTCCCGGCTACGAGTCACCATTTGTATGAGATGAGGCCGACTCTTATCAATTAAGCTTGCTCTGAATTAACAAAAGTTCTCTATTGTGCATTACCATGTTAACGTACGCCTGTTCGTATATACGTTAATAGGAGACATGATTTAAACCGAATCTGAAGAAGATTACC
This sequence comes from Mesocentrotus franciscanus, assembly GCA_037976565.1. NCBI lineage: Eukaryota > Metazoa > Echinodermata > Echinoidea > Camarodonta > Strongylocentrotidae > Mesocentrotus > Mesocentrotus franciscanus. The sequence continues at coordinate 4,994,293 of CP137668.1, read as the reverse complement.
TGGCGGAACGCATAAGTTACAGAACATATACGCCTACAAACTGTATTTGATGGATACCAGTCGCTGAAAATGCAAATCAAATGTAAGGGCAGGAGTCATACAGGAACCACATGGACAACTGCACTATTAAAAATAGAAAAAATACAAAATTATGCAGGAAATGGCGCGCCGGCTTGTGAAGTAGAGGTTTTCATTTAAATGACATATGACAATGCATTGCTCAAGTTCCAAGGCAAATTGAGATTTTGTTACACATGCCGCTTTTTGAGATACCATAGTTGACTTTGTGTACCAAGAGGACGATGCAAGGGCCCTCCATTATGCTTAAAAGGTTTACCTGCAGCGATTCAACATTCCAAGCACGATCCACGCACGTCTAGTCATAGGCCGAATATATCTGACCATTTCTTTAGGGTCGCTGGCCAGTTGCGGTAGTCATTCTCCTTGCTCTCAACCAGCTTGAGCAGCAGTCCAATCATGGCCACTTTGCAGAGCTGTTCGTTGAGGGCCCTTACCCCCTCCAAGTGCCACTAGAGGATGTGCCCCTCACCCCTAGGGGACTCCTAGGGGAAGACCCACAGATCCTCACCCTTTTTCTCTCTTCGCTATAGTTTCTCCCACTCACGTCTTCGCGGGAATTAATCTCCCGGGAACCGATTGTGACGAACCTGAGAAAAGTTCATATGCAAGAGATATGTGTAGTTTATATGTCTGGTGTACTGACTTCTTATGCACGTAGATAAGGGAGAATTCACTGAAACTAGAAGATTATTTCCGTTATGATAGTGACCTAGCATGAATACCTTCTGTAATACATATTTCCTATCAGTTTGGTAAGCTTACTAGTCACAGTATAGAAAGGTGTGAGGTAGGGAGAAAGTAAAAGAGGCAGAGGAGAGATAAAGAGAGCGACAGACAGACAATCATTACGAGACGTGACATGACGACGATTAATGGGAAAACTGGAACCTGTTTCATAAAAATCGTTATCAATAACTGTTATAAGCTACTGAAATCGTGGCATTTGATTGGCTTTCTATGGAAATTTAGCATTTGTTATTGATAACAAGCTTTTTGGAATAGTGCCCTGTTGTCGGTCATACTTCCTCCTAAAAGGAGCGAAGCTGGCGCTCTTTAAAATTAAAACAAAATTATTTTAGTTTGTTTTGCAGGAAAACATTAATTTGTAAAATTCGCGTTAGCTGTTTGGTAGTTTTTCCTTGTTTCAGGTTGTTCGTATTGTTGTTAAGCATCAGTTCATGTTATTGTTATCCTAAGAATAGGGTGATTCCGGAGACGAAGACGGGGTTGATTTTGCTGGATAAAGCGGTCGGTGTTTTAATTTTGATCAACGTACTAATTGTCAGAGGGTAATTTTCCTAGAATCATGTGTAGATGTATGCCTTCTCTAATTATAAAACTCATAATTCAATCAATCTAAGCGCTTTTCTTAATTAGTTCAACACACTTTTTTGTAGATGTCAACTAAACTACTTTTATTCTAAACAAAAGTTCAGTAAAATTCAGTTCCAGTGAGGTTTAACAAATTCAACAATTTGTTTTAATTAGACAAAAATATATTCGAGTCAAGTTCATTCATGCAATGGATTAAAGAATCACCAGGTAAAATCAAGTCAAACTCTTATTGCTGCTGTAAGTCCATCTAAGTTTTGTCGTAATTTTATTTATATCAAATTCTATAGGGACATTTCGTCTAATAACCACTTTCTCCACACCTATTTAAAAAAATATTTTAGTGATGCCCTGTACTGCAGAGGAGTGAAAATCCATTTTTTTAGAAGTCATGTTATGAATCACTTCCTTTGGAGCTGAATCCACTCCGAATTAGAGGTTGAATTACTCTCCTGAGAGTGGATTCCACTCCAAACGAAGTGATCCCTAATATGACTTTAAAAAACTGATTTTCACAGTCCTCAGAGAGTATTTTACGATTATAACAAGTTGTGTTAAACCCGACTATTTTTTTCTTCTTTTCTCCTTCTTCTTCTTCTTCTTCTTTTTCTCCTTTTTCCTCTTCTTCTTCTTCAATCTAACCTTTTTCCAGCTGACCATGGCAAACAGACAACTCCTCGCCGTCGCCGTCATCGTCTCTCTCGCCCTCGCCGTCGTAGAAGCAAGGAACTTCCATGCGGCGATGGGGGGTCCGCGCCCTTGGCAGGCAGGAATGAAACAGCAAAGCGCACTACCAGATAAAACCAGTAATCCATTCCTCAAGAGGCTCAAGCAAATCGTCTTCCAACCAGATGGCTTTTACGATCCAAGCATGGACCACTTCGCCTTTGGAGAGGCTTTTAATGCCGATGAGTATGTATTCTGTTTTTTTTAAATTATAGACAACCTACCCCTAACCCTAACACTAACCCTTCCCCTCAACCCTTAACCTAATCCTAACCCTATTCCCCCTGACGAGATAAAGTCCCCAAACATATTTGTCAGCGCAGCAACGGTCATGATCGGATGTTTCTGGATGGACATGGTACATAGTCTTATACATTAGACACACCGCCAAACTGACTCCAAACCGACTCTATAGCAACCGATTTTGAGCCATTCGGGGTAATGAAAGTTTTTGATCGGTCTGTTGTCTGTTTGGTGTCTGTGTGGTGGCGGTCTCGTTGGTGCGACTGGGGTATTAGATGAACTCAAGGAGTCAAAAGGCCTTGTATATAAGAGAGCATAGACATAGACTGGCGTTGAGAAGAAGCCCCACCCCCTCCCACCCCCTCCCACCCCATGCCCTCGTTTGCAGGCTCAGAAAATCAGAAAATTGTAATTAATTCTTTATTATGGCAGTATAGATACCTGATATTTAGGGGAAATTCTTTGAAATTCCTCACGATACATTTTCTCACTTTTGTTAATCATGTGGAAACCTATTTTCTTGTGTGAATGTAATAAGCTGATGATAATAATATTAAAAGCGAGTCACCTTATTTAAAAGTGTGTTATTCCGATTGGCTTATTCGCACATTACCAATCTGATTATTGAAAATGAGAGAGGAAACTCAAGATTTGTCAGAAAACTGAAAATATATCCAAAAATATTATACGATCTAGTTCACATACCTATACATGATACGGTGCAACGTTTAGTTATATTTATTTAGCTTTTATTCTAAGTGTAAAACAGTAGAAACATGAATCACTTTCGCTGAGTTCCTTGCAATCACTTTAAAGCCATCTCAATATCAGCTAAAAGAAAAGCATTGATGCCCGTGACATCCGATCACAGACGAGTATTTTGTGTTAGAGTGTGAAAACTGTATATGACATGCGAGAGAATAACCATTAATGCAAAAATCCTTTCCCATTGTATCTATCGCACAAGAATTGCCATTGCTGTATATTACATAATGTATGATATCGTGTGTTTTGGGTTTTTTGTGGATAGTTTTTTCTCCCTTTTCCCCCTCCTTTATATCACTTTTCTATCGTAACCATCGTTAAACAAGCAAGTCACAATCGCGAAGTTTGGCTTTCGTGAGTGTTTCTAAGTATTCCCGATTCGATTAAATATATTCTTTACCTTCCCTTCATATTGCCAACGGGGGAAAATGCCAATAGTGCACAAGCCTTGAATTTGAGAAGACCATTTCGCTAGGAGCGTAGCTGTATTCATGACTTGTAACGAGGAGAAAAGTTAAAAATACTTAAGCAAAAATGGAACCGATCGAAACGCGCCCTGGGCAAGAGGCGACCGAGTTTGGCAACGGAAGTAACGTCTGCGTGCACAGCGTTAGAATTTTTTCTGATTGGATCACGTGAATTATAAGTAAAAAATCATGAATAACTTGGCAATCCATTTGAAGATTGAAAAACTGCATTGATGTTACGATTCTTGAGCTCATTAAAATCTGTGTTTAAGATAAATCCCAAATATTGATAAGAAATGCGGTCTACTACAAAATATTGAACAAACTCACACTGCTTGCTTGTGTAATGTTTATTAGTTATAGTATATGATGAAAATTATCGCGGGGTCGGTTTAAAGAAATTACTTGAAAACAGATATCTTTAAGTGAAGAACGAATCATTTTATACAAGTCAAAATGTGTATACAATGCAGTGAAAATATATATGCAAACGGACAATTAATATTTAATTTTATTTTGATTTTAATTGTTCAGAATATGTTTTCTTGTATCCTTGCAACTTTAACCCTTCAATTTCTTTCTGGCTTTATTTCAGATAGAGAACCCATCAACGACACAGAAGATGCTGAGTAAACATTTATTTTTCAGGTAATAATTTTGACCTGCATGCTCCAAAAATTGAACATAGCCATATTTTTAATCCCGTCTAATGGAGTTGGTCTACCGAGTTATCGAGTGTAAAATATCAACGTCTACATCATTTACAAATCACCATGATTCTGGACCTAAATAAAGATACATAAACATTTCTCTACCGCTTTCCGAAATATGGGTCGTTGACTCTGCCTGTTATTCATCGAAACTCGTACTGAATAGCAATTTTGGCAGGTTTAGATGAGAATAAAATCTATTCCCGGCATATTTAAGAATCCTTTGGTTTTGCCGTTAGTAGGCCTTATATTATATTTTGTTCTCTCTCTCAAGTACATATTCGTCTAATTTTGCTGTTCTTTTTAAAACCAGAATTTAGTTAATGACAGATGTTTTATTGATTATTTTTCTTTTCATGAACCAACAATATGAAAACAATTGAATCATTTATAATGGTCATCTAAGTAGACAAACCATTTATTATCTTAAACCAGTTTTATGGTAAACCAAATGTAATGGGTCAAAAACTGATATATTTAGTAAGGTATAGAAATGTTCAATATTTACACACAGTTCATAACTAATTGGAAGGTTTTATCTATCAAGGATAGCGCCATCAGTATTAATACTGCTCTTCCTGTGGGCCCTGCAATTGCCAGGTACCCGTTTACACAGTGGGTGAAGAGTGGCAAATGCGGATTGATGTCTTGCCAAAAGACTTTAGTGCTGGGCTGGGATTCGAACCTCAACTATTTTATTGAGAGTCAAGTTAATGAACCATTATACCACGACACCTTAAACTGATTTATAAGGATTGCATAAATACGGATTCAGAAGCGTTATTTGACTCTAATCATGCTAATTCAGCGTCTTTTCGCCGTTTTTCTTGCAGAAACCCACCCAGCTACCCTTGCAGATAAACTCCTGCGTCCTCTGTCGATTACCTCAGCACCAGAATGTGCGCTATTCCTACCCATGATTCCAGAATTCTGTTCTCACCCGTGTTTCACCTTAGTCGCAAGGCCGCCATTTTGTTTCCAGCCTAGGACAAATCTATGGAAAGCTACCGTCAACTGTTTCTGCGATAAACTGTTTTTTTGAGAAAAAAAAATTGCACATGAAAGTGCTCATTCCTGATTATAACTTTAGATATTGTACCAGTACAGATGGTCATAATGCAGGTCGGCTTTTTTCAGGTGGTAATTCATGCTTATCATGCCTATATACCATGCATGCTTTGGGTGGATTCTGTCGTGGCCAATTTAGTGTTTTCTCTCAGAGAGAGAGAGATAGAGAGAAAGAAAGAGAAGGTACGGTGCCACAAGTGTGCTTGAAGCTGTATGTAGGCAGGACCGTAAATGAACGAGCCCTGACGAAATTGTGACTGTTTGTAATGGTGAAGTTGATTCGCAGTCGATTATGATCAGTCGCAACTCCATTTATGAGACCGAACACAATATCTATTCTTTGCAAATCAGTCGTTACAGGAGTAGTTACATAATGTTGCTGGTTTCAAATAACCATACCACTGAGGACCAAATTATAAGATGACGACGACCTAATATCACGATTATACCCTATTTGCGGTAAATCAAATGCAACCTAAATTTTCCTTACGTGCAATCTTTATTTGTCCTCTTATGTGCAATGTTCTTTGAACTCTAACTTATTTTCTTGTACATTCCTCCCTCAAGATGCGTAAACTCTTAATTATGATCACAATTTATCTTACCACCGGTAGTTGTAATTAGTTCTCTCTTGTAAATAATAAAAGTTTAGCTATGGTTTATTTTCTACATTGTGTAAAGACTTCGATTTCATGAATGTACCCACCCTATCATGTCTATAAATGTAAGCAGATATTTTATGTTTCTCATACTGCAGTAGTTTAATGCATTGCAAGGTATGTAGCGCCGTCTACGACAGCACTTGTTTATACTGTACTCGGTGTAAATTAATGATAATTCCAAACTCCGTATTACGATAGAGATGACAGTCACAAACTAGGACCGACACAGATCCTAATTAGCAAGCAAGCTTTGGATGAACAATCGAAACAAACTTTGGATTTTTAACTGTTTAAAAAAGGGGTGACTGTATTTGAGAAACCCCAAGCATTTAATAATAACAACAAATATAATATACAAAAGTTGGATCAAAATGAACGTAAGTGTATGATAGGACGCTTAGCTCGGTTCTTATCAGTAAAAACAATGACCCAATAACATTGTCACTTGTAAAATGAATTAAACCGAATTATTATCATTGTTAAATTAATCTAGTCTAAATCTTTGTTACTTCATAGAATAGTCTTGTTATGTTTAAATAAATTATTTCACAGCCCAAACTGTGCTTCTACCCCCAAATAAAAATGGAAAGCAGTATTTCTTCGTAGAGTAATCGGATTAGTGTATTGTGTAGCGCGAAACATGTGTTGGGAGAATACAATTTTTTTTTTGTAATCGTGATAATAAAAATACATGTACGAAGGAAAGATGGAAAGGGAAGATTTAGAGATGAGAAATAGAGAAAGAAAGAAAAAAAGTTGGAGAGAATGGTAAGTGATGGTGGGATGAATGTGCGTAGGTATGTGCGTGTGTTTTGCGAGTGTGTATGATGTGAAAGTGTGCAGTGCGCGGCGGAGGGGGTGTGCGTGTGATTTGCGAATGTGTAGGATGTGAAAGGTTGCAGTTCGCGGCGGAGGGGGTGTGCGTGTGATTTGCGAGTGTGTTGGTTTTGAAAGTGTGCAGTGCGCGGTGGCGGGGTGTGCGTGTATGTGTGTGAGAGAGAGAGATGGGGAGAGAGAGAATCATAACAAGGCATTGATAAATACATAGTAGAGACAGGGATAGAAGAAGAGGAAATATCTGATGAAAAGGGGAAAGGATAAACAGCTAGACAGAAGGGTAAAAAGGGGGAAGGATAAACAAGTGGAAGAGAGCAGATAGTGTGCGTGTGTGTGTGTGTGTGTGTGAGAGAGAGACAGATAGACAGAGAGAGACACAGAGAGAGTGAGAGATTGAGAAGGAGAGAGAAAAAACGAGAGAGAATGAGAAAAGGAGCAAGAGAGAGATAGAGAGAGAATGAGAAGAGGAGCAAGAGAGAGAGAGAGAGAGAGAGAGATGATGAAGAATGGGGGTGTTTCTGTAAAATGAAAATGGTATCTTCAGCTTAAATTGATTGGCAAAAAAAATACATTTCAGGCATTGAAAAGTCAAGCCAGACCAGAAAAAACAGGAATGCTGCTACAGGGTGTTTCGCTACGGTGAAAATCGAAAACATGAAATTGGTATCCTGTCTTGCAAAACAGCAGTATGGTGTATACTAAAGGCATATCATAATACAATAATCCAGAATTTGGTTATATTTCACCTAAGAAATGGGCTCTTCTTCTACTTTTAAGATATCTAACAAAAAACGGCATATTTGAAATCAAAGGGTAATGGGTTATTGCCATTCCCATTGGTGGATAGAAATGTGCCCCCCCCCCCCCAAATAGTTCTCACCCTTCGCTGTAAGCGAGTTTGGAAAAGACCAGGAGTAAGGCTGAGCATTCTGATATCGTATCAAAATTGAGAAAATTAGGCAACTTTGGTGGTACCCCAGCAACCAATTTGCTAGGTTTGCTATGTTTGAAAGTAATGACATTCATGGACGTCGCTAAACCATTGACAGTGGAGATGGGGTGGGAAGGGGGGGGGGGCGGGGCGGGAGGGAAAATGCAGCCTAAGGCGTATAAGGCGAGGTACTGGGCTGCAGCCCAGGGTTTTTAAAGATCCAATATTCGGGCAGCAATTATCCCAAATTCGGGCAGCAAGGTACCGTAGCTTCCTCATACTTGGGTAGCAAGGTGCTCAAATTTCATCCAATTCGGGCAGCGATATTCCTAAATAGCCCCATATTCGGGCAGGAGGTACCCGGAAATGTAATTTTCGTAATTTTCACGACAAAAAAGTGTCAAAATATTTGCGTAATAAGTTCATATTCTAGCAAAGGGCGTTAGTCCCCTTAAACAAAAATGTTTCCGTATGTCTATGAATGTAGGCACAGCCGTGTCAAATCTCCGGTTGCGCATAGACGTTTATTTTTGTTGTATTTCCAAAAATAACAAAGACAAGAGGATAGGTGAAAGACATAATGAAAAACAATTTGATGTATAAATACACCAGATGTTTATGCCACTCAAAGAGTGTGTCGTTTGTATATTCATGTTTTTGTCCGGAAAGCTGACGCGGATGGAGTTTCTCACCTGCAATACCGGCGGGGGTAAAGTGAAACACCTGATTGTCAGATTTTCCATCATGCGCCGACAGAGGTTTCTTAATTTATCATTAAAAGATTTGAAATTTCACATTTTTTGCAATTTTCGACAAGGTTCGATACAAGAGAATTAATGGGAGATCTGTCACATCCCCTTCTTTCAGCAACACAGTGACATGGAAGGCAACACATATTCAAATCTTTAAATTGGGGAAACATGCACCTTCAGCACCACGCATTTACCATGCAACAGCTTCAAGAGCACGATCATATTCGAATAGGCATATTTGTTTATTGCTCCTCCCAATTACAAGTACTTTTAGTGCTCTGATATCAAGCCTATAATTTTGTCAAAAATAAAATCTATATAAAGTTTCAATGAAAGAGAGATAAAATGAGATAACCTATATTGATCTAAGAACGTTCAATAGCGAAGCTAATTAGGAGGCTCAATACAATTATTCAACATGTCATTTGCTTGTGGCCTCGTGATGATGAAAAAATATTATAATTCATCTAGTTATTTGCCATATCATTTTTGGCATAACAGAAAGCGCGAGCGATACTCGTTCGAAAAATGGCATGATCGTTCAATTATGAGGAAATTGAAGGCTTTGATTGTAGCGCAGTTTGATGGTGACAAGATGGGATGTCACGGGGAGCGCTGACTTTGAAGGCGGAAGGATTAACTGAACGGTTTACTATTTACATGTTCAGGATAAACTTGAAAAGGAAGCAACGAAAGAGCATTTTTTGCAGATAGGCCGTTGTAAATTATGGACAACTTAAGAACATAGCCACGATTTGTGCTCTGATGCTAAAGAAAGGGGACGTTATGGGCCACACTCGCTGCTGATGAACTCTGCTTTCAGGTAGTTCACATCAACTATTTGGTTATTTTGTCACAGAGACAACTCTAATCATACAGGAACGTGATAAAAATATGATTATGTGAGATGCTCCAAATCCATTGTAATCAGGAATCATCTAGTCATCAAACAAATGTATAACTGAACAAGAGGAAGAATACCTCACCTAAGGCGTAGTATTCCGAGAGAAAAGTTAATAAGACTTTGGCAGGAACGACCACACTATATATTCTTCAAAACAGGCATAAGTACTTTGGTTTTGCTTTATAAGTGTTTATAAGTATAAAGACCAGGACTCACACTTACAACTGAAAGAGGGGTACATCATATTGATTAAGCCCGGGTGTAGGATTATATAACTCTGTGATTAATCCATTGGGAAAAAAGGCACTGTCTTACTAATCCCGGTGTTTTATTTTCTCTCTCTAGTACAATGGGTGCCAGCGGCTTCGTACTCACTTTATGCCGAATCTTGTTGTGCCTATTCAGCGGCTTCAACTTTTTCTCCTATATCTTCATTGTCGTGTGCATCATCCGACATCCTAATCTTCAAACTATCACCAATTACACCCTGTTCTCGACGGGTGTGGCTCATATTGTATTTCAATTCATGTGCCTCATCTCAATCTTTGAAATGGAGGACATCTGTTCCGTCGGCAGCCCTTTTACTCTTCTAGCATTCCTCTACATTGCTATGGTAGCTGTCTTTGCTAATACTGTTCTGGTCACTATAGAAACCTATCTGAAGGTATGCCATCCCTTCTTATACGCCCGCGTCATAACTGACCGGAAGTGTTTCCTGTTGATCGCCTTGATCTGGGCAATCATCTTTTGCTCTGGGGCCATAGCTGGAAAGGCTGGAAATAGTTTAGAAGATGAGAGCTATGAACATTGTCCTTTTGCGGCTATTAAAGATCACGGTAAATCCTTCGCCAACATGTTGAACATAGCCCTCGTGCCTTCTTTGGTCATCATCAGTGCCTTGAAGTTTCTGGTGATCCGTACTGCAAGGAAACAAGCCTGTAGGATAGGAGCTTTGGGCGCAAGAGAACCTCCTCAACAACAACAACAACCGAACGGTGACATAGTCGAACAACTGCAACAGAAATTCAAGAACATTCGCAAGAGCACCATTAATCTTGCTATCTTTGTCGGCACATACTTCTGTGGCTGGGTACCCGTTCTTATCATTGTAAATATCAATTTCTACACCGATTACTCGGTGGGTCCCCATGCATCACTCATCATTTTTGGGGTTGTGGCTAATCTGACATCGGTAGGACCATTGGTCTATACTTTAAGACAAACGGAGTTCTCTCGTCTGCAGAAGCGCTACGTCCAACAAATAAAAGCCTACATATGTGGCCGTTTAGGAGACATACGCAAGAAGGTTCATGTAAACGTTATCCAGTCCAAACCAACAACAGAGACCGAGTTTGGCGCATCCGTGACTCAGTAATGCCCATTCCTATTGCACACGACCTGTCATTCGCCTGACGTAGAACTGCGTCAGAGGCTGCCGAGGTCTTTGACGCTCCATAATATGAGGGTGACATTGTACAAAAAAGGATTGCAGAATTTATAGTGCACACGATGTAACTAATTACTGGCGTAGAGGTCCATTGCCATCAGGCTTGATGAGCTCGGGTAAAACTCAACCGTATGACGCCTCGTGCGCAACAAGATAAAGAACAAATCTTGGTTGTCATTGACCAAAATCGGGGTAAACACTGTTCTCTAAATTTTTAAACAAATTATATCATGGCAATATTTTCTATTTGTATGTAATATAAATGTAGGGGCAAAGAATTTATGTGAAATGAGGGAAATGTGCATTAAAGGTACTATGTCCCATATGCAGGCCAAACAAATGAAAGTTTAAATTCCAACGTCATTTGAAGGATAATACTTATTTAGAACTTCCCTCAAAACGCAAGGGCTTGAAACTGTCTTTTTGTGGGAAAATAACGACCGTTAGTTGTCGAATAGAATTTAGGGATTGCAGTCCTTTTATTAAATAGTCTGATTTTCAGACCCTTGTACCGAATGGTCGTACGTTTTGTGCTGCGCAAATATTCAATCAGTTAAATTTTGGCCATTACAAAAAGTGGGTTATTGATGTAGACAAATGCAATGTACCCTTTACAGATCATTGTATGTATGTTATTACCAAAGAAAAATAATTCAGTCAGTCACTCAATAGTATCTGACAGTGAAGTCTAGAAAGTAAACGGGTTTCCTTGCATAATTTGAATACTAGGACACTGCTAACGTTTAAATTTCACAGATAGGACATACGTGACATATTCATAATTCCTGCAAAGTTCTACAGAATTTGATGTTGTCTGCAAAAGGGATACACTATACCTTGTATTTTTATGATGACATTCGCATCTAAATTCTTATGTAAAGGGACATTACAAACATCATACAAGCAAATTATATTTTCAATTACATTTAGATAACTTGCGATTGTTCGTCCATTGAAATGACCTTATTTTCAGCATCATTATCCATTGGAATAAACGCACAGTCGAGTAAAATCAGTTTTGACCACAATGAAAATAACTGTTGAATAAAACGCAAAGTATGAAAATGGAAACTTTTTCAAAAACCTGTTGCAGAAACATGTATACAACTGGTTGTCGCTCTGACAATATTATATCATCAAATACTAATTCGAATGGTTCTAATTAGCTAGTATTAATATTTACTCCTCTATCCTTTCTCCTTTGAGAAGCATCTCGATTTGAAAGCCCATATGAAAAGTGTCAACTAACCTGAAAACACTTCTGATGTTCCCGTATGTCTATGAATGCAGGCACAGCTGTGTCAGATTTCCGGCTGCGCATAGACGCACTTCATTTTTTTTTTAATAATTAATTTTGTAGTATTTCCAAAAATAACAAAGACAAGAGAATAGGTGAAAGACATAATGAAATAACAATTTGATGTATAAATACACCAGATGTTTATGCCACTTAAAAGTGTGTCGTTTGTATATTCATGTTTTTGTCTGGAAATCTGACGCGGATGGAGTTTCTCACCTGCAATACCAGCGGGGGTAAAGTGACACACCTGATTGTCAGATTTTCCATCATACGCCGACAGAGGTTTCTTAATTTATTATAAAAAGATTTGAAATTTCAACAATTTAGGCAATTTTCGACAAGGTGCGATACAAGAGAATTAATGGGAGATCTGTCACATCCCCTTCCTTCAGCAACACAGTGACATGGAAGGCAATTTTTTTCTTCAAATCTTTAAATTGGCGAAACATCCACCTACACCTGCCATAACGCATTTATCATGCAACAGCTTTAAAACACGATCATATTCGAAAGGCATATTTGTTTATTGCTCCTCCCAATTACAAGTACTTTTGATTGCTTTGATAACAAGCCTTCAATCGTGTCAAAAAGAAAATCTATACAAAGTTACAATGAAAAGAGATAAAATGAGATAACCCATCTTGATCTGTTCACGTTCAACAGCAAAGCTATTAAGGAGGCTCAATGCAAATATTCAACTTGTCATTTGCTTGTGGCCTCGTGACGATGAACCAATATTATAATTCATCTAGTTGTTTGCCATGTCATTTTTTGGCATAACAGAAAACGCGAGCAATAGTCGTTCGAAAAATGGCATGATCGTTCAATTATGAGGAAAGTGATTACTTTGATTGTAGCGCAGTTCGTTGATGACACGATGGGATGACACAGGGAGCGCTGACTTTGAAGGCGGAAGGATTAACTGAACGGTTTACTATTTACATGTTCGGGATACACTTCAAAAGAAAGCAACGTAAGATCATTTTTTGCAGATAGGTCGTTGTAAATTATGGACAACCTATAAACATATAGCCACGGTTTGTGCTCTGAAGCTAAAGAAAGTGGACGTTATGGGCCAGACTCTCTGCTGACGAACTCTGCTTTCAGGTAGTTCACATCAACTATTTGGTTATTTTGTCACAGAGACAACTCTAATCATACGAAACGCGATAACAATATGATTATGTGATATGCACCAAATCAATTGTAATCAGGAATCTTTTTGTCATCAAATACATGTATAACTGAACAAGAGGAAGAATATCTCACCTAAGGCGAAGTTTTCCGAGGGAAAAATAATAAGACTTTGAGAGGAACGACCACAGTATACATTCTTCAAAATAGGCAAAAGTACTTTGGTTCTGCTTTTGGGGGTGTGAAGACCATGGCTCACACTAACAACTGAAAGAGGGGTACATCGTATTGATTAAGCCGGGGTGTAGGATTATATAACTCTGTGATAAATGCATTTGTAAAAAAGGCACTGTCTTACCAATCCCGGTGTTGTGTTTTCTCTCTGGTACAATGGGTGACAGCGACTTCGTATTCACTTTGTGCCAAATCTTGTTGTGCCTATTCAGCGGCTTCAACTTTTCCTCCTATATCTTCATTGTCGTGTGCATCATCCGACATCCTAATCTTCAAACTATCACCAATTACACCCTGTTCTCGACGGGTGTCGCTCATATTGTATTTCAATTCATGTGCCTCATCTCAATCTTTGAAATGGATGACATCTGTGCCGTCAGCAGCCCTTTTACTCTTTTAGCATGCCTCTCCATCGGTATGGTAGCTGTCTTTGCTAATACTGTTCTGGTCACTATAGAAACCTATCTGAAGGTATGCCATCCCTTCTTATACGCCCGCGTCATAACTGACCGGAAGTGTTTCTTCTTGATCGCCTTGATCTGGGCAATCAGCGTTTGCTCTGGAGCTATAGTTGGAATCGCTGGAAATAGTTTAGATGAGAGCTATGAACAATGTCCTTTTGCGGCTATTAAAGATCACGGTAAAACCTTCGCTAACATGATGAACATAGCCCTTGTGCCTTCTTTGGTCATCATGAGTGTCTTAAAGTTTTTGGTGATCCGTACTGCAAGGAAACAAGCCAGTAGGATAGGAGCTTTGGGCGCAAGAGAACCTCCACAACAACAACAGCAACAACCGAACGGTGACATAGTCGAACAACTGCAACAGAAATTCAAGAACATTCGCAAGAGCACCATTAATCTTGCTATCTTTGTCGGAACATACTTCAGTGGCTGGATACCCGTTCTTATCATTGTAAATATCAATTCCTACACTGGTCACCCGGTGGGTATCCGTGCATCACTCATCATTTTTGGGGTTGTGGCTAATCTGACATCGGTAGGACCATTGGTCTATACTTTAAGACAGACGGAGTTCTCTCGCCTGCAAAAGCTCTACGTCCAACAAATAAAAGCTTACGTATGTGGACGTGTAGGAGACATACACAAGAAGGTTCAGGTTAACGTAATCCAGTCCAAACCAACAACAGAGACCGAGTTTGGCGCATCCGTGCCTCAGTAATGCCCATTCGCATTGCACACGAGCCGTCATTCTCCTGACGTAGAACTGCGTCAGAGGCTGCCGAGGTCTTTGACGCTCCATAATATGAGGGTGACATTGTACAAAAAAGGATTGCAGAATTTATAGTGCACACGATGCGTTAGATTACTGGCGTAGAGGTCCATTGCCATCAGGCTTGATGAGCTCGGGTAAAACGCAACCGATATGACGCCTCGAGCGCAACAAGATGAAGAACAATTATTGGTTGTCATTGACCAAAATTGGGGCAAACACTGTTTTCAAAATCTTTTGAACAAATCATATCATGTCAATATTTTCTATCTGTATGTAATATAAATGAAGGGGCAAAAAATATTTGTGAACTGTATGTTTACATACGCATCTAAATTCCCATCTAAAGTGCTATTACAAACTTCATACCTTGCAAATTGTATTTTCAATTAGATTGAGATAACTTCGGAATGTAAGTCCATTGAAACGACATTTTTCAGCATCATCATCCATTGGAAAATAATAAACAGTCGAGTAAAATCAATGTTGACTACCATGTAGATAACTGTTAAATATAACGAAAAGTATGAAAATGGAAACTTTTCTAAAACCTATTGCAGAAACATGTATACAACTGTTTGTCGCTGTCACAATATTATATCATCAAATACTAATACGAATGGTTCTAATTAGCTATTAATAATATTTCCTCCTCTATCCTTTCTCATTCTATTAGCATCCCGAATTGATAGCCCATATCAAAAGTGTCAACTAACCTGAAAACACTAAATATGCATTTTCTCTGGTTGCCATAGAGAGAAAGAGCCAAAAACGGAAGCTGTATGTAGCCCGAATGCATTAACTAATTCTTTGAGTCCTGTGTTTCAATATATGCCATTAATATATATATGCCATCAATATATGCCATTGAAAGAATTGGACGTTTATCACTAATGCTAAATTGTTATGATTGTATACCTTTCAGGGGTCATGCAGTAACATTGTGTCAGCAGGAATGTTTTGCTTACCCTCCACTGGGCTGGGGATGGAGACAAGTTTTATTACCCTTTGATCTTGATGACTGGGAATGTCAAAATCGAACTCCTCACTCTTTTTCAATATTAACTGTTTAGCATTCAATTGCATTGCAGTGAGCTTAATCTGTTTGAAATTGTGATTGACTGAATTGGTCTTGATGGGCGGGAATGTCAATTACCCTCTTTATCAAGTATGTACATTCGAGCCTGCTTTAGCATGCATGTATCTTTCTCCTCTGCCCAACAAATTTCTTAATTTGTTTTGCTAATCACCTCTGTCAATCACAGAACCCACTCGTATATGATAGGTTTATTAAACTGTAACAAATACATGGACTTTTCGTTTACATGTGTCTGACGTTGGCACAGGGCGTGGCCTCTCTGCACCACGGCTGACCGATCTTCACGTCGGTCCGCGGTGGTGCTATGTCTCCAAAACTCGATGCATGGAGCGGTGGGTCCATTGTTTAAGCAGCCTGACTTTCATATCAAATCTGCATTTTTGTATATAATTTATATATATATATATATATATATATATATATATATTATTTTTTGGTTTTGGGGTTTTTGTTTTTGTTTGTGACCAATGATGGGCTGGAGACAAGTATTAATTACCCGTTGATCTTGATGACTGGGATTATCAAGACCGAACTCCTCACTCTTCATCAATAATTATTATCTGTATAGCATTCAATTGTTTTGAGTCTGTTTTATTGTAATTGACTGAACTTGTGTTGATGAGCGGTAATGTCAAAACCCTCTTTTCCATTTTATAATTGTACTCCGATTTTATTTATTTATTTATTTTTTTTATTTATTTTTTTCCCTCTTAGATATTGCCCTCTATTTCGTGTGCCAAAAATACACCCTTTACTCGGGTGGTCGGGCTCTGCTCTGTTGCTCCTAAGCAACTATTGTAACTGTGACCAAGATGGGTCTTATTGTATTTTCATTTGTATTTTATATTGAAATTACCCACACACTTGCACTTCGTACACACACAAACGCACCAGCACCCACTAGTAAATGCACCGATATCACACATGCAGTTGTTCATCCTCCGAATTTCCGGTACTTTACATACTCGTATCGTTAAATGGATTCACACGCGCACACTCCCGATATTCTTGTCGACGATATAAATGATAGCAAATATTACACACCCTAGAATTCAATAATACATTTTCTTACAATCCAGACAATATTTCACTTTTACATATAAACTCCAGAAGTCTGAACAAAAATTTCGAATACGTTGAAAATCTTTTACACTCTTTAAATAATTTTGCATTTTCCGTCATTGGAATAAGTGAGACATGGTTACATCAGAATTCTCCAGATTTGTTCAATTTGCCTAATTATAAGTTGATTAGGGAAGATCGCAAAGGAAGAAGGGGTGGCGGTGTTGCGTTTTATATTGCACAAAACCTAAATTTCAAAATCCGTTCCGATGTTAAACTAACACAAGCGGAATCATTATTTATTGAAATTAATAACTCAAATGTCAAAAATGTCATTATAGGTTTAATTTATAGACCCCCTGACTCCTATTGTGAATTATTCTGTGACGAACTGGATTTTTATCTTCATAAAATAGGGGATGAAAATAAACATATTTTTATCCTTGGTGACTTTAACATCAACTTCTCCCCCTCATCTGATAACAGTAACTCAACCAATTGTATGCAGTTGATGCACTCATACGGATTTTTTCGATTATTAATAAACCCACCAGAATAAATTCACATTCATCAACTCAGATTGACAATATTTTTTCAAACGTACATAATAACATAACCATTGGTGGAATATTGTGTTCTGAAGTTTCCGATCACCTACCCATATTTTTAACTTGTGAATGCAAAATAAGTTGCCTTAAATCATTTGATGAGCTTATATATCGCAAAGAATCCAAACGTAATATAGAATTGCTGAAACAGGATTTATTTTTAGAGGGATGGGCTGATGTATATAATGTAAATGAGGTCAATATCGCATATAAACATTTTAGTAACAAATTGCAATATTATTATGAAAAAATATCCCTTTAGGCAAAATGAAAAATAAGCGAAATAAACCCAGGAATCCTTGGATAACGAAAGGTTTATTGAAATCAATACAAACACGCAATCGCCTCTACAAATTACACTTACGCAATCCAACTGACACTAACCTAAACACATATAAAATTTATCGCAACAAATTAACAAAACTAATTCGTACATCCCGTAGATTGCATTTTTCTAATAGAATAAAAAGGCCAGTTCAAACACTAATGCAACTTGGAAAATCATCAAAGAGGTTATGGGAAAAAACAGATCCCCACCCACGGATAATATCACATTAAATGGCACTAAAATACATGATCATAGTCTTCATGCAAATTCATTTAATTCATTTTTACGAATATCGGCCCTGAACTCGCCAGCAAAATTAACAGAACTCGCGCTCACTTTACAGACTATCTTTCCAATAAAAACCAAGAGTCTCTCTTTTTAAACCCGACAAATCCTAGCGAAATTATTAATATTACCCAATCTCTTAACAACTCAAAATCTCACGGTTTCGATAAAATAAGTATGTCTCTCCTAAAAGAAATAATTTACCCACTTGCAAAGCCTCTAACTCACATATTTAATCACTCGTTATCACAAGGTGTTTTCCTGATCTATTAAAAATAGCTAAAGTCAATCCCATTCTAAAAAAATGATCCCCACGAAATTAGTAACTATCGTCCAATTTCCCTACTTCCAAGTATATCCAAAGTCTTAGAAAAAATCGTTCATAATAGGCTACATAAATTTATCACTAAACACAAAATACTCAATTCAAATCAATATGGCTTCA
The DNA here is from genome assembly GCA_037976565.1 of Mesocentrotus franciscanus. Taxonomy (NCBI): domain Eukaryota; kingdom Metazoa; phylum Echinodermata; class Echinoidea; order Camarodonta; family Strongylocentrotidae; genus Mesocentrotus; species Mesocentrotus franciscanus. The sequence continues at coordinate 4,975,640 of CP137668.1, read as the reverse complement.
GGAAAAATTACTCAACTGACCTAGCATTAATTCAAATTTATGACAAAATTACAAGTGCCATAGCTAACAAAGAACATGTTATAGGTATATTCTGTGACTTGAGTAAAGCATTCGATACGCTCAATCACACTATTCTACTCTCCAAACTCAGTCATTATGGAATTCGGGGTCAGCCACTCTTATGGTTTAAAGATTATTTAACAAACAGAAAACAATATGTTACATTCAATAGTTATGATTCTGATCCTCTTTTGATTCAATGCGGTGTTCCTCAAGGCTCCATCTTAGGTCCACTATTATTTCTTCTTTATGTAAATGATATTATCAATACACCCCTTCTTTCTTTTATCTTATTTGCCGATGACACAAATATATTTTATTCTCATAAAGACCTCAATTCTTTAAACAATATTTTGAATTATGAAATTAACAAAGTATCTAACTGGTTTAAGTCCAATAAACTTTCTCTCAATACAAAAAAGACCCATTTCATGTTTTTTAAACATCATTCTCATAATACAGATACGCCGATATATATTAAAATCGATGATATGCTGCTAGAGAAGAAAACTAAGTCCAAGTTTTTGGGAGTACTTATAGATGAAACTTTGACTTGGAATGAGCATTTACACCACGTTACAATGTCCATTTCCAAAAGTATTGGAATAATCTCCAAGCTAAAGTTAATTCTACCCCATGCAACCTTATTTCTACTTTATAATACGCTAGTTCTCCCGTATATAACATATTGTAATATTGTATGGGCAAATTGTGGTTCGACAAAAATTAATTCTATTTTTAAACTGCAAAAGAAGGCCATACGTATTTGTACAGGTTCGCATTTCTTAGCTCACACTGATCCTTTATTTTACAAACTTAAAACACTAAAAATTATCGATTTGAACACTATTGAGTTTGAGTTTGAGTTTGAGTTTGAAGTTTTATTATCCAAACAAAAAGTACATCAATATTACAATCAAATGTGAATGTAAGTAGCAGTCATTATGTTTAAGTACATTAATAATCAACTTCCACCATCCTTTGATAACATGTTTAGGTTTAATAGTTCTGTTCATTCATACCCTACTCGCATATCTGGAAACTTCCACCTTACAAATCCCAAATTATCAATAAATCACAAATCTATTAGACATTCTGGTCCGGACATTTGGAATAATTTTCCCGACAACATAAAGTCCTGTTCAACTGTCTACTCCTTAAAAGCTACACTTAAGCGACAAATAATACAATCATACGCTCCCCACTCTTTAAATTAGTATAAATCCGTGACTTATTTTATACTTTAGCATGCAACTGCTTCTTGCACCCACACCTGCACTTGCACTGCACCCACTTGATCACTCAGTTTTCCCAAGAGAGTTATGTCGCCAATTTTTTTTTTTATGAGGCCACCATCCATCTCCAGCCTAACCGCTCACGATGGTGGTCTCCTGCGTTCTAAATTACCTCTCTCATTTATAGAAAAATGTTTACTATGTATTTGTTATCTTTTGTATATGCTTCGTACATGTTTATTGTATGATATAATTGTACATGACCTTCTATTTAATTACTTTTGTAAACATTTTATTCATTGTATTTGTTTTTGTTTGAATTTTTGTAATTTGAGTTTGAATTTGTATCTTTTTGAACGCAGAAATAAAACCAATCAAACAAACAAACAAATAGAGTACCGTAGCTGTGACGTCATAAAAATCTATTTTTGGAATTTCTCAATTTTTTCTTCATTTTCCGAAAGAGCATCAAAAATAATGTCCATATGTCGAAAACCAATTGAATATGTAAAGTATTGGCCGAGATATGACCATCTGAATAAAAAGATTGCATATGGGAACTCGGTGTATATTGCTCTGGCTCCTAATGTTATGAACCAGAGCAATATAACACTGAGTTCCCATATGCAATCTTTTTATTCAGATGGTCATATCTCAGCCAATACTTAACCTATCCAATTGGTTTTCGACAATTGGACATTATTTTTGGTGGTCTTTCGGAATATGAAGAAAAAATTGAGAAATTCCAAAAATAGATTTTGATGACGTCACACATCACCGCTCTATATGCCACAACGCTAACACCCCAGTCACAGCAACGAAACCGACAACTAACGGATCAAACAATTACATTACCCCCGATGGCAAAAGTCAGTCGGTTAGGAGTCGGTTAGGAGCCGGTTTGATGGTGTGACTGAGCTGTAATGGTGGTACTCTATTCATTATGACCTACGTACATTAAGGGATTGGAACTATTGCTGATTCATTCAGTGCATAATGCTCCAATGGATAAGATGAAAGGCTAATGCATTACAAGGTTACCTATTGCATGTCAAAGTAGTTGATTATTAAAGACAGAGAGAAAGATAGAGGGAGAGGGAGAGAGAAAGAGAGAGAGAGAGGTGGGTGAGATAAAGAGAGTGAGAGGGTTTAGAGAGAAAGATGGAGAGATAGAGAGAGAGAGGGGGAAAGAGAGAGAGAGAGGACACACGTTCGTATTCATTAATCTTCGTGTGCTTTTTTATTTGACTTATCATGATAAAATCATTTCTACCCTTTAAGTTGGGTAATGGAGGTTACTCTTCTCTTCTCACATTGGCTCTCTTCGTCCAACAGAAAAGTCATATTCCATTAACCCTTCGCCAACCAGCAATGCATTTTCAGGTCTTTGCTGAAAGGACTATGCAAACCACGTAACTAAAAAACCAAAGCCTCGGTCACAAATGCCATTACGAACTGCTACGAACGCCGTACGAACGATTTTCTGACAATGAAAATTCGGGAAGACAATGGAAAAACAGGGAGATTCGTACGAAATTATCGTTCGTACGGACCTTTGTGACCGTAGCATTATCATGATAAAATCATTTCTACCCTTTAAGTTGGGTAATGGAGGTTACTCTTTTCTTCTCACATTGGCTCTCTTCGTCCAACAGAAAAGTCATATTCCATTAACCCTTCGCCAACCGGCAATGCATTTACAGGTCTTTGCTGAAAGGACTATGCAAACCACGTAACTGAAAAACTAAAAACCTCGGTTACAAATGCCATTACGAACTACTACGAACGCCGTACGAACGATTTTCTGACAATGGAAATTCGGGAAGACAATGGAAAAACAGGGAGATTCGTACGAAATTATCGTTCGTACGGACCTTTGTGACCGTAGCAAAACCTAAACATTACAAATTTAAGGCTTGGACGCGTTTCCCATTTTTAAAAACTAAAACCGGGTCTAATTAATGATAGTAAAACTTGTCCATAATCTAATTTCCCGGGACTTAACAATAATTCATTTCCGTCATTGAATAAAGATTGTGTGCAACCAACGTGACTGACCAGAGACCGACAAGAAACCGGAATACCCGAATGGCCAAGAATCGGTCTGTTTGTAGAAGATTTGCAGTCGGCTCGAAGGTGTAATCGAGGAATTAGTCACACTGCTAAACCGACTTTAAACCGGTTCCAAACCGACCGATTCCTGACCATCATGGGTTATGTATTATTTAAATCGGTCTTTTGTCGGTCTCGTTTCGGTCTCATTGGTGTGACTGTGGTAGTAGTCCGGAGACCAATGATGACTTGATTACAGATCGGGAGGCACTCGTTTTTCCGAAGATTCAATTCCGAAGGTTCGTAATTTTGGCACACAAATTCCCATATCAGGGATTCATATTTTCGAATATGTAGTGGGGTCCATAAGTCCGAAAATTTGCTGCACTTTCCGGGATTTTTTAATATGAAGTTCATACTTCCGAAAGAAAAATGGGGGTTCATTATTCCGGAGGTTCATAAATTCGAAAATGAAATAGGTTTCCTTTTCCGGAGGTTCGTAATTCCGAAAAACGATACAGAATTCCTTTTAATTTTTCGGAATTATGAACCTTTGGAATTTTGAGCTCTATTTCGTTTTCATATTGAAGAACCCTATTTTTTTCTCGGAAATACGATCCTTCGGAATTATGAACCTTCAGAAAAATGACATGTAACCAGCAGAACATGACAACAGGGGTTGATTTTAAAAACAGACTGATAAATTTCGTGTCCACCTTTCATTGTAGTATTCTATGACATCAATAATTCTTGGCCTTCATGTAGAAATCATTCATATCCTGATAAATGTATGTTGTGATATATTGTATTGTTGTGTAATGAATATAATGTAAAAATATTCAACATAATAATATGATATGATAAAATGGAATATGTTGTACGGTGAAATTTAAAACAACTTTATTTGATTTAGTGTTAAATACTAACTAAGTGTATACTACTTCTGTATAGTTGATAACATGACTTATCCGTAGCAGCAAATCAAATCTCCTATTTTTCTTCAAATGGTTTGTTCTCTAAGTTTGATATTGTTTCATTTATTCGACTTTCTGTTCATAGTTGCGTTTAACATGTACTCATATTTGAGTGGAAGAGGAATAGCTTCATTCTCTGATCAAAGCTATTTTTTCGATTTCGCCGTATAAGGAATTTTATCGCACGTAGGGCGATATAAATGATTTACATTCATCAGTGATGTGACAATATCTTGTTTATGAGACTTACAAGTTATAACACTGTACTGCCTATTCAGATAGAGGGCGACAGACTACTGAATAAAGTTAGACACTTCATGTCAGACATCTTTGTACACAGTGAGTTATTTCAGTCTTTAATTAGTGACAAACACTTAACATGGTGGCAGCGGTGGGATGTTTTTAACCCGCTCATTGGAAGTTTTGCCATGGTTTACCAAGGACTTAACACAATTTCTAAGCTTGCTGAGCTGTACTTGGAAGATCAAGTGTGCACATCTAACTGAACTTTTCTACTATAGCCCCACATGCTTAACTTTGTGTGAGTGACTGCACAGGTGCTGTCATTCGGGAACTAGTACACTGTTCTACGGTAAGCTTGTGATTTTTCTACTGTGTTTGTGCTGGTATAATAGTCAAGATGCCTGATGAGCGAAGTGATAATAGTGATGTGGTCAGTAATGTGTTCAAAAGGCCGAACATTAACCCTCCTGCTCACCTGAGGGTATCTGATGGAGATGTGATTGAGGAATGGAAGATGTGGAAACAAATGTGGGACAACTACTGTGTGCTCACAAACCTATCTTCTCAACCAGAGGATTATCAAACTGCTCTTCTCCTGCATAGTATTGGACCGGATGGCGTACGCATCTACAATGGAATGAAGTTTGCCAGTGAGGCAGACAGCAAGAAGTGTAGTCTTATCCTCGAGAAGCTTGACTCCCACTTTCTAGGTGAACGGAAGGAATTCTTTGAGCGCTTCAAATTCAATCGAAGAAATCAAGAAGCAGGAGTGAACATTGAACAATGAGTCACTGTGCTGAGAACCATGAGCAAGTCATGAGGTTTCTGTGACTGCATGAAGGACAAGCTACTGATGGACAGACTGTTATTGGGTGTGTCAGATGACAGCATGCGGGAGAAAATGATGGGAATTTCAGACCTCACCCTGTCCAAAGCCATTGACATATGTAAAGCTGTAGAAGCAGCGTCATTGCAAATGAAAGCTCTCAAGAATGAGGAGGTAGTCTACAAGGTCTACAAGAAGGTCAGTACCGGTACACCTCATTACTCTAAAAAGTCTGGCAAGAACAGTGGTAAATCGAAGGATGCAACTGACCCAAAACGATGTAAATTTTGCTGCAAAATGCATGAAATGAAGAAAGAGAAGTGCCCTGCTTGGGGTCGCACGTGTATGGCATGCAAGCAAAAGAATCACTTCAAAGGATCAGATGTTTGCAGAGCTTCAACTATACACTGCGTGGACGATGATTCCAGCTCTTCATCAGGTGAGAGTATTAGCTCTGTCACTGTACAGAATGTCAATGCAGTTGATGCCAACAATCGTGCTGTCTTCTGTAAAATGCTGCTCCACGACAGAGAGGTTAAATTCCAAGTGGACTGTGGTGCTACAGTGAGTCTACTCCCACAGAAGTATGTCGTTTCTCACAAAGACATAAGAAAGGAAGCGGTGCAGCTTCAAATGTGGAACGAATCAACAGTCACTGCGATAGGAAAATGCAAGATCAAGACAAGAAATCCTGTTGGTAACAAGAAATATCTTGTTGATTACGTGGTGGTTGAAGAGAACCTGACTCCTCTCCTGAGCAGGAAGGCAGCAGAGAAGATGAACCTCATCACGATCAACTATGATAACTTTGAACAGATAAATGTCGCGACTTCAAAGGATCTTGCAGAGTATCCCGACGTCTTCTCATCCTCCAAGCTTGGCACACTCCCAGGAGACCCAGTCCATCTCTACCTTGATGACGATGTAAAGCCCAGTATTCGACCGGCTAGGACCATTCCTGAATCCTTGAAAGATACTGTCAAGGCTGAACTAGATGAGCTAGAGAGGAAAGGGGTCATAGACGTCATCACTGATCCTACGGACTGGGTGAACCAACTTTCGGTAGCCACACGGAAATCAGGCAAGGTTCGCCTGTGCCTGGACCCACGACCCTTGAATGTGGCATTGAAAAGGAAACACTTCCCCCAGTGCTAGATGACATTCTACCCTCACTAACTGACGCCTCTACTTTTTCTGTGTGTGACCTGCGTAATGGCTATCTCCATTGTCCCTTAGATGAGGAATCCAGCCTGCTCACAACATTTGCCACACCGTGGGGTAGGTACAAGTGGAAGAGGCTGCCTTTTGGACTAAAAGTGAGCAGCGAGATTTTCCAGAGACGTCTACACCAAGCGCTAGATGGCCTAGATGGAGTCCGCTGTGTGGCCGACGATATCATTATCTGGGGTTCCAGTGAACTGGAGCATGATGTTCGACTGGAAAGCCTGCTCAGGAGATGCCAGGAACTGGGTATCGTCCTCAATGCGGAAAAATGCCAGTTCAAAGTCACAGAACTCACTTTCCTCGGACATATTGTGTCCAACAGAGGGATGAAAGTGGACCCCTCAAAAGTCAAGGCGATCCTTGAAATGGATCTTCCCAAGTGTAGAGATGACGTACATCGACTTCGTGGCATGGTGAACTACTTATCACGGTACTTACCACATCTCACAGAAGTTCTGCAGCCAATCAATGACCTGACCCACAAAGATGTTGCGTGGACGTGGGATGAAATCCATGAGCAATCATTCAAGAAAGTGAAAGAACTCCTGACCCAAGCCCCTCTGCTCATGTACTATGACCAAAAGAAGCCCTTGGTCATCCACACTGATGCAAGCGCTCATGGCATTGGCGCTGCTATGATGCAAGATGGTCAGCCTGTTGCTTATGCTAGTCGTGCGTTGAGTGATGCAGAGTCAAGATACGCAGTTATCGAAAAGGAGATGCTTGCCATTGTGTTTGCTCTAGAAAAGTGGCACCAGTTCACATTTGCACGAGAGGTGACCGTCTACAGCGATCATAAGTCACTGGAATGTATCGTGAAGAAACCCCTCGATAGGGCACCAAAGAGGCTTCAAGGCATGCTCCTCCGTGCCATGGCATACAACATCGAGGTGAGGTATCTGAAAGGGAAGGAGAACCATTTGGCCGACCCCCTTAGTCGTTCATGTCTACCGTATGAAGGAAGACAAGAGGAGTTTGAAGTGGTCAACTCGATCACCCACCTGATGCTCCCTGATGACAGGGTTCAGGAGATAAGGAGACACACAGCTGCTGATGAGACTCTAAGAATGTTGAAAGACACCATACTCGAAGGATGGCCTGATCACAAGTCTCAGCTTCCATTGCAACTTACACCATACTTCAGCATCAGAGACGAACTGACTGTCAGTGATCGTTATTCGATATATCCTGTTGACTAAATTGGTACAAACAAATTATGCAATATATATCTACAATTCATATCATTTTAATATTCTTTCCCTAATGTAAGTATTTCATCACCTGTTGATGCTGTCTAGTAAATGTTATTATGTACTTTCAACCTGAGTCTCATCTTTACATTATTTATATGGTAATGATATTGTGTCTTAAGAGAAACTCTTAAATGTATTATCTTGCAGAAGACTATATATATATATATATATATATATATAGAAGAAGGTCTAGATTTCTGCTCAGAGTTCGTGAAAATACATAAAAATACAAGAAATAATGATGCTCCTTAGACGAAAAAATTTTTTTTACAAAGTTTCGCCCTCAGTGCTTTGTCAAGTAATGATTTTATTTGACTTTGAAAATGTTATTGTTATGCATCAAAATATGCGCATCCAATCCCCATAAATCTCCCTGTGCCTTGGCGCATTTTATGGGAAGGCGATTGTTCATATGGGTGCGCGTGAGGGCGGATGTGTGTGTGTATTGGGGGGGGGGGGCTGAACTTGGGTTCCGTTGGTGTTGGCAAGGGTTTTACCAAATGTGTGAGTGAGAGTATATTGGTATATTGATGAAGGCTCTTTACTCTCATACGGGTCATAGATTCGATCTTTACCCGGTTCTTACATTCTTGGAGAAGGCTTTATTTTGTTACCCACTCAGGTCAATCAATTGGGTACCTGTGGAAATGATAATTTTATGGCCCTCAGGGTGAGCATTATTATACCGATGAGGAAAATAAGATCACTATGAACTAATGTGTTGTGAGTTTTTGAATGAAAAGAAAAAGACCCAAACTTGCTGGATATCTGATGCGCTGCATACACAAATTAGTAGGTAAGAATACACTCCCATGTAGTGTGGAAGTTGGGTCCTAACTTTTCAGCGATTTAAAACAAAATTTATTGATCATATTTCGAATATGAGGTCATTTGAAGAGCAATTCTTATCAGGGACATTATTTTCTACTGAGATATTTTTCAAAACTGACATACAAAGGATGAGACAGCTCTCAATTCAATCTTCACTTCAACTGACTAGATTGTTGGATTCATTTATTTGGTAGGAATTATTTGATAAATGCCACATCAGTAAGTGTTCTTCTCTTTTAAATTTCATACATGTTTCGCAATAATTTTGAATGCTTACGTTCTTACCGCCTTATTTGGAAAGCAGTTAATTACTGTGACACGACGTGTCTGTCAATATATATAATTATTGACTTATTGGCCCGAATTCACAAAGGAGGTTTAGATTTAACCCATGGTTTAAACCCTCATTTACATAACCCATGGTTTAAAATAAGCGCAAAATGAGGCGTACCTTGCCTTGCGCGCGTCTGATATTGGACCTCTGACTTGTGTCGCGCTTATTCTGCGCTTATTTTAAACCATGGGTTATGTAAATGAGGGTTTAAACCATGGGCTAAATTTAAACCTCCTTTGTGAATTCGGGCCATAGGGTTTGATGGATATTAGAGTCATTTTCCATCCGCATTCATGTTTTGCAGTATGCGATGGATTGTCAATCAAGAGCAATTACATGATAATGAAAATGGTGAGTTACTGGTAGTATACGGAAATTGCTTTCGCCTTCACACACGAGTATGTCAAAGTATGATGGGAGGGATAAACGAAGGCTGGAAATTAGAGCTATTTCCTAATAATGATACTGGGAAATTAATATAGAACCACATGACAAACAAGAAAAAATGAGTAGTTATTTGCAGAAACTCGGTATGGCTATAATTATACCTCACCCCGATCAAGTGAGAATGTGTGGGTTGGAAATGACATCAAGTTTTATATATTGTCCATAAAAATATATTCAAGAATATTATATCAAGCTTCAAGTATTGTTCATATAAATATAATTTTTTAACGTGACATCATGCTTCAAATAATATATTTAGAAATTTGACATCATGTTTCAAATGTCATTCATAAATTTAGTTAACTATTATATATTAAAGAATATGATGTCATTCTTCACATCATAATTATTTTTCATAAAAGCATAAATATTGTTCATAACAAATATTTGTAATATATATGGCATCAAGATTCAAATATTCATGCTGTACTGAAATATTGCTCATGAAATATATTACGAAATATGGCATCGTGCTTCAAATATTGTTCATGAAATAGCTTAAAAATACGACATCGTGCTAAAATATATGTTCATAAAATATAGCCTATGAAACGTGTTGATTTATTACATACGGACACACTGTCGACACGGTGGTTGATGTTGTTTGCCTGAATATTAACTTTCCAGTTTTTATTTTTTTATCATGATGATCGTAAAACAAAATGTAAATTCTGCCCTCAAACTGAAGTAGATAATCATCAAAAGGATGTACACGAATCAAAACATTAAAATGATAAATTATTACAATGGATATAAACAAGAGCAAATTAACTTTTATCATACAGGCAAATCAAATTTGGAATAGGACTTTTTTGCATGTCACTTGTTTTACATTAAAATCCGGAATTATCTTTGAATATCTAAATTTCGTTTCGTTTTTGCGTGAGTCCTCCACGTACTTCAAACAGGGCTGGCATATTAAGTAAGGGGCGAATATAACCAACAAAAACAGTAATAAGGTCTTCCTGTGGAAGACCTTATTTCATCAAAGAACGTAGCATGTATAGTTTTGCACTTGCCCTTTTTTCGTTCGGGCAAATGGCACATAGGACCTTTAAATCATTTGTATGGTAATTCCTAACAATTGAAATTCACTCACTGATGCCAATATACAATTCTCTAAAATTATACTCGTCTGAGTAACGTCTGGTGCCCTAGAGAAACAAATATCCATTTTCAAATATTTAATAGGATTTAATTTTATTTTATTAACATCAGCCCAGACAGATAAGGCTATCAGCGGCTTCCTGCATTTGAGATTCTTGGACAAGTTTGCAGCACTCGATTGTTAAGTCATCAACATATTTAAAAGTGTGTATGTTATTATTATCTTAAAGTCATTAATCATAACTAAAATAATTAAGGGCCCAGATTCGATTCAGACAGAACACGATAGTACCGAACACATTGCGTACGACAGGAAAGGGAGTCACATATTCAAGTAATTGCCGAGGATTGGATCCCTATTTGATGTAATTTGCTTACAGCAACAGTGTGGTCAATTCAATCAAAAGCTCTCTTAAAGTCAGTTAAAAGAATTGTTGACGACGCTTTAGAGATTTCGGCATTCAAATAAAAATGACAAGGTCCGATACAAGAGAATTAATGGGAGATCTGTCATATCCCCTTCCTTCAGCAACACAGTGACATGGAAGGCAACACAATTATCCAAAACTTTAAATTGGCGAAACACCCACCTACAACACCACAACGCATTTATCATGCAACAGCTTCAAGAACAGGATCATATTCGAGTAGGCATATTTGTTTGTTGCTCCTCCCAATTACAAGTACTTTTTATTACTTTGATAACAAGCCTTTAATTTCATCAAAAAGAAAATCACTATAAAGTTTCAATGAAAGAGAGATATAGTAAAATAACCCATCTTGATCTGTTAACGTTCAATAGCGAAGCTAATAAGGAGGCACAATATTATTATTCGACGGGTCATTATTTTGCTTGTGGCCTCATGACGATGAAATAGTATTATAATTTATCTAGTTGTTTGCCATGTCATTTTTGGCATTACAGAAAGCGCGAGCGATATTCGTTCGAAAAATGGCACGATCGTTCAATTATGAGGAAAGTGATTACTTTGATTGTAGCGTAGTTCGTTGATGACACGATGGGATGACACGGGGAGCTCTGACTTTGAAGGCGGAAGAATTAACTGAACGGTTTACTATTTACATGTTCGGGATACACTTCAAAAGGAAGCAACGAAAGAGCATTTTTGCAGATAGGTCGTTGTAAATTACGTACAACTTAAGAACATAGCCACGGTTTGTGCTCGCATGCTAAAGAAATGGGACGTTATGGGCCACACTCGTTGCTGACGAATTCTGCTTTCAGGTAGTTTACATGAACTATTTGGTTATTTTGTCACAGAGACAACTCTAATCATAAAGGAACGTGATGAAAATATGATTATGTGATATGCTCCAAATCGATTGTAATCAGGAATCTTCTAGTCATCAAACACAAGTCATGTTTAACTGAACAAGAGGAAGAATACCTCACCTAAGGCGAAGTATTCCGAGGGAAAAGTTAATAAGACTTTGAGAGGAACGACCACAGTACACACTCTTCAAAATAGGCGTAAGTACTTTGGTTCTGCTTTTTGGGTGTAAAGACCATGGCTAACACTTACAACTGAAAGAGGGGTACATCATATTGATTAAGCCCGGGTGTAGGATTATATAACTCTGTGATAAATCCATTTGGAAAAAAGGCAGTGTCTTACCAATCCCGGTGATTTATTTTTCACTGGTACAATGGCTCCCAGCGGCTTAGTACTCACTTTATGCCAAATCCTGTTGTGCCTATTCAGCGGCTTCAACCTTTTCTCCTATATCTTCATTGTCGTGTGCATCATCCGACATCCTAATCTTCAAACTATCACCAATTACACCCTGTTCTCGACGGGTGTCGCTCAAATTGTTTTTCAATTCATGTGCCTCATCTTCATCTTTAAAATAGAGAATATCTGTTCCTTCGGCAGCCCTTTGACTTTTATAGCATTCCTCTACATCGGTATGGTAGCTGTCTTTGCTAATACTGTTCTGGTCACTATAGAAACCTATCTGAAGATTTGCTATCCCTTCTTATATGCCCGCGTCATAACTGACCGGAAGTGTTTCCTCTTGCTCGCTTTGATCTGGGCAATCAGCTTTTGCTCTGGAGCTATAGCTGGAAAAGTTGGAAATGGTTTAGAATATGAGAGCAATTATGGGAGATGTCCTTTGCGGCTGTAATTATAAATCACGGTAAAACCCTCGGCCTCATTTTGAACATAGCCCTCGTGCCTTCTTTGGTCATCATCAGTGTCTTAAAGTTTCTGGTGATCCGTACTGCGAGGAAACAAGCTGATAGGATAGGAGCTTTGGGCGCAAGGGAACCTCCACAACAACATCAACCGAACGATAACATAGTCGAACAACTGCAACAGAAATTCAAGAACATTCGCAAGAGCACCATTAATCTTGCTATCTTTGTCGGAACATACTTCTGTGGCTGGGTACCCGTTCTTATCATTACAAATATCTCTTTCTACACTAATAAGTCGATCGGTAGCCAAGTCCCAGTCATCATTTTTCTGGCTGTGGTTAATCTGACATCGGTAGGACCATTGATCTATACTTTAAGACAGACGGAGTTCTCTCGTCTGCAAAAGCGCTACGTCCAACAAATAAAAGCTTACGTATGTGGACGTTCAGGAGACATTCGCAAGAAGGTTCAGGTAAACGTTATCCAGTCCAAACCAACAACAGAGACCGAGTTCGGCGCATCCGTGCCTCAGTAATGCCCATTCATATTGCACAAGAGATGTCGTTCGCCTAGGGTAGAACTGCGTTAGAGGCTGCCGAGGTCTTTGACTCTCCATATGAGGGTGACATCGTACAAACAAGGATTGCAGAATTTATAGTGCACACGATGCGTTGGATTACTGGCGTATAGGCTCATTACCATCAGGCTTGATGAGCTCTGGTAAAACGCAACCGATATGACGCGTCAAGCGCAACAAGATGATGAACAATTCTTGGTTGCCATTGACCAAAATCGGGGCAAACACTGTTCTCAAAATTGTTTAAACAAATCATATATCAATATTTTCTATTTGTATGTAATATAAATGAATGGTCAAAGAATTTATGTGAACTGTTAGGAAAAAAAAAAAAAATCGTAATTTTATGTTTACATTCGCATCTAAATTCCCATCTAAAGTGACATTACAAACATCATACCTTGCAAATTGTTGTTTCAAATAGATTTAGATAACTTGGGATTGTTCGTCCATTGAAATGACATTATTTTTAGCATCATTGTCCATTGGAAAATAATAAACAGTCGATTAAAAGCAATGTTGAATACCATGAAGATAACGTTACTGTTGAATATAACGTAAAGTATGAAAATGGAAACTTTTTCAAAAAACCTATTTCAGAAACATGTATACAACTGGTTGTCGCTGTGACAATATTAGCCTTTATCATCAAATACTAATACGAATGGTTCTAATTAGCTATTAATAACATTTCCTCTTCTATGCTTTTTCATTCTAGTAGCATCCCGATTTGAAAGCCTATATCAGAAGTGTCAACTAACCTGAAAACACTAAAATTATGCATTTTCTGTGGTTGCCATAGAGACAAAAAACAGGAGCACCTAAGGTTTGTGTATGTAGCCCAACTCCATTAATACCGAAACCGATAGCAGACGGATCAAACAATTACATTACCCCAATGGCAAAAGTCAGTCGGTTAGGAGTCGGTTTGGAGTCGGTTTGGTGGTGTGACTAATGTTTAATGGCGGTATTCTATTCATTATGACCTACGTACATTAAGGGATTGGAACTACTGCTGATTCATTCAGTGTATAATACTCTAATGGATAAGACGAAAAGCTAAAATAAAGGGTACCTATTGCATGTCAAAGTAGTTGATTATTAAAGTCAAAGAGAGAGAAAGAGAGAAAGAGCGGGGGATGGGATGGAGTAAAAGCGGAGGGACACACGTTCGTATTCGTTAAACTTCGTGAGCTTTTTTTGCTTTGAGCTATTAAAATGAAACCATTTCTACCCTTAAAATAGGATAATGGAAGTTACTACAATGAAACGTCTTTTTACACATTTCTCTACTCACATTGGCTTTGTTATTCTAACAGAAACAGTATTTTTCCAGGTCTTTGCTGAAAGGAAAATGCAACCACACAACTGATAAAAAACTAAACTTAAACAATACAAATTTACGGCTTAAACGCGTTTTCCCTTACTTTTACTAAAACCGGGTCTAAAATAAGATCGAAAAACTTGGCACTAATCTAATTTCACAGGCCTAAACAATAATTCATTTCCGTCACTGAATAAAGATTGTGTGCCCTTTATACCTTATAAACCAGTCACACCAACGTGACTGACCAGAGACCGACAAGAAACCGAAAAGCCCGAATGGCCAAGAATCGGTCTGTTTGGATTTGATTTGCAGTCGGTTCGAAGGTGTGATTGAGGCATTAGTCACACTGCTAAACCGAATTAGAACCGGTTCCAAACCGACCGATTCTTGATCATCATGGGTTATGTATTATTTTAATCGGTCTGTTGTCGGTCTCGTTTCGGTCTCACTGGTGTGACTATGGTATTAGCCCGGAGACCAATGATGACTTGATTACAGATCGGGAGGCACTCGTTTTTCCGAATGTTCAATTGCGAACGGTTCGTACTTTAGTAAGTACCATGGAAACCTTGATTTTGATTGGTTGTTGAGCCCTGTTACCATGGTAGTTGCCATTGATGGCAAAGTTACCATCAATGGTAAGTTTTATGCAACAGGGCCCAGGGGTTGATTTTAAAGACAGACTGATAAATATCGTATCCAACTTTTATTGGAGTATTCTAGGACAACAATAATTATTGGCCTACTTATGAAAATCTTTTAGATCCTGATTAATGTATGCTGTAATATATTGTATTGTTGTGTATTAATGTATATTATGTACAAATATTCAACATAATATGATATGATGAAATAGAATATGTCGTACGGTGAAATTTAAAAGAACTTTATATGATTCAGTGTAATATACTAACTGATACTGTATATCGTGTACTTCTGTATAGTTGATAACATGACTTATCCGTTGCAGCAAATCAAAACTCTTATTTTTCCTCTAATGATTTGTTCTCTAAGTTTATTATTGTTTTGTTTATTCGACTTTCTGTTGAAGTTCATAGTTGCGTTATACATTTATTCATATTTCAGGGTATTTATTTCCGAAGAGGAATAGCTTCATTCTTTGTTTAAAGCTATTTTTCGACTTTGCCGTATAAATCCGTATCCGGGCACCTACCCCCTGGACATCCATCCCCGGATAACCACCCCCAGTCAACTACCCCCTAGGACAACTAACCCTTAGGGCAACCACCCTCTAGGACGACTACCCCCGGGACAGCTACCCCCCGGACAACTACCCCAGACAACTACCCCCTAGGACAACTACCCCCTAGGATAGTTTTTCGGGGGTAGTTGTCCTAGGGGTAGTTGTCTGGGGGTAGTTGTCTGGGGGTATTTGTCCGGGGGTAGTTGTCCTAGGGGGTAGTTGTCCGGGGGATTTGTTGTCCTAGGGGGTAGTTGTCCGGGGTGTAGTTGTCCCGGGAGGTAGTCGTCCTAGAGGGTGGTTGCCGTAGGGCTAGGGAGTAGTTGTCCTAGGGGGTACTTGTCCTAGGGGGTGGTTATCCGGGGGTGGATGTCCAGGGGGTAGGTGTCCTAGAACCGTATAAATTATGTCATTTAACTTGATAATAGGTTTTGGGGACATATATATCTATCGTGTTGTGTTCGTTTCTCGATATATCCTGTTTACTAAATTGGCACAAAAATATAATGCATTATATATCTACAATTTATATAATTTTTTTCTTCTCCCTAATGTAAGTATTTCATCACATTTGAAAATTGCCCTACTGCTCAGATGTCTGATACGGTTAATATTAAATGTTATCATGTACTGTCAACCTGAGTCTCATCGCTACATTATTTAGGAAACCTTGCGTTTTAGTTTTGGTTATGATATTGTGTCTTAAGAGAAACTCTTAAATATATTATCTTGCAGGAGACGAAATATATATATATTTATATATGTCATGTCATGTCAGAGTTGAGAATTCTCGCATATTTATATATATATATATATATAAATAGTTATAGAAGGAAGTCTACATTTCTGCTCGGAGTTCGAGAAAATACAAAAAACACATGAAATAATGATGCTCCGTAGACGAAGAAATTGCTTTCACAAATTTTCGCCCTCAGAGCTTTGTCAAGTAATAATTGTATTTGACCTTGAAAATGTCATTGTTATGCATCAAAGAATGCGCATCCAATCCCCATAAATCTCCTGGGCGGGCGATTGTTCATAAGTATGGGTGCGCGTGAGGGCAGATGTGTGTGGGTATATTGGGGAGGGGGTGGGACTGAAGTTGGGTTCCGTTGGTGTTGGCAAGGGTTTTACCAAATGTGTGAGTGAGAGTATATTGGTAAATTGATGAAGGCTCTTTACTCTCATACGGGTCATAGATTCGATCTTTACCTGGTTCCTACATTCTTGGAGAATGCTTTATTTTGTTACCCACTCAGGTCAATCAAATGTGTACCGGAGGAAATGATAATTTCATGGCCCTCAGGTTGAGCATTATTATACTGATGAGGAAATTAAGATCACTATAAACTAATGTGTTGTGAGGTTTTTGAATGAAAACAAAAAAGACCCACACTTGCTGAAAATCACATGCACTGCATACAAAAACATTGTGAATAAGAATACACGCACATTTAGTGTAAAGGTTGGGTCCTAACTTTTCAGCGATTAAAAAAAAAAAATTATTGATCATATTTCGAATATGAGGTCATTTGAAGGGCAATTCTTATCAGGGACATTATTTTCTACTGAGATATTTTTCAAAACTGACATACAAAGGATGAGACAGCTCTCAATTCAATCTTCTCTTCAACTGACTAGATTGTTGGATTCATTTATTTGGTAGGAATTATTTGATAAATGCCACATCAGTAAGTGTTCTTCTCTTTTAAATTTCATACATGTTTTGCAATAATTTTGAATGCTTACGTTCTTACCGCCTTATTTGGAAAGCAGTTAATTACTGTGACACGACGTGTCTGTCAATATATATAATTATTGACTTATAGGGTTTGATGGATATTAGAGACATTTTCCATCCGCATTCATGTTTTGCAGTAAGCGATGAATTGTCAATCAAGAGCAATTACATGATAATGAAAATGGTGTTTTACTGGTAGTTTACGGAAATTGCTTTCGCCTTCACACACGAGTGTGTCAAAGTTTGATGCGAGGGATAAAGAAAGGCTGGAAATTAAAGCTATTTCCTAATAATTATACTGGGAAATTAATATAGAACCACATGACAAACAAGAAAAAATTATTAGTTATTTGCAGAAACTCGGTAAGGCTATAATTATACCTCACCCCGATCAAGTGTGAAACTGTTGTGTGGAAATAACATCAAGTTTTTAATTTTTTTTAGTCCATGAAAATATATTCAAGAATATTATATCAAGCTTCAAGTATTGTTCATATAAATATATTTTTTTAAACGTGACATCTTGCTTCAAATAATATATTTAGAAATTTGACATCAAGTTTAACATATTGTTCATAAATCTAAAGTAACTATATTAAAGAATATGATGTCATTCTTCACATCATAATTATTTAATAAAAGCGTGAATATTGTTCATAACAATTTTTAACCAGAACGTCAATGACGTAGCGCTCATCCGCATCTCGCAACAACAAATATCGTAAATTTTATGTGGTACACTTTTGAACTGGTCAAAAAATAAAAATTTGATGCCCTGGAAGGGACATAATTTCACAAATCGACCACCATTTCTCTTTATTTATATTCGCTAGTACATTTATCATTTCTTGATATTTCCTATCATTTATAAAATTGTTATATTTTTGCCAGATTGGGCCACCAGCATAAACAATAACTGTGAGCATTGTTCTACCATGGACCCTACTACCATAGTTCTACTTATCCAAAGTGTGTGTGCAAGGGGGTATGCAGTGTGATTGCCATGCCTAGGCCTATCCTGGCCTTGCGCTAGTATCGCCCGGGAGTAGCGCTTTGCTGAAAACAAAATGTGTTCTGAACATTTAATTTTCAACCTCTCTTTTCTCCTCTTTTTAATCCACAAATCAAGTGTTTTCCGTGAGGGATCAAATTTGCAAATAATCATCCTAATATTTTGCACAAAACTTTAAAAATGAAATGAAGGAGAAGAAGTATTTTTTGTTATTTTTTGAATAAATTTGAATAAATTACCATAATTAATCAATGGAGCAAAATCTCAAAATTCTGTGTAGAATTTTAGTAAACCAATGTAGCTCTACCAGATACAGCAAAGCAAACCAAATCAAAATCGGTCAAGAAATGAGGGAGTAGAAGCAATTTTTGTTTTTTCTGGAATAAATTTTGCATAAATTACTATAATTGATTAATGGAGAAAAATTTCAAAATTCTGCGTAGAGGTATGGTGTACCAAAGTTAGCTCTATGATATAAAGCAAATGAAATCAAAATCGGTCACAATATGAAGGAGAAGAAGCATTTTTTGTGATTTTTTTATTATTTTTGGAATAAATTTGCATAAAGTACCATAAATAATCAATGGAGCAAAATCTTAAAATTCTGTGTACAAGTTTAGTGTTCCAAATTTAGCTCTACCAGATAAGGCAAACCAAATCAAAATCGGTCAAGAAATGAGGGAGAAGAAGCAATTTTTGTTATTTTTGGAATAAATTTGCATAAATTACTATAATTAATTAATGGAGAACAATTTTAAAATTCTGTGTAGAAGTTTAGTGTACCAAATTTAGCTCTACCAGATAAAGAAAACCAAATCAAAATTGGCTGAGAAATGAAGGAGAAGAAGCATTTTTTTGTGATTTCGAATAAATTTGCATAAATTAGCATAGATAATGAATTTCTCGATTCTGTGTAGAAGTTTTAAATCCCCCTCCTAGCCCTATCATATGAAACAATCAGAATCAAAATCGGTTGAAAAATAACGAAGAAGAAGCATTTTGAAAACTGTGGACGGACGGAAGGACGGACGGACGGACGGACGGAAGGACGACGGACGCCACGCCATGGCATAAGCTCATCGGGCCCATCGGGCCGGATAAGCTAAAAATATATATGGCATCAAGATTCAAATATTCATGCTGCAAATATTGCTCATGAAATATATTACGAAATATGGCATCGTGCTTCAAATATTGTTCATGAAATAGCTTAAAAATACGACATCGTGCTTCAAATATATGTTCATAAAATACAGCCTATGAAACGTGTTGATTTGTTACATACGGAAACACTGTCGACACTGTCCCTGATGTCGTTTACCTGAATATTAACTTTCCAGTTTTGAATTTTTTTATCATCGTAAAACAAAATGTAATTCTGCCATCAACATGAAGTAGATACTAGATTATGTTTATATAGAAAGACTCACTGCCCGAAATGAGATGGCAGGTGTCTGAATATTTTCTAATCTCCAAATCCTGGGGTTTTAGGCCATCAGCCATCCCACCTGGTACATATATGCTTGTAGATAATACCAATTAAATACATTATAAGCCTACTTCCTACCTTTATTTCAACAAAATTAAAACATATTGGCACAATATACAAAATCATTAAAAGAATGTACACGAATCAAGACATTAAAATGATAAATTATTACAATGGATATAAACAAGAGCAAATTAACTTTTATCATAAAGGCAAATCAAATTTGGAATAGGACTATTTTGCATGCGACTTGTTTTATATTTAAAATCCTGAATTTTCTTTGAATATCTAAGTGTTCTAGTACATTGTTTTTGTGGGGAAAATTGTTTAAATTGATCAGTGAGTGATAATGTTTTTTGAAAGAACGTTACACATAAATCTTGGCGTCTTTTGATTAATGTTTGGAGTTGAGATTGTTCAAGTGCATTTGTATTGCCATTATAATCCCCACGAAAAATTATCCGCAACGCTCTCTTTTGTATTCTTTCCACTCTCTCGTTTTGATTTTGAGTGAGTCCTCCACTCCAAACAGGGCTGGCATATTAAGTAAGGGGCGAATATAACCAACAAACACAGTAATATGGTCTACCTGTGGAAGACCATATTTCACCAAATAACGTAGCATGTATAGGTTTGCACTTGCCCCTTTTTCGTGAGCATCCCACTTTAAAGGTACTATGTCCCTTTTGCAGCCAACATCAAATTCTGTAGAACTTTGCAGGAATTATGAATATGTCACGTATGTCCTATCTGTGAAATTTAAACGTTAGCAGTGTCCTAGTATTCAAAGTATGCAAGGAAACCCGTTTACTTTCTAGACTTCATTGTCAGACACTATTGAGTTACTGATTGACTTCTTTCTTTCTTTGGTAATAACATACATAAAATGAGCTGTGAAGGGTACATGAGCATTAGTCTACATCAATAACACACTTCTTGTAATGGTAAAAATTAAACTGATTGAATCTTTGCGCAGCACAAAACGTACGACCATTCAGTACAAGGGTCTGAAAATCAGACCATTACTAAAATGACTGCAATCACTAACGTCGATTCGACAGCTAACGGTCGTTATTTTCCCACAAAAGGACATTTCCAAGCCTTTTCGTTTGGAGGGAAGTTCTAAATAAGTATTATCCTTCAAATGCCGGTGGAATTTAACCTTTTCATTTTTTTGGCCTGCAAAATGGAACATATACCTTTAAATCGTTTTGTATGGTAATTCCTTACAATTTAACTTCACTCACTGTTGCCAATAGACAATTCTCTAAAATTATACTCAATCAATTATCAATTTTCAAACATTTTATAGGATTTAATTTCATTTTATTAACATCAGCCCAGACAGGTAAGGCTATCAGCGGCTTCCTGCATTTGAGATTCTTGGACAAGTTTGCAGCACTCGATCATTGTTAAATCATCAACATATTTAAAAGTGTGTATGTTATTATTTATTTTAAAGTCATTAATAATACCTAAAAATATTTAAGGACCCAGTTTCATACCCTGGGGACACTAGTATAAATGGTACATGAATCACACAGAAGACCATGGTACCGAACACATTGCGTACGACAGGAAAGGAAGTCACATATCCAAGTAATTGCTGAGGATTGGATCCCTATTTGATGTAACTTGCTTATAGCGACAGTGTGTTCAATTCAATCAAAAGCTTTCTTAAAGTCAGTTAAACGAATTGTTGACGATGCTTTAAGGATTTCGGCATTCAAATAAAAATAAAAAGGTCCGAAAATTAATGGGAGATCTGTCACATCCCCTTCCTTCAGCAACACAGTGACATGGAAGGCAACACAATTATCCAAAACTTTAAATTGGCGAAACATCCACCTACAGCACCACGCATTTATCATGCAACAGCTTCAAGAACACGATCATATTCGAGAAGGCATATTTGTTTATTGCTCCTCCCAATTACAAGTACTTTTCATTTAATAACAAGCCTTTAATTTTCTCAAAAAGAAAATCAATATAAAGTTTCAATGAAAGAGAGATAAAGTGAAATAACCCATCGTGATCTAAGAACGTTCAATAGCGAAGCTAATAAGGAGGCACAACACAATTATTCGACGGGTCATTTGCTTGTGGCCTCGTGACCATGAAATATTATTATAATTCATCTAGTTGTTTGCCATATCATTTTTGCCACAACAGAAAGCGTGAGCGATAGTCGTTCGAAAAATGGCATGATCGTTCAATTATGAGGAAAGTGAGGACTTTGATTGTAGCGCAGTTTGATGGTGACACGATGGGATGACACAGAGAGCGCTGACTTTGAAGGCGGAAGGATTAACTGTACGGTTTACTATTTACTTGTTCGGGATACACTTGAAAAGGAAGCAACGCAAGAGCATTTTTGCAGATAGGTCGTTGTAAATTATGGACAACTTAAGAACACGTAGCCACGGTTAGCTATTAATAATATTTCCTCCTCTATCCATTCTCCTTTTGTAGCATCCCGATTTGAAAGCCCATATGAGAAGTGTCAACTAAACTGAAAACAATATACATATGCATATTTAGTGTTTTCAAGTTAATTGACACTTCTGATGTTCCCGTATGTCTATGAATGCAGGTACAGCCGTGTCAGATCTCCGGCCGCGCATAGACGCACTTCATATTTTTTTAAATCATAATTTTTGTTTGTTTGCTCAAAAATAACAATGATAAGATGATAGGTGAAAGACATAATGAAATAACAATTTGATGTATAAATGCACCAGATGTTTGTGCCACTCAAAAGGTGTGTCGTTTGTTTATTCATGTTTTTGTCCGGAAATCTGACACGGCTGGAGTTTCTCACCTGCAATACCGGCGGGGGGAAATAAAAGTGAAACACCTAATTGTCAGATTTTCCATCGCCGACAGAGGTGCCTTAATTTATCATAACAATATTTGAAATTTCAACAATTTTTCAAATTTTCGACATTATATACAAGAGAATTAATGGGAGATCTGTCACATTCCCTTCCTTCAGCAACACAGTGACATGGAAGGAAATTTTTTCGAATCTTTAAAGGTCCCGTTCAAGGAAAATCACAAATATGGCAAATAACGTATTACTAGAAACTGGTAAGATAACAGATGGCCATCGTACAAGTTTTAGGTCAACTACATATCGGGTGATTTATAAAAATACAAATATAATACCTCCATAGCATCTGGGATATGCGAGAGATTCCACAGAAAAATAACGATGTTTTAATGCCCGTCACAATATGAACCAATCCTGCCCAAGCAGACGACATCCTATAAAGAATGAACATAATTACAATGCTATTATTTCTCAAATTATAATGAGTTTAGTGTATATAAATGTGATGGAATTTTACACCATTCAAAAAGGGATATGACCCCGATTCTGATAACTAATTTCTTTTGTTTGTAAATACACAGGATAGGGGTTAATGAACAATCAAAGAAACCACACTTTCAAATTAAAAAACCCCCGGAATGATAGCATGAATGGCATTCGTTCCCTCTTGAAACGCCGAACATACCGCGGTGTATGCAGCTGAAAATACAATGGCGTCTTATTTTGTTTACAAGCGACGGATTCCTTAATATTTTTATCCTTGCATTTTTCATCAAAATAATACCATGCGCGGGGTTTAGAGTGAGGCAATAGATTAAACATTTAGCCTGACGGTAGTGAAGAGAAATAACTGAATAAAAGATAAAAAAACAGGCACTGAAAATGTGTGAGATCTCATGGGACATCGTCTGCTGGTGCAAATCATGTTCAACATGTGACGTCACACATCACAGCAGCGATCGGAGAGCTTTCCAGATGCTATGCCGGGGCTGTATTTAAGCGTTTTGTAATTGGTAATAATCATTACTTCGAATGTTTCTAAGCATTGAATTTTGATATCCTGTCCAATCAAAGTTTCACCTTTGCAATAATGACAATAAAGTTAGTTTTTAAAATCAATGAACCTTCTCTTTAACGCATTTATCATTATTGCTCCTCTAAATTACAAGTACTTTTGATTGCTTTGATAACGAGCCTTTATTTTTTTTCAAAAAAAAATCAATACAAAGTTTCAATGTTGTTGTTTATTCCGTATAATAAAATCAGATAAAATACATACAAAGTAATCATACAGAGAAAAAGGACAAAATACGGCTGGTAGCCCATTTTCAGCTGCAACTATATTGTCGCTGCTAGTTTTCCATGGGCCAGTTTATACAATGTACAAATATACATAATATTATAAATGAACAGAATAAATAATTACAAAGTATCAGTCGAAAACATAATATAAATAATAATTAAAAAAATAATAACAAAATAATAATATATACATACATAAAGAGGTACCACAATAGGGTGATTATAGTCGGTTTAAGTTAGTCTTACAGGAGGCAAAAGTGGGCAGTTGATGCAAATCAGGGGATAATTTATTATATTGAAAAGAAGCTCTGTACACGAAAGTTCTTTTACAATAATTTGTTCTTGGCTTAGGTAAAGAGAGGTTATGTATAAATATTCAGGGGTCATGTTATTTAATTTTTTGAAATTTAAGAGTAACAAATGCATTTTTGCCTTTCACGTATCATTTGCCAACCAAGACAGCTATGAATTTGACTGATAGAAGTATGCGAATAAGGGTTAACTTTTAGTATTATTCTACCGGCCCTATTTTGATTTTTTTGGAGTTGTATTAAACAGTAGCTGCTGGCAGATTGCCATACTACATCCCCGTAATCAAAGTGAGGTAATATGATGGACTTATAGATTAATTTGAATTCAGACATATTCAGAAATTGTCTTAGTCTACACATTAACTAACCATTTTACTTAGCTTGTTACACGCCTGTTCAATGTGAACATCCCATTTTAATTTTTCATCCACATGTAAACCGAGATATTTAAAGCTTTTTACTTGGAACAACCGTTGTTATTTGATTTTGATATTCAAAAGCGCTTGTTTTTTAAGCATGTTATGTGTTCCTATAGTAATATGCATACAGTTTTGTCGTAATTGATCTTTAAAGGTGAAATTCTAGGATAATCCCAAATATTGAGATAACCACATCAATAGAAAGCTTTTAACCCCCAGAATAACACTAAATGGCGTTCAACCGACAAAACAAGTTCAGAATAGTTAATTTATGCGAGTAAACTCCACCAAAATCTCGAAGTCGGAAACCCGGAAATGCACGGAATTGCCGGGTCCTCTATTCTTGACGTCACGACCGGGATCATGGGCTGAGTGAGAGTGAATGCCAATGGTATGCCCACGTAAATGCTATCCTGTTAGAGCTTAGAATTTTTCTTGTTAACGAGTTTATTTGATAAATTTTCTGTTTTTATTTGAATGAAGAATAACTAAGCAACGTTTTCCAGTTGCTGATTTCTTTTTATATCCTCACATTATCCTTTTTGGTAGAGTTTTAAGACGGGTTTACTGCTTGGAAAATGAGGTTAAATCATATGCAGGTATGAATAGGCGGGTGTACATATACATTATCTTGTCGTCAGATAAGGTACAGGAGCAGTTTTGTGAAACGAATAGGCCTAGAACTGTGACTGTAG
Source organism: Mesocentrotus franciscanus (assembly GCA_037976565.1). NCBI lineage: Eukaryota > Metazoa > Echinodermata > Echinoidea > Camarodonta > Strongylocentrotidae > Mesocentrotus > Mesocentrotus franciscanus. The sequence continues at coordinate 4,949,986 of CP137668.1, read as the reverse complement.
TTATCATGGATGTGTTTGACTGCCTCACAAAAGGATACAGAACCAGTTAAATATTTGTTTTAAATATATATATCACACTTGAACGAGATCAAGCTTCCTCTATTTAGCGGACGACGTCTATGAACGATATTCATCCGCAAGTGATACGGCTCTTGCACGAACGTTCGTGAAGCGAGCGGAATCGGCAGGTAAGACCAGGCCGCTGCTCTAGGCGGCTTGTTGAACGTACATCGCCGAAATTGAGCTCCGTGTTGAAATTCTTGCAGCCGTATTTTAAACTGTTACTGTCAATGGATGACGTACGTCATCTTCCTCCATGCGCAGTAACAGTTTAAAATACGGCTGCAAAAATTTCAACATGGAGCTCAATTTCGGCGATGAAAATCCGGAAAAAAGACCCTTAAACGCATCATACAGTCAATCTGGTAAGTGGAACCGATGTAGTTTAGCCTAGGCCTAATTTACAATAATAAATGCATCGGATATGCATCGGGTAAAATGTAGTATTTTGGGCATAAGTTTACTGCTCGGACGCGAGCAGTAGTTTGCAATGCAGTCACTATGGTCGGCTTCTGTCTCTAAAGAGAGGAGCCGACCCTACCCAAATCAGAGGCTAACGAACGAAAGAGACAGAAATCTTCGGTCTAGAGCGCTAGGTGCTACTGCCGCTACTCCCGGCCCCGGCTGCAGGAACGTCGACATTTCCTTGCTCTCCGACTTCTCTATCGTCTTCTCCCCCACTTGTACTTGCGTCCTCCCAACTTCCATCATCCTCGTCTGCACTATCGTCCCTTTTTCCTTCATTACTTTCATCATCTTTCTCCATAAACTCTTCAAAATCCATAAAAAAGATCGTTCTGGACAAACTCTCCAGCCATTATCAATTGATATAATTATATAATATGTACCGTACGTGAATCGAAAGTGTATATGTATAAAGCGAGCTAGACCGAACGCGAGAAAGACTCGAACGAAGCCAAACGACCGTATCTACTTTACCGAGCACACGAAAACAATCTCACCAAATTCAACACACTCAAACAAAATCACATGGTGAAAATATCGACTAATAGCGCATCGTTGGCTTGTTTATGTCATAATTCTGAAAAAGGGAATTGATATTAGTACTATGAAATATTAGGGAAGGTGAAGAATTCTACACAGAGTTATGAAACTAAACTTTGAAACTAAATAGCAGAAATTCGTATCTCTCTGCCCATGTTTTCTATGGAACATCCGGGTACGTGAATATACTCGTCCCCGGGCGTGACGTCACAAATAGTGGACCAGCTCCGTGACTGACTTTCTAGGCAAAGAGAGGAGGCTATTTTTCGACATTTCAATTGAGGATATCCAGTAGCTAGAAGATTTTTGTGATATGCAATGAAAATGAACAACTTCGAAATAACATAGGCTTGCCGTAGGTACCAAATTAATGGACATTTATTGTCCTAGAATATGAGCTTTAAGTTGTTGTTATTCATCCACGCATCAAGGCTATTAATTTCTTTATTTAAAACATTTCCCACCACTTTTGGATATTTATGTGAATAATAAATGACCGTGTCATCTGCATAAAGATGACCTTGCAGGTGTTGAAAGCAGAATTTATGTCATTTATAAAAAAAATAATGAACGACAGGGGCCCCAGTAAAGAACCTTGCGGCACACCTTTCGAAGTTAATCTTTCATCAAAAAGTACATTATCGACCGAAGTTCTTATTCTTCTGTTTGATAAATAGTGTTTGAACCCTTGTAATTCTACACCAGTTACACCCATAGATTCAAGTTTAGATATATAAGGATTAGGTGATCAACCATATTGAAGGCTTTTTGGAAATCTACACAAATTGTTCCAATGTAATTACCTTTATCGATAGAATAAAACAAGCCATCTGTGACTGCGGCTAGTGCTGTCACGGTGGAGTGTTTTGGACGAAAACCGGACTGATTTGGGGTAAGCAAGAAATAAGACTTTAAATAATCAGGCAATTGTCGTTGAACGACTCTTTCCATAACTTTAGAGGCGCAAGGCAACAGTGAGATCGGCCTGTAATTTATTGAAATCAAGTTTATCTCCTTTTTTTGTGTATCGGTATTACTTTTGCGACTTTCCATTTTTTAGGCACAACCCTTCCGATAAAGATTTGTTAATCAAAAAGGTAAAAGAATCAATCATTTCGGATATTGACTCTTTAAGAATATACATATAAATTTTATATAACCCGACGGCCTTTTTTTGTTTTTATTGACATTACTTGTTTCAAAACAAAAGATTGAGATACATTAACAAATTTAAATTTTTCGTCAGAAACCTTTACACCACGAGAATTAAGCCGGTTATTAGCCCGTTTGTTATTGTGAATACATTTTACGCCATATTGACAAAGTGGTTATTAAACTCATTCGCTATTACACTTGAATTTTCTTTCGGGAAAGTGATTTTAGAAGAATTACAATTTATACCCATTAAACTTTTGAGTGTTTTCCAAGATTCATTTCTATTGGTTACTTCAGATAGTTTATCAAATATGTATTTACGTTTGGATTTTCTTATCTCGGTGGTAACTTTATTTTTCATGCGTTTATAGAGTTTCCATAAGTCATCACTGTTTCGCCTTTTGGCTTTCAGTTTTGCTTTATCTCTCTGTTTCATTAAAAAAAGTATTTCACTGTTCATCCATGGGGAGGGTTTTTCCTCACTCGTCTTGTCTTTAATGGCATATGCTTGTTAACTACTTATAACATCAACTTTTACCATTCACTATTAAACTGCATACTTTATATCACTAAACCCTTTTACTTTATTCCAGTTTTGATTACTCAAATCAGACCTGAAAGCTTCTAAATCTACATTTCTCAACTTTCTGAACGATACAAATGTTTCACTTGGGGAAGTATGTTTACATTTCCACACCAAGTAACTGGTATAATGGTCACTCATACCATTTTGAATAACACCAAACGATTTCACCTTATCGGGATAATCCGTTAACATTATGTTCAACAGGTGTGCGAGGTCTATCAATTACTCTTGTATACAATGTATCATTTACCTGTTTCAAACAATATATATAATTTATTTGATTATAAACTTTCGTATTTCCTTCAAAAGGTTTTTTCGTGATATCACAGTTAATGTCGTCCATAATAATGAGTTGCCCATTGAGACTATTCGCAAAAACCAAGAAGTCCTCATAGTGATTAAAAATCTCGACTTTTGAATTTGGTGGTCTATACCAGTTTAAAAATATAATTGGCTTCGTGTTCTTCAAACAAACTGTTATGCACAATGCTTCTAAATGTTCAAGAGAATCATGACTAAGTTGAAATGAATAGACTCATGGACGCCAATGGCCACTCCACCCCCATTTATATCCCTATCTTTTCGAAGTAATGAGTAATGGGGTATATACATTTCACTATCTGCAATCGAGCTGTCTAATCTAGTCTCATTCAGAGCATGAACATTTATTTAATTTCAAACATGATTTGCTAGATTTCTTCATGATATTTCAAAAGACTTACGATATTCAGGTGGACAAATTTAACCCCTTTACTAGAAAGTTGATCATATTTTAAAGATATGTTCTCACCAGATTTACATAAGGGATATTTGTTACTAGAATCGTCGACGTCGGACTCTGAATTATTCACAATATAATTTGGAAGATGGTTTAAAAGACATCTTGAACACTCCCAATTTACAAAATGCTCATTAGGGTCATCAAAATTCTTTACCAAGATTTCTGAACACGATAGGTGTACCCAGTTTTGGCAAGAAGTACATTTGCTTTAACACAGTTACTACAGCGAACGCATGGAAATTGTTGTACCATTTTAAGAAAAGAAGTATAGGATTTCTCGGTCAATTTCGTAAGCTTTTCATTCGTTTTGATACAAAGTTCATTCAAATTCGCGAAATAAAGCTGCTGGCGTGTAAATTTCATTCAAAATATCACTTTTTTCATTTGATTTACTTATTCGGTCAATGGATTTAGCACTTGTTTCATTCAATTTAACAACCGCTTACAAATGCGCAGTTTGCATTCATTTTCGTCAACAATGGCAAATCGGACGTCCGTACCATTCAATTTCACTTTGGGTCATTCTAAATAACAAAGTTTTCATTCATATTCGCCTATCTTTACAAACCTATGGTATACATGGTATATGCACATGTTTATCATCTAAATTAAACAAATGAGTTATTGGTAATTGTGACTGTGATCACGATCGTGATTGTGATTCAGTGTGATGGTGATTCAGATTTTGATGTGATTATGATTGTGATTGAACTGATACTCATAGATTGTTCTTAACATGTTCAATACAGACTAAATATAATTTATACAAATATAAATGGCTTCAAAGAGATTACGAACATCGAATAAATTATCAAAAACAAAACAAAACAAAACATAACAAATAAATCAATGTATAGAGTATTGATACCCCCCCCACCATTATGGTACGCCACTTCAATAAATACAACTGTAGTCTGTAAACACACACTTTGCATGCACTTATATCACTGCATATTCATAAAAAGACACTCTTGCTTAGTTCCATGCTAATTCTATATTGATGTGGCTAGGTTATATCTACTTAACACATGATCGTTCAGTTGCTAAATAGTGATGATTTAGTGGGTATACACCTAGTGAGGACAAATAACATGTTTGTTGCTTACCAACCCATACAATTTGAAATGGATTTAGCATGGAACTAAGCTTGTGGGGTTCTTTATATGATCATACTGGGTAAGATTTACATGTTTAATTTGTCTGCAAAACGTGTGAAATTGTATGCAAAGAAACGAATTTGAATTCACGGAAGACGCTATTACGTAATCGCGAATCGTCTCGCTTTAAATTGAATGAAAATTTTACGAAAAAGAAACACGTTTTAATTCGAATGAAAATAAAATGTTTTTGAATGATCGTTTCATGAATTCAAATGCTAAAAAACGAATTTGAACGAAAAAAAAACAGCTGCGATGACAGAATCGGCGAAATTGAATGAACATAAAATGAATTTGTGTGGCCAACTTACGAAATTGACCGAGAAATCCTATATTAAAAAATAATGAAAGAGAGATAAAATGAGATAACCCATCTTGTTCTATTAACGTTCAATAGCGAAGCTAATAAGGAGGCTCTATACAATTATTCGACGAGTCATTTGCTTGTGGCCTCGTGATGATGAACTAATAATATAATTCATCTAGTTGTTTGCCATGTCATTTTTGTCAGAAAGCGCGAGCGATAGTCGTTCGAAAAAATGGCACGATCGTTTAATTATGAGGAAAGTGATTACTTTGATTGTAGCGCAGTTCGTTGAGGACACGATTGGATGACACAGGGAGCGCTGACTTTGAAGGCGGAAGGATTAATTATTTACATGTTCGGGATACAATTGAAAAGGAAGCAACGAAAGAGCAGTTTTGCACATAGGTCGTTGAAAATTATGGACAACTTAAGAACATAGCCACGGTTGTGCTCTGATGCTAAAGAAAGGGACGTTATGGGCCACACTCGCTGCTGACGAACTCTGCTTTCAGGTAGTTCACATCAACTATTTGGTTATTTTGTCACAGAGACAACTCTAATCATACAGGAACGCGATAACTATATGATTATGTGATATGCTCCAAATCCATTGTAATCAGGAATCTTTTAGTGATCAAATGCATGTATAACTGAACAAGAGGAATAATACCTCACCCCAGGCGAAGTATTCCGAGGGAAGAGTAATAAAACTTTGAAAGGAACGACCACAGTATATATTCTTCAAAATAGGCATAAGTACTTTGGTTTTGCTTTTTAAGTGTGAAGACCATGGCTCACACATGAAACTGAATGAGGGGTACATATTGATTAAGTTCAGGTGTAGGATTATATAACTCTGTGATATATCCATTTGGAAAAAGGCACTGTCTTACTAATCCCGGTGTTGTATTTTCTCTCTGGTACAATGGGTGACAGCGACAACGTATTCACTTTATGCCAAATCTTGTTGTGCCTATTTAGCGGCTTCAACTTTTTCTCCTATATCTTCATTGTCGTGTGCATCATCCGACATCCTAATCTTCAAACTATCACCAATTACACCTTGTTCTCGACGGGTGTGGCTCATATTGTGTTTCAATTCATGTGCCTCATCTCAGTTTTTATGGAGGACATCTGTTCCTTCAGACGCCCTTTTACTCATCTAGCATTCCTCTACATCAGTATGGTAGCTGTCTTTGCTAATACTGTTCTGGTCACTATAGAAACCTATCTGAAGGTATGCCATCCCTTCTTATATGCCCGCGTCATAACTGACCGGAAGTGTTTCCTGTTGATCGCCTTGATCTGGGTAATCAGCTTTTGCTCTGGAGCTATAGCTGGAATACCCGGAAATGTTTTAGATGAGAGCTATGGAAAATGTCCTTTTGCGGATGTAATTAAATATCACGGTAAAATCCTCGGTATCATTATGAACATAACCCTCGGGCCTTCTTTGGTCATCATCAGTGTCTTAAAGTGTCTGGTGATCCGTACTGCGAGGAAACAAGCCGGTAGGATAGGAGCTTTGGGCACAAGAGAACCTCCACAACAACAACAACAACCGAACGGTGACATAGTCGAACAACTGCAACAGAAATTCAAGAACATTCGCAAGAGCACCATTAATCTTGCTATCTTTGTCGGAACATATATCTGTGGCTGGGTACCCGTTCTTATCATTGTAAATATCAATTTCTACACTGTGCACCCGGTGGGTCTCCGTGCATCACTCATCATTTTTGGGGTTGTGGCTAATCTGACATCGGTAGGACCATTGGTCTATACTTTAAGACAGACGGAGTTCTCTCGCCTGCAGAAACACTACGTCCAACAAATAAAAGCCTACGTATGTGGCCGTTTAGGAGACATGCGCAAGAAGGTTCAGGTAAACGTTATCCAGTCCAAACAAACAACAGAGGCCGAGTTTGGCGCATCCGTGCCTCAGTAATGCCCATTCGCATTGCACAAGAGCTGTCGTTCGCCTGATGTAAAACTGCATTAGAGGCTGCCGAGGTCTTTGACGCTCCATATGAGGGTGGCATTGTACAAACAAGGATTGCAGAATTTATAGTGCACACGATGCGTTGGATTACTGGCGTAGAGGCTCATTGCCATCAGGCTAAATCATATCATGTCAATATTTTCTATCTGTATGTAATATAAATGAAGGGGCAAAGAATTTATGTGAACTGTGAGGACAATGAACAGTAAAAAAGTCGTAATTTTATGTTTACATTCGCATCTAAATTCCCATCTAAAGTGACATTACAAACATCATACCTTGCAAATTGTATTTTCAAATAGATTAAGATAACTTGGGATTGTTCGTCCATTGAAATGACATTATTTTTAGCATCATTATCCATTGGAAAATAATGAACAGTCGAGTAAAATCAATGTTGACTACCATGAAGATAACGTTACTGTTGAATATAACGTAAAGTATGAAAATGGAAACTTTTTCAAAAAACCTATTGCAGAAACATGTATACAACTGGTTGTCGCTGTGACAATATTAGCCTTTATCATCAAATACTAATACGAATGGTTCTAATTAGCTATTAATAATATTTCCTCCTCTATGCTTTTTCATTCTAGTAGCATCCCGATTTGAAAGCCTATATCAGAAGTGTCAACTAACCTGAAAACACTAAAATTATGCATTTTCTGTGGTTGCCATAGAGACAAAAAACGGGAGCACCTAAGGTTTGTGTATGTAGCCCAACTCCATTAATAATTCTTGAGTCCTGTGTTTCAGTATATGCCATTAGTATGCCACAACGCTAACACCCCAGTCACAGCAAACGAAACCGATAGCAGACGGAACAAACAATTACATTACCACGGGCATTACCCCCAATGGCAAAAGTCAGTCGGTTAGGAGTCGGTTTGGTGGTGTGACTAAGGTTTAATGGCGGTACTCTATTCATTATGACCTACATACATTAAGGGATTGGAACTACTGGTGATTCATTCAGTGTTTAATACTCTAATGGATAAGGCGAAAAGCTAAAATAAAGGGTACCTATTGCATGTCAAAGTAGTTGATTATTAGGGACTTTTAGATTTGCACGAAGAGAACGTGGACTGCTACGTGGACATCATTTTAATGCAATGTGACGTCCTTTTAAGGCACTGGCAGTGCCCGGCAGTGTGCCATATAAGGACGTCACATTGCCTCAAAAGGATGTCCACGTAGCAGTACACGTTCTCGTCGTGCAAATCTAAAAGTCCCTAATAAAGACATAGAGAGAGAGAGGGAGAGAGAGAGAGAGAGAAGGGGGAGCGGGAGAGATGGATTAAAAGCGGAGGGACACACATTCGTATTCATTAAACTTCGTGAGCTTTTTTTGCTTTGAGCTATTATAATGAAACCATTTCTACCCTTAAAATTGGGTAATTGAAGTTACTACAATGAAACGTCTTTTTACACATTTCTCTTCTCACATTGGCTTTGTTCTTCTAACAGAAACAGTATTTTTCCAGGTCTTTGCTGAAAGGAAAATGCAACCGCACAACTGATGAAAAACTAAACTTAAAAATTACAAATTTAAGGCTTGGACGCGTTTCCCCTTACTTTTACTAGAACTGGGTCTAATATAAGATCGAAAAACTTGGCACTAATCTAATTTCACAGGCCTGATGACTTGATTACAGATCGGGAGGCACTCGTTTTTCCGAATGTTCAATTGCGAACGGTTCGTACTTTTGACACACACAAATTCCCTTACCAGGGGTTCATATTTTCGAATATGAAGTGGGGTTCATAAGTCCGAAGTTTTGCTGCGTTATTCCTTTTCATTTTTGGAATGAAGAACCTATTTTTTTCTTGGAAATACGATCCTTCGGAATTATGAACGTTCGGAAAAACGACATGTAACCAGCAGATCATGTCATCGTGATGACACCAGGCAGGGCCCCGGTGCATAAAACTTGCCATCAATGGTAACTACCATGGAAACCTTGATTTTGATTGGTTGTTGAGCCCTGTTACCATGGTAGTTGCCATTGATGGCAAAGTTACCATCAATGGTAAGTTTTATGCAACGGGGCCCAGGGGTTGATTTTAAAGACAGACTGATAAATCTCGTGTCCACCTTTCATTGGAGTATTCTAGGACAACAATAGTTATTGGCCAACTTGTGAAAATCTTTCAGATCCTGACTAATATAATTATGCTGTAATATATTGTATTGTTGTGTAAATTAAATGCATATAACGTAAAAAAAATCAACATAATATGATATGATGAAATAGAATATGTTGTACGGTGAAATTTAAAACAACTTTATTTGATTTAGTGTAAAATACTAACTTATACTGTATACTGTGTACTTCTGTATACTTGATAACATGACTTATCCGTTGCAGCAAATCAAAACTCCTAGTTTTCCTCTAATGATTTGTTCCCTAAGTTTTATATTGTTTTGTTTATTCGACTTTCTGTTCATAGTTGCGTTATACATTTATTCATATTTGAGTGTATTTATTTCCGAAGAGGAATAGTTTCAGTCTTTGTTCAAAGCTATTTTTTCGATTTTGCCGTATAAATCATATTATTTTACTTAATTATACATGTAGGTTTTGGGGGAGATATGTATCTATCGTGTTGTTTTCGTTTCTCGATATATCCTGTAGACTAAATCGGTACAAAAATATTATGCAATATATATCTACAATTTATATCATTTGATTTTTTCCCCTAATGTAAGTTTTTTCATAACATTTGAAAATTGCCCGGCTCAGAAGTCTGATACGGTTAATAATAAATGTTATCATGTACTGTCAACCTGAGTCTCATCGCTACATTATTTATAGGAAACCTTGCGTTTTGGTTTTGGTAATGATATTGTGTCTTAAGAGAAACTCTTAAATATATTATCTTGCAGGAGACGAAATATATGTGTATATATATATATATATATATATAAATAGAAGAAAGTCTAGATTTCTGCTCGGAGTTCGAGAAAATACATAAAAATACAAAAAAAATTATGCCCCATAGACGAAGAAATTACTTTAACAAATTTTCGCCCTCAGAGCTTTGTCAAGTGATGATTTTATTTGACTTTAGTATTGTTATTGTTACTAGCAGATTTTACCTGTTGCAGCACAGGGGGTAGTAGTCGATTTTCGTTATCAAGGTGTGTGCGTGGGGGAGGAGTAAAATGAGTGAGAGAGAGAGACAGAAACAGTGTTGGGAAAAATGAGTGAGAGAGACAGACAGACAGACAATGGGGGAAAATGAAAGACGGACAGTGGGAAAAATTAATGAGAGAGACAGAGGGAAAAATGAGAGACAGACAGTGGGAAAAATGAGAGAAAGGGAGAGACAGTGGGGAAAATGATTGAGAGAGACAGTGGGAAAATTAGAGAGAGAGATAAAGAGAGAGACAGAGACAGAAATTGTAAAGAATACAAAAGGGCGAGAGAGAGAGAGAAAAGGTTTTAGATGTTGTGATGAAAGAAAAGATTTGGATGGCTTCCATGGGCTTTAAAAAAGGTTTTCATATTTTTTTTTCCTGGTCGGTTAAATAGTTATGCATGGAAATAATTGATAAAAATCTTAGAAAGTACACTGTATTTGTATATCTTGTGTTAATGAAACAGGGCAGATATAGGTCATTAGATGACCTAATTATCAAGAAAAATAACCTTCTCACAGATGATAAACTTGTTAGCACTAACATGCATGTTGAATTTTGTTTTGGTCATTCATAATCGTGATAGGACTACATTTGTATTATGTTGGAATTTAGATTGGGCGTTAGTTCAGAATCGTATCCAGACTTTGACCCGTAACTCTGGCGTGGAGATACCCTACTAAAACATACTAAATATCAACTAAATCTTCATCAATTGTTTCAATAAATGCCATGATTTAAAAGACGTTATGTTTCTTAGCTGTTTCATGTCATTTCTAAAATCTTTTTTGGAGTATTTTTCCTAAAAACGAAGACATATTATAATACACTTTCTCACAGGTTTTACTTTTACGGCAAACCGCTCCATACGTATCAAAGAAATCGAGAGATAAAACCTGTGATGAAGTTTTGCAACATTCATGTACCGTCGCAAGAAATACAAAGCGCTTGTGCTAGGAGCCTAGGCGCTTGCGATCGCTGCCGCCGCACAGATGTATAGGTCTATAAGTGCATAATCTTTGCACAAAGTTTTGGACGGTACTCTGTACTATATCAGCCAAACAAATTTATCATACGTTGGAATTACAGAATGGGGCTTACACATGCTAAAATGCAGAATCATTCACAATAAAATAAATAAGTTTGTTAGAAATTCATACAGTCACCGGTCACCACTATGTTCTTTACGTTTCAGCAGCGCAGCATATGCAGCCAGCGCATGAGTACGTACGTACGTACCCGGTCGGTCGGCATGGCATGCGTTGTATTTCGCTGACCCGAGAAAGGTCAAAGGGACTGGGAACTTCGAAGCTATACTCAGGGCTGCGAAACGAAATGCAAACAAGTTACGAATTGTAAAAAACTTTAAATAATGCGACCAAAATACCACAAACAACCCCCTTCATGACAATCTGCGAACAATTTAACCATGATGCTAAATATATTATATTACTCATTGCGGATGTAGTATCGAAAATAATATCGCTAGTGATATTCGTTTGTCTCGCAATGTGGTCAATAAGGAATCTATAAGATCTCGACGTTTCGTGCGCCGCTGCAACACTTCGTCAGGTGATAAAAACTAATGTAAGCAAGGGTGTTTTATACTCTACGGGAGGACCGGCGCGACGGTCCATAATTCGATCGATAATCGGAACAATAACGCACAAGGCCTATTGGCCGACGCACACGGTGCTCGACCAATCAGCAGGCCGCTGGTTCGGCTAATTATGCAAATGGCCTAATGGTCGACGCACACGGTGCTCGACCAATCAGCAGGACGCTGGTTCGGCTCGCCTGCTGGGCGCAAGCAATAGCGAGCTCAACCAATCAACGGGCCGCTGGATCGGCCCGTCTGCTGATTGGAAACGACCGGTGTTGGCCGGCTGGACGGGGAGTGTCATGGCGGCGTATCGTACGCATCCAAAATTCGGGGATATCGATCCCGTTGTCTCTGTTGAAAATTAGGGACTTTTAGATTTGCACGTCGACATAGTGGACTGCAACGTGTGACGTCCTTATAAGGCACTGTGATGTCCTTTTAAGGCACTGCCGGGCACGGCCCAGTGCCTTAACACAATGTCACACGCGGCAGTCCACGCTCTCGTCGTCTAGAACGGCGTGGGTAACCGTTGAGACTCAGGGCACTGTGGACACGGGTCCGTTCTTTGCATGGCTGTTGTGGACTTGTCACTATGCGTGAAGCTCTGTCAAATAGACATTTCACTAGACCTCTCTTCACCGATATGGGATGGTGAGAGTCAAACGCTATGTACTGGTCTGTGTGGGTAGGCTTCCTATAGACTGAGGTGGAGAGCCTATGGTTGTCGTGTCTATGAACTAAAGTGTCTAAGAATGCTATCTTCCCTTCACATTCTATCTCTGATGTGAACTGGATGGTTGGTTCGAGGCTGTTCATGATTGTGTTTAAGCAGATTATCTGTTTCAGAGATGGGAACTATGATGAAGGTGTCATCTACGTATCTCTTCCACACACGAGGCATGCAAGAGAGGGGACATTGTGTCCAACGCTTTTTCTTCGAAACTCTCCATCTATAGGTTGGCCACGACAGCCGAGACCGGACTGCCCATGGCTGCCCCTTCTGTCTGTTCATAATATGAACCTTTATACAGAAAATATGTGGATCGAAGGACAAACTCGAAAAGTTGAGTGAGTTGTTCCGGTGAGAGTGCGGTACGGGTGGACAAATTGCTGTCTGATTGTAAGCGTTGCAATGTAGCATTGCATGCGCCCTCGATCGGTACATTGTTTAGAAAAAAATCCAGCTCGATTGAGTGGAAAACCACGGAGAAAAGCGCCGTCAAATAAACGGAAGGACATACAAGATTAGCCAAATAATATTCGCATCCAATCCCCAAAAGTCTCCCTGTGCCTTGGAGCGTTTTATGGGCGGGCGATTGTTCATAAATATGGGTGCGCGTGAGGGCAGATGTGTGTGTGTGTGTGTGTATATTGGGGGCTGAAGTTGGGTTCCATTCATGTTGGCAAGGGTTTTACCAAATGTGTGAGTGAGGGTATATTGGTATATTGATGAAGGCTCTTTACTCTCTTACGAGACCTAAATTCGATCTTTACTCGGTTCCTACATTTTGTTACACACTCAGGTCAATCAAATTAATGGGTACCTGGGGAAATGATAATTTTATGGCCCTCAGGGTGAGCATTATTATACTGATGAGGAAAATAAGATCACTGTGAACTAATGCGTTGTGAGGTTTCGGAATGGAAAAAATAAATAAATAACTACCCACACTTGCTGAAAATCACATGACTGTATACACAAATTGGTAAATAAGAATACACGCACATGTGGTGTAAAAGTTGGGTCCTAGCTTTTCAGCGATTTTTAAAAATGTTATTGATCATGTTTCGAATAAGGGGTCATTTGAAGAGCATTTCTTATCTGGGACATTTCTACTAAGATATTTTTCAAAACTGACATACAAAGGATGAGACAGCTCTCAATTCAATCTTCTCTTCAACTGAACTAGATTGTTGGATTCATTTATAATTATGGTAGGAATTGTTTGATAAATGCCACATAATGCCTGGATTACATTTGGCCTGCGATTAGTCTACGGAGCCCGTATCCTGCCCGTATCCCCGTTTCCGTGCTGCCTCCGTACGGAGGCAGGAGGCGGCCGTGAGATTTTCGTACGGATTCACGGTCTCCGCGGGCTCCGCGGCCTCTACGATTTGGTTTCGCAGAAAGTTATACAAATTTGAAAATCGTAAGCCCGTAGTCCGTAGACATGTCGTAGGTGTCATTGCACAATCCCCGCACGGGCATCGCGTGGAGGACTCGCGCTGATCGTGCAGCAAACGCACGATTTTTCGGTGAACATGGAGGGAAAAAAACGCTTAAAAACGGCACGGCGGCTGCACGGTCACCGCGCCTTCTCGGGCTCCGTACGATTTCCGTGCGGAGGCTGCGGAGACTGCACGGCTACTGCATTGAAATTGCACGATTTCCGTACAATCTCCGATCAGCCTCTGTACGGATTTGCCCCGGCCTGCCCCCGAGGGCCAATACAAGAAATGACACGATGCTCGTAGATAATGTAAACACAAACATCGTAGCCCGTAGCCTCCTACGATGCCCCTAAAATCGCACGAAAAATCGTAAACTAATTTATCGTACGGCGCCCGGGGCAAATGTAATCCAGGCATTAGTAAGTAATTTCATACATGTTTTGCAATAATTTTGAAGGCTTACGTTCTTACCGCCTTATTTGGAAATCAGTTAATTACTGTGACACGACGTGTCTGTCAATATATATAATTATTGACTTATAGGGTTTGATCATATTAGAGACATTATTCCATCCGCATACATGTTTTGCAGTAAGCGAATCGTCAATCAAGAGCAATTACATGATAATGCAAATGGTGCTTAACTGGTAGTATACGGAAATGGCTTTCGCCTCCACACACGAGTATGTCAAAGTATGATGCGAGGGATAAACGAAGGCTGAAAATTGAAGCTATTTGCTAATAACTATACTGGAAAATTAATATAGAACCACATGACAAACAAGAAAAAAATGATTAGTGATTTGCAGAAACTCGGTAAGGCTATAGTGCCTCACCCCGATCGAGTGAGAATGTGTGGGTTGGAAATGACATCAAGTTTTATATATTGTCCATAAAAATATATTCAAGAATATTATATCAAGATTCAAGTATTGTTCACATAAATATATTTTTTAACGTGACACTATGCTTCAAATATTGCTCATAAAAGTATATTTAGAAATTTGACATCATGTTTTTTTTAAATATTGTTCATAAAAGTAACTATATTAAAGAATATGATGTCATACTTCACATATTATTAATAAAAGCATAAATATTGTTCATAACACATATTTTTGATATAATATATGGCATCAAGATTCAAATATTCATGCTGCAAATATTGTTCATAAGATAATATGGACAACGTGCTTCAAATATTGTTCATGAAATAGCTTGAAAATACGACATCTTGCTTCAAATATATGTTCATAACATAAAGCCTATGACACGTTAAAAAAACAAAAATAATTGTAAAAAAGCATATGACACGTGTTGATTTGTTACATACGGACACACTGTCGACATGGTGCCTGGTGTCGTTTGCCTGAATATCAACTTTCCCGTTTTGATTTTTGTTATCATCGTAAAATTATGAACTCCTGTCATCAGCATAAAGAAGTTTATTTTTATATAGACAGCCTCACTGCCCGAAATGAAGTGTCCGAATAGTTTTCTAATCTCCAAATCCTGAGGGACGTTGGTCGGTTCAGGCTATCAGCCGTCCCCATCCGGTACGCCTATGCTCACCTGGTAGATAATGCGAATTAAATACATTATAGGCCTACTTCCTAGCTTTACCTAAAAAATAGCCCACCCAAACTCAGCTGTTTCCTATTTTTCTTAGTTTTATTTAAAAAATGTTTATGGAGGGTTAGCCTTGCGCTACGTTTTTTCTTCTTTCTGAGCTCGCCTAGTAGACTTCAGAAAATAAACCACCTACACTTTATAGCCTTACTTGCAATCGATTTGATACTCAATTCGTTTAATGAAATCAGTTCAACAGTTGTATGAATTCGGAGCAGGATGGCAGAATGGTTCTTGGGGCTAGATTATGACCGGTAATGCAAAATGGTAAAGACTACATTAATGTAAGTGCGTGGTAGCCTATTTTTTCTTTCCTTCTATCCTTCTATATTTGTTTCTGTCTTTCTTCTCCCCCTAATAAAAGAGTTTTATTTCCTTCCTTATCTCTTTCTTTTTTTCTTTCTGTCCCTCTTCTCCCCCTATTTGACAGAAGAGTTCCCTTTTTCCTACTGAATCTATGCTGAGACTAAAGGTGAATCTTTAGTTAGCCTTGTTCCAGGCTTCATGGTTCTGTAATAAGCTGAGGAGTGCCAAATTGCCAAATAAAGCACTTAAAACTGTCACGTCATTGGCATATTTATGATAGATTGGTTGAATTTACTCAGAGTGATCAGTCTGTCTGTCATTTCTCTAATTACACAATGACATGGCAACCGAGTATCGGGTGAAAATTATTCATCTGTTTGCACAAGAGTTCATACTTATGTTTGCACTCTTGTTACTAATTGAAAGTTTTTGTCACGCGATTGCGTCGCAACGGTAAACCCCAAACTTTAGTCAACTGACAAAAACTGGAGTGCATTTTTAACAATCATCACACCTAGTGGTTAGTAGCAACATAAGCAATTTTCAATTTCATATTAGCCTGAATACCCATTGATTTAAATGACATTTCTACAGTGGTGTTGCTGAATATTGAGGCTGACTCCACTAGATATCAGCATGTAGAATTGCCTCAATGTGGTACCTCCTCGATCTGATTGAACATAATATTAATCGAAGCTTCGTGGATGTTTTCAACTTATGTACTTAGAATAACGACAACTAAACTTAACTACAAAATAGTTTGATCAAAACACATGTTCGTATCTACTTCAATAAGTTCGTAACCATGCTGGTTTCGACTCCCAACATATTCTGGGATTATGATGCGGATGTGACAGTAGTATCGGCTACAAATCCTAGTTCGTCGGGTGATCAGGACATGTACAATGTTTCAGTCGCACCAACAGATGTGGGTCAGTACCTTGGAGGCCTACCAACCTGGTTTAAAGCCATTGTTTATATCCTATTCAGCAGTCTCACTGTACTCGGTGTCCTCGGTTTATTCGCCCTGATCGTCGCTTCTTACAAAATGAAATACTCCTGGACCCCGACGCACAGCATTGTTTTATCAGCGGCTTTAAGCCAGCTTTGCATGGACATTACAGTGCTGGTTTCACTCCCAAGTTTGTTGGATGTCTGTAAATTCAAAACGCAGAGTGGAATCAAACTTTACATTGCTGTCATGTTCGCGAATGCCGCCAATGGTCTTTTACATACAACAATCTTCACCACTGATACCTGTATCAAAATCCGATGGCCGTTCTTCTATACGCGATTGGCACGTTCTTGGAAAACTAACAGCGTGCTGGCACTCACCTGGATCGTAAGTTTGATACTGGGATGTAGCATGCTGCTGTGGATTAACTTCCCGCCAGATTTAGATGACATGGACTGCCTCGTATACAGCGCCACCTTCATCAAGAACAAAGAATCAATCATCATCTTCACGAACGTGACTGCGATATCTTTGGTCGTCATCAATGTGGTGGAGGAGATCATTGTGATTATGACAGCGAGAAAGCAAGCTATGCAGATCAGAGACCAAACCCGATCGGTAGAGCGACCACTAGAGCGACCACGTGCCAATACGGAGGAATCTAACGAAGATGTGGAACAACCGCACGCGGCGTCGCGAATGCAAAGACGCATACAGGAACATATGGGACCGTTAACTCTCCGAGCCATTGTTTCATTTGTATTTGCTGTGTGGTCTATGATCGTCTGTTGGAGTGTTTTAATCTCCATGTTCGACCTATTCGTACTGCATGGGTCGGATTACATCTACCATGCTGTCTTGGCATTCATAATAACGTTCAATGTGTCAGGATTCGGTTTGATGATCTGTACTTACAAAATGTCGAACTATAAGGTGGTCTTAGAGAAAGCTAGAGCTGGTTTCATGATCGCCATGAACAGTTACTGGCTATTTTTTACTATGCGTCAAGAAAAGAAGTGATCTCTTCCTTTCGTTGGTTCTGCCCAGGTGACTGAAGGCCCACTGAATGTTCTATCGAAGATTCAATTAGATTAATGAGTGATAACATGCGATCGTCCACTGGTCCGTAAGTGGTCTCGTAAACAAACAATGAGAAGGGTCTTACGACCGAATTGTACGAGACCGACGATTTCGTTTTAGAGTTTTAGAGGACCTTTGGTCTCATGGAAGTTTTGTCAACTTGGACACATCCTTCATAGGCAAGTACCTATGTCTTGATCGTTGAATGAACGACAGTGTGACCCGCATTTATATAACGATCATTATGTGTCGAGAAAATAAAAAGAATCGGGGGACATGGCATTGCAGTGTGCCCAAAATATTAGAACATAGAAATAAAATAAGTTGTGGCAATTGCGATATTTCGTTTTATTTATTTATTGACTTATTGATTTATAGGAAAAAATCTTATTGCCTTATCGGTGTTTTAACATGCTTAATTGAAACTGTCCTAACTTCCTTATCAATTGTTGTTCATATTATTTAAGCTGTTTCCAAAGCGCTTCTTTGATTATTCTGCCTACGTACAACCTCAACTTCAACCACAGTCACACCCTCAAACCGACTCCAATCAGACCAATAAATTCTTTGCCATTATGGGTAATGTAATGCCATGTGTGATGTCGGTCTCGTTCATGTGACAGGGGTATAAGAGAGTTATAAAAAGGATATGGAGGCAGTCGCGATTGGAACAATGTATACTACATTGTTCAGGCCCGTAGATAATGGGTGGGGGTGCGGAGGTGCGTGCGACAAAAGGTCCGTTAAAAAAATACACTGTTTGTGCCATCCGAGGATGATGATGCTTAGTCTGATATATGTAAATGAAACAATGCAAACATAGGTAGGACAAAGTTATTAGTGAAACCGTTTTGGTGTTCATAGCCTAATTGTAAGTAAAAACTTGATTTTCAGACAGAAAAATGCAAAAAATGTCCCTACCCTTGGAGGAGGTGCCCCCCACTTGGATACTTCACGCCCTCAAATGGGTCCACCTCATATAGTGTATGCACCCCCACTAAACTCCTAGTTACGGGCCTGTGGCTGTTATGTTGTACTTTTCGTATTGTAGTAATTTTCCAAAGCCGACATTTTTATTTAGGAGCAACATTGACAAAATATTGATGTACACTCTGTTGAAATGAGCAAATTTAAAGATCAAGGGCTGTATGATTTCAACATTATTATTGTGTAAATGTGCTATAAATGCGTATTAAGATATTCGGGGATGGTGATAATAAACGTGTTGAAAAGTCAGAAACATTTCATCATTAAACTTATATATTTTGTAAAACAGTGTTTCTATCACAATATGTATCCATGTACTAGTATAAAAAAATGATATATGGGGGATAATGGGGCACATGTATGTGCCCGAATAACGAATTGTTTGGGGAAACAAGAAGGAGAGAGAGAAAAAGAGAAGGAAAGAGAAAGTGAGAGAAAGAAAGAGAGAGAGATGAGAAAGAGAGAGAGAGAGAGGGAGAGGGAGAGAGAGAGAGAGAGAGAGGGGCGGGTGAAAAGAGAAAAAGAGAGAGAGAGAGAGATGGAGAGAGAGAGAGAGATAAAGCGGAGGGTGAGAGAAAGAGAGAGAGGGCGTTGTGGCGTGCGCCTGTAATCCAGCTAACAATGGAAGTTACAAACTGATTCAGCCGAGGACGCAGGTTCGAAACTGAGTCACGTCTTTCGGATGGTGACGTTAAAGGTCGGTCCCCAGACGTAAATAATCATATCTGATTGATAAACGTCTGTAAAAACCCAATTATACACAAGAGAGAGAGAGAGAGAGAGAGAGATGAAAAGGGGGGGGGGTAAAAATGTATGTGGGAAGATAACGGTTTTTTGTTTTTTGTAATGGCAATCAGTCAAGAACTGACTATAATGTGTGTGTGTGATTGGGTTTTTACAGACGTGTATCAATCAGATATGATTATTTACGTCTGGGAACTGACCTTTAACGTCACCATCCGAAAGACGTGACTCAGTTTCGAACCTGCGTCCTCGGCTGAATCAGTTTGTAACTTCCACTGTTAGCTGGATTACAGGCGCACGCCACAACGCCTAATCACTAATGCCCTCCTCTTTTATATAAATTTCTGAATACCCCACGACGATAGCACACACGACGATAGCACACACTACGCCATTTGGTCAAGCTTATCAATCCTGCCAAAAGAAGATTAAGTTTAGTCCTTGGGTTTCCATTTTACTATAAAAATGATACAAAACCACGACTAAAGGGAAATCTAACCGTGATAGCAAACTACCATAGAGGAAAGAAGAAAAATCAGAAAAGTAGACTGATGAAAGTTTGAATGAAAATTATCGGACAAAAAAAAGATTTCAAAAAGTTAATAAATTACGAATTTGTGAAAATTGTCATTACTATAGGTCTAAAACTATAGTGGTTATAATCAAATTGGCTGAATCGTATAATGTATAATATAATGTTCTATTTGTTCCAACAAGCAAAATCATTAACTTTTTTTTCTTCTTCAAAAATGTATGACTCAGGAGGGTCCTTTTCTTTCTTTTTAGAGAACCTATAATAATTTGCTATCCAGTGTATATTTTGAGTAGTGCTCCGAGGGAGAAGGGACTTAGGAGAAAAACAAAAGTTACTCGCGACTACGTCACAATCCACTGACCAAACTGCCAATCTGAGATTCGCATAGTCTTAGTGATCTCATATTTCAAACATTCATGTTAAGTTTTCTTATTATTGGTCCGATTAATTTCAAACTTTCGCACTTCTGTTTACCTTATTTTTACGCTTTCATACAAATTAACTTATTACAAGGGTAGGATTGCCCTTTACGAAAAATAAACGTATAAGGCAATATCAACAGCCATGTCAATCACTGAATTTGCAAGCATTACAATGCACATTTTTTACGTAATTCGAACATAATTTCTATACATAATACAACAGGCTATTTAAATTGCCGTTGAGCTTATTTCATCATATCATTTCCGATCGTGTTCGAACTTGATGAAAAAACAAACAAAAACCATATCATGTTTTAAAACGGTCGTGTAGTGATAAGCTGTTGTTCATGCTATGTATCAAGATCTTCTCATCTTCATAAGATTTTTGACAGACATTTTCCCGTCTACGGTAATTAAAAGTCTATTGCTGAGTTTGGAGTGCTTTGTAATCATTCAGTCACACAACAATCTACTGTACGTATATTGTTCATAAAACGAACATTATAGAGACTCTGACTGATGGTGTTATGAAGGAGTAGAATAAAGATCTTATATTTTAGAATCTTCATGAGGAGTAGACGCATCGTGATATAAACGAGTTTCTTTCTTCCATAGTTAAAACGGCTTGGACTTCATGTCTCTGTACACGCATAAACAGTCGACCTACGTTTCCTTAAATCTATCTAGTGTTTTTTGTTTTATTTCATGTTCCTTTACACATTATAGATGGGATACAAAACAGAAACACAAACCTTCAACACTAAGACACATCAAAACTTCACATCTAACTCAGATATACATTCGCTCTAACAAAACATTTTAAAGAAGACCTTACAAAAGTAAATTTCTCTAGGCTAATTGTGTTAATCTTACAGCTCTGCAGTGATCCCTGAACCTCTCTATCATTTCCATGATCTCCTCTTAATCAGTTATTCTTATATGATCCAGAAAAAAATGCTTGACTGATAAAATTAACCTCCAATGAACTAAAATGATTATTGTTATTTACAAAGCAAAAAAATTTAAAAGGTTTACCTGTTTTGGGGACGTCTAAAATCTACAGGATTCTAATAAACACCCAAAACATCTTATTATAAATATTCATGATAATGTAACATCAATGATATCATTGACAAATGCATCGTTTACTGATGGATATTCTGATAATGATTCGTGAAATCAAATACTAATATTAAAGGACAAAAAGTATGACGTGCGTAAAATGTCAATAATTTTTTTTTTAGAGGCGCTAACATCAAATCTAAGGCCAGACATTTATACAAAAGGAAAAGAGAGGGGGAAGGGGAAATTCATCTATATTATATATCGAACATCGTACCTAAATATGGCCATGAGATAAGTAGGATGCGCCTTAAACCTTCGATCAACTCAAGTAGTAGATATTACTTAATGGAACTGGTCTACAGGCACTCGAGCGGGTTGCGCGAAATACTGTCCGGGATGGATCAAACCCACTTTTATTTCGTTCACACACAAAAAAAAGAAACCTGAGGTGATGTTCTTTGAATACTTGAATTCTTTGACGAGTTATTGCTTGACTTTATTTCAACCTCTGACCTGGCTATAACCTCGATGTTATTGTATTACAAAAACTTATCAAAATAAAGTTAAAGCTCAAGTTGAACTTGTATAAATCAATTGGCTAATAGTGATTCATACATTTTAAAAGGAAGAACTTGCATGAGAAGGGACAGCAATTCTAGGCGGACTGTAGACCCTAATGCGTAAGATATCTTTCAAAATCATTTGGTAGACGGTGATCATAAGAGGGCTGTCCATTAATTTCTATCTTAAAATCGATGACAGGCGTGGATTGAGAAGCTTATAGGAGCATGATTTTTGATGAAGAGTGAGCAAAAATAAGCATCTAAACTCTTGAAAACACAACATAAATAGCACATTTCGATCAGCGTGGTGCATAAAAAGCAATACTTAATAACTAAACGTGGTCTCGTGTGTTAGTGTCTGTGACCCCAACTGATTTGCCATTGGTCCATTGTCATTCTCGTCACGCTTAAGATCACATCGATGCAGTTTCTTCAAGTTTACTTTTTCTGGATAAGTCCTCAAGGAAGGGCAGATTAAGCTGAATTTATCGGGCTATTCGTGTATTTATGCAATATTCTTTTTTCATCTAGAACATGTATTGATTCATTGGTGACAAGTTGAACATGCTTTTGACTGGTATGGGAATAGTTAGGAAGTGACAGCATCCGGATTTTACTGGAAAATACAACAATCCGTCGATAGGAAAGTTCGTAAGATTTCCCGTTGTCATCTTATTTGAATTTATACTTGCTAATTTGTTTTATGCTGTGAGGACACACTGAAGTTGTACAATACTTTAACTGTATGCAAACTTTAATCAAGTAGCACTTCGTCGACATAAAAAACTTTGATTTTGAATTGTGTTGAGACAGACTTTCCAAAACTGTCAAAAAGAAAGAAAAAAAAATATTGATGAGGTCAGCATTGCATTTTAAATGGGTAGTTCCTCATTTCAAATCGAAACTTTCATCATACACAGCACAATGGGAAGTTTCAACCCTGCATTTGATGGTACGTCCCCTTCCGTTTTCCCGATTGCACAAACGCCACCTTTCCCGATGTGGTGCATACCCTTAATTCAATTTATGTTGGGTACAATGACAGTGCTTAATTCCGTTGGCTATGGTATTATCGTTTTCGGCAGCATCAAGTTCAAGTCAGAGCTGACACCAAGTCAGATGATTACCCTGTCTCTAGGTCTCAGTCAGATCGCACTCGACGTGATCATGTTGGTGTGCCTTCCATATGTCATGGACGTATGCAGACTGGAAACGCGTGGAGAAATCATCTGCAGACTGGCGTTTCTGGTCGGCTTCGGTTCCAATGTCTTTCTACACACAGTCATCCATTCTTTGGATCTGTGCGTCAAGATCCGCAAACCATTTGCATACATCAGTAAAATGACTGAGAAGCGAGCGTTAATTATTGTCCTTTTTTCGTGGATGATATGTCCTTCTTTGGAGCCGCCATAGTTCAATTCATTCACTTTGAAAAGGACATTTCCAAATCGAGATGCCTCATAAAGGCCATGGAAGTACAGTACAAAATACCTTTCCTATTTTTAGTGAATATCATCATCGTCATATTGCTTCTCCTGGTATTCGTCCCCGCCATGTTGGTAGTCCGCACTGCCCGAAAGCACGCCCGCAAAATACGACACCAGGAGGAGATGCTTAACGGAGGCCGCAAGAGAAATGTAACACTAACAGCTCGCGATGACGACATTCGCCGACTGAATCGCTTGATCGCTCAAAGGAAACGTCTAATCAAGTCGCGCCCGACGTCGGGAAAGGCCATCACGGACTTCCTCATTTTCGTTTCCAGTTTCATCGTCGCCTGGATAGCTTTGCTTGTCGGTATTGATATCGTAGTCCTAACCGATTGCACCAACACCCACAAGATTAATGTCTTTACAGGACTGGTCATGTTGGTCTACAACCAATGCGCCATAGGCATCTTGATATATACGCTTCGGCAACCCGATTGCAGGAAAACTAGACAACTTTTAAAGAAGAGCATTTGTACATCGTTAACACGTTTCCGTAACGTTTTCAAAGAGTAACAAAAACTTAATATTTATCCATACACTGCAATGATGCTGCGTGCTCAAACGAACCCTGAATCAAGTTATAGTCAGTAGTAGAGCATAGACAGATCCAAGGGAGAAACGGTCACCCGATAAAGGAAAAATCGGAACAAAGAGGGAATAGATCCCCCTCCCCAATTTAAACGAAATCATGTAACCTCTCCCTCACCCCCAATGAGCCTGGGAGAGCTGGCGAGATTACCGATATCACATTCCCGGAAGAAGAAAAGAAATCACGCCAAGAATATCGTTTTGTTCCTACTCCTTCCTCCCGGACACTGGGTGGAACACTGTGATCCCTAAAACCCTGTTACTGGAAGGAAAAAAAAACACCCCTCCTTTCTGACAATCCTGGGTCGCCTCGCAATGATTTGTGGACCTTGACGTATCATTATTCGTAAACATACTAAATATGTAACAATAATTCCAAACAAACGTTATATTGTTGGCAATAAATAAATTGTAAAATACAATGCTCTTCGATTTCGATTTCGATTTTTAAGAAGATACCTGATGATGACGAGTGTATACTGTATAATAATGACTCGAC
Source organism: Mesocentrotus franciscanus (assembly GCA_037976565.1). Lineage (NCBI taxonomy): Eukaryota > Metazoa > Echinodermata > Echinoidea > Camarodonta > Strongylocentrotidae > Mesocentrotus > Mesocentrotus franciscanus. Next base: position 4,925,153 of record CP137668.1, on the reverse strand, counting down.
CAAAACAAAATATTAAAAAAAACTAAATAAAACTGGAAGCTATCTATGGAACGGTCTGAATTCTTTTATATAAGGTTATAAGACGTACATTTTCACAATATCATTTTGAGATTAGTTCATTCCATTATTCCAATAGTTCTCAAAATTGTTAAAGAATTACATTATTGCATACATTTATTGCTCGTGTCTATTGAAAATTTGAATGACCATTTTTTGTTTGATTCGTTATTAGTCGGTTGGCTGAATACGAAGAATAAAGCCAAAAAGAAGAAAGAGAAGAAGGAGCAGAAGATGAAGAAGAAAAAGATAAATAAGAAGAAGAAGAAGAAGAAGAAGAAGAAGAAGAAGAAGAAGAAGAAATGAAAGGAAGAAGAAATAAGATGTTGAGGAGAAAGAGGAGGAGGAGGAGGAGGAGGAGGAGAAGGAGGGAGGATGAGTATGGAGGAAGAGGGAGAGAGAGAGACAAAGAGATATATAATATATAGAGAGACAGGGAAAACATATAATTGCAGAGACAGAGACAGAGACAAACATTGAAAGCAAGAGAAAGAGAGAGTGAGAGAGAGAGTGAGAGATACAGACAGACAGAGAGAGAGAGAGAGAGAGAGAGAGAGAGATAGATAGAGGGAGGGAGAGAGAGAGGGGAGGAGATAGACAGATAAATAATATATTCCACATTAACTTTTTCATTTAGACTGAGTCTATAAACAAAGCGTCGATTAATCTAAATCTTTTTTTAATTTTAATTTTATTGTTTTATTTTGTTTTGTGTTTGTTGTGTTGTGCTGTTTTGTGTTGTCTTGTGTCGTCTTGTGTTATTATTATTTGGGGGGGGGGGCTTTTGCTTTTGCTTTTTTTTGTGTGTGGCTTTTTTTCAATTTTTAATTTAGTATATATTATAATTTTTTTCTTTCTAGAGCAAGGAGCAAAGACTCGCCTGTTAAGCTAACTGCTGAATCTTTACTTACAGTATTACAGAGGGCGCCAGTCTAGTTAAACTTCGGTTGGGATGAAACCATCGAGACGGATGAAGCTCAGGATGGATTGGTGCGAGTTTCGTATTGGCTATTGTTAACAAAATAACAATCAAAATAAATTCAAGTTGGACCCATGTTCTTTAGAAGGGGTACGTAAGAAGTAAATGGGAGGGTCTGGCATCTGCAAGTTCAATCCACCCGCTCCCTCCATCCAATTATTCAAACTTTGTATTTTAGAGCAACTTTAAACCAAACACGGGCAAATCCACTGCGCAAGAACATGAAGAAAAGACAAAAATTTAACCAAAAAATCTCAAAATCAATAATACAAAAATTATTAGGGAGCAAAATATAGGCTTTAACGTGATTTCTTCGAGCAGAGACTAGGCCTGAACTCTCTGAGTTCACTCCAGGCCATAGAATCTCGTAAGGATGAATCTTTTGTTCTTGAAATTCTAACCCTGTGTAGTCAATTAAAAAGGCACCCAGGCCAATTTCGAATAACACCACAATGAGATAACACTATAAGTATGCTAAAGCAGGACTAAATAAAAACATAGAAATCAACAACGCACTTACCAGAGCAGAATCAAACTATGTTATAAAGAAATACTACATAGAGAAATGACTAAAAAGAGGGAATGAAACGTCATCACCCCTACGGGAAACACAAACCCTAGTATCAACACCATTTGTTTGCTACTTGAAAAACAGAAACGAAACTATTCTCCATCGCCTAAGAATTAATGGGAAACTTGGGGTTAAATGAAAATCTATTCGAGCTGAAACAATATGAGACTGGACTTTGTTCATACTGTGAGCACGAACAAGAAACAGTTAACCATTTCTTATGCAAGTGCCCGCTCTTCCTGAAAGAGAGAGCCATGCTTATTACAGAAACTGGCACAGAAAACGAAAATGCAATCCCATTACTTCTGAATTCCACAGACACTATCCACCAACAGGCTCCGGTCAACTTCGTATTTAGAACTAAAAGGGTACACCTGTACCCCTACTAACCATTTTGCACCGCACAGAATTATTCGAGCCCAAGATGTTTCGCTTATTTATAGTGAGTGATACATGAAGAAGAAAAAGAGGACAAAACTAAATTAGAGAAGTACTCAAAAAGAGAAGAAAGAGAGAGAAAAAAGAAATGTATTAAAAAAAAAATTGAACTGCCTATATTAACATTTAGAATCTACATGTAAATGATCTGTTTTGTATTAGTTTTCGGACAAAATTTTGAAATGAAATGCAGTGGAGGCGACTTGACTTATTGGTAGACGTCGGAGGGCCTAGGTTCACCATTTCACTCTTCAACATTAAATGAAAAGTTAAAAAATCCAATTTATCCAAATCTATGAATTCAAAAAAGTAGCCTTTGAAAAGAATAAAATCCAAACAGAAAAGGCGTAAATATTCACTCCTAAATGATAAACGCCTATAAACCTAAACAACAACAACAATAACATATCCGATATTAAAACTAGGCTGATTACATTTTATCATGAATTTGGCCCTTTATAAATTCATTAGGTATATTATCATGAAATCTTTAGAACATATTCATGTCAAGCATATTATCCAAAAAATAGAAGAACAAGAATAATGAAGTAAGCAATCAAACTAAAAACTCCACCACCACCACCACCAACGACGACGACCCCCCCCCAAAAAAAAACGACAAAAACAAAATACTAACAGCTACAGCCCCTCTAAGCCCCTCCGCATGGATTGCATTCGGGAAGAAAAAAAAATCGCCTCTCACTCTCAAATTGATCAAATTCAGAGCTTGTCAAATCCAACTGATCAAATTTCATATACTAAGTAGATCCTGTAAAGGCTGTATCAAATTTGTATAGCGCCATCTGAGTTTCGCAGGTCACAAGCGCAAAAATTGAAAGCAGCCGACACATATATATTATACGGGCCTAGCCTAGCTACAGCTACAGGTGTAGACTAAGCCTACAAAAAGTATTATGTCCTAGGGCCTACAGCTATCGGAGATCCTACACAATATCTGTATTGATGTAGCCTAGCTAGCCCAGGTCAAAATAGTTGACATGATCTTGAAGATATCTAGATCAAGAAGAAATCAACTATTCGACACCCTTATTGTCCCAAGTATACGAAATTCATAAAGGTAAGAACTAAGCTAAGAACTAAGAGTAAACTAAGAATAACATTCAATAAGTCATATAAGAAAATTGGTTGATAAATCATAAAAATAAATCATATGACATAAATGAACAACACGACTGCATAACTTCAGTTGTGAATTTGATAACAATGACATTAATGTTATAGGCCTAGGTCTAGATCTAAATATAAAACAAAATACTAAATAGATTTGTTTCCATGATGGTCATTGTCACTTGTCAAAATAAAAATGGCAAGTCACAAGTGGTTTGCAAAGATGCAAGATCTAGACTCTAGACTCGGAATAGAGTCTAGTCTAGGCTAGTTTAACTTTACCTTTATAAATTATAGGTCTAGACCTAGATCTATAGGGCCCTAGGGCTAGGCCTACTGCCCCTAGGTCTTCAAATAAAATTTGGCGGGATAGGCCTAGTTCTAGACCTTGACTTTCACATGTTTTCTTTTCCAAGTTTGTAGACTAGACCTAGGTCTAGTAGGTATAAGCTATAGGCCTAGGTCTAGATCTAGGGCTACTACTTATTACTACTACTAGACTAGTCTATAGTCCTATAGGCTAGGCCCTAGGTCTATCTATACCTCAACAAAATATTCACAACCAAGTCCAACTTAACTCCAGGGAGCTCCAGCGCTAAAGGTGTCGGAGCTCCAGAGTCTGCATTGGAAACCGATTCAAACGAGTAACTTGGAGCACATTTTTTCTAAATGTAAAGAAGTAAGTAGAGGTCTAGATCTAGATCTAGAATCTAGATCTGATAATTACAATTTTGACTTAGATCTAGACCCTACAATGTTTTTTCGACTCCTCTGGGCATCCGGACAACCACTTCATTGTAATTTGAAGAAGTTTTCGATGGGAAAAAGGTCCAGGGTGATTCTTCGTCCTAACCCAATTCATCCCATGTTGTATAGATCTAGGGCGGCCTATATATTATCAATTCAACATGGCGAAGAGAAAGTACGCATGCGCGGTAGGCGTCAGAGCAAGAAGAGAACGTCGGAACCCAAGGATCAGAAGAAATACAAGACATTCACAGTCTTGCCGTACATTGATGGTGTCTCCCAACAACTCAAGCGCCGCCTAGAGAGCCATGGCATCCGAACGGTTTTCAGATCAGATACCACCCTACATTGTAGGGCCTACGTCAACAACTAACACGCCCCAAGGATCCAATTCCTCAACACAGACGGGACGGCAATGTGTACAACATCCCTTGCAAAGGTTGTGATAGATCCTACATCGGTGAAACTGCCAGTCCGATATCAGAAAGAATCACTGAGCATAAGAGGGACGTCGGGCTCCGCCGAACTGACAACTCAGCCGTAGCCGAACATGCTTGGGATAACCAGCATCAGCTAGACTGGGACGGGGTTCATTCCCATTCCCAAGAACGGCATTGGTACACACACGGTAAAATAAGCTATCAATATTCGTCTCAATCCCAATAGTAGGGGCTTTTCGTTTGTGTGGACGAGGACGCCGTTCCCGTCCTCTAACGATGCAAATTGGTGTCAGACACCCGTCCTGTTCACTACCTTATAACCCTTTTTTTTTTTAGTCGACGCCCGTTCTCTACACGATTACGAATGTCCCCGCGCCCACGCTTATTCAATTTTCTTCTGCAATGGCGAACCTGCATCGACTTCGTAAAGCTCTAGTCTTTGCCTATTTGAATGATGTTTTGGATGATGATGAATTCATGTTGTTGTACGATGCGAATATTCCTGTGAATCCAGATCTAAATTACCAGTTTCAACAGAGACAACGGGATCGATATCCCGAATTTTGGATGCGTATGATACGCCGCCATGACACTCCCCGACCAGCCGGCCCGCACCGGTTGATCCAAACTAGCAGGTGGGCCAAGCCAGCGGCCCGTTGATTGGTTAAGCATGCTATTGTTCCCGCCCAGCAGGCGAGCCAGCGGCCCGCTGATTGGTTGAGCACCATGTGCTTCAGCCAATAGGCCTTGTCCGTTGAATCCGGCCGGCCGCCCGTAGAGATGTAGAGTATAAAAGACGCTTGCTAACATTAGATTTTATCACCTGACGAAGTGTTGCAGCGGCGCACGAAATGTTGTGATCTTTTAGATCCCTTGTTGACCATACATTGCGAGACAAACGAATATCACTAGCGATACTATTTTTGATACTACATCTGCAATTAGTAATATATTTAGCATTATTACCAGTACATACTAGCCCGGTGGGGTCACTCCCCCACAGAGGGTGACACGTATGAGGGCAGGTCCAAGCTATTTGGATTGTGACGTACGGGACATTCAGAGACTTTAAACAAGAAATAACAACAGATGAAATTATTTATATGGCTATCTTTTGGTATGAGTCTGTGGCTATTATGGGCTAGTTCATTTGTGGAAAGTTTTAGCTCTGACCAATTCTTTAATTAATTTTTAATGAATTAAATGTGCTGCGTGACGTGCGGGACTGCAGCGTCCCGTACGTCGCAGCACATTTAATTCATTAAAAATTAATTAAAGAATGGTCAGAGCTAAAACTTTCCACAAATGAACTAGCCCATAATAGCCACAGACTCATACCAAAAGATAGCCATATAAATAATTTCATCTGTTGTTATTTCTTGTTTAAAGTCTCTGAATGTCCCGTACGTCACAATCCAAATAGCTTGGACCTGCCCATGACCGTTACCACAAATGCAAATAACCCCCTTTTGCGGTCAATTTCAAGGACATTTTGTGAAATTTAACCCCTTTTTTTACGTCAAAACAAGGACAAAATCGTACTTTGGAATACCCTATTTATAAGATTGTAAGGACACTTTCAAAAATTTACCCTATTTTACCATATTTCAAGGACAAGACTCGGCTCGAGAATTTTTCTTCCGGGTTTTCTTTTCCCTTTTCCTGATCCCTATTTATCAATTTTCGAGGACACCTGTGCGCCCCTATTTTCTATATTTCGCGGAATATTTTGTCCGCGGACATTGCTTGAAATTTAACCCCTTTTCCGCAATTTTGGTAACGGTCATGCGGTCCGGAAGTCACATTGAGTGACCCCACCGGGCATACTAGGTCTTAGAATTTTATGAAATATTGTTTGTAAACTTCTTCAAATAGCTGTTTTAAATCAACTTTCGGGATACACAACCTCATGTAGGACACACAATGTCTGGCCCTGGGTACATGGGTGAGGAGTGACACTGTGACTCTGACAAGCTAATAATAGGATAAGAATAAGTTTTTTCTGGCACTTGTATTTGTAAGTTGTAGGTTATTTAGAACCAACAGATTGCTATTTCACATACATGTAGACTAATGCTAAAATGGCATTTTTCACAATAATTTCCAAGTTAAAAATAGTACTAGCAGTAGTATTAGACTAGTAGATCTAACTTGTTATGTAAAGATCTAGGACTAGACTTAGTCTGCAAGCACAGACCCTAATTTGACACTTTTTCAAAAAATCATTGTGCCTTGAGACAAGCCTAGCCCAGCTACACACTGGTTGTTTCTGTGTTAGGAGCAGCTATACTACATGGCCTAGATGGTAGTCTTATAGTGCAGACTCTCTTTTACGACTGACCAGGGTTTGTGCCTGCAAACTAGACTAGACTAGTCAAACCCACTTAATTTGGATCTAAAGGATGAAAAACACTTAATGTAACAGCACCTGCCCTTGTCAGGGAGAGCTCCTCTTCTCTTGTGACCAGCTAAACCATAAAGTCTGAAAAGTTGGGATTTAATACATTAAATGCGGCCATTAAATGACTGGGTATGTGCTGCCATCTTGAGAGGAAAAATGCATTTGCTTCTTGCTGTATGCAGTTGTAGCAATTTTTAGTAAGTTTTCACCATGGGTTTTGTTTGGGAGTAAAAGTTCATACATTGGATGATTGGATGAGTGTTTTTATTTAGTGGTAGTGAAAAGGCTGAAATATAAATGGAACTTGTTGAATATAGTCTTGTCTCTTGTTCCACTTGTATTGGTTTGAAGATGCATGAGCAAGTGTTATTTCTATGTCATGTGACATATTCTTCTTATTCTCCTTCTCCTTCTCCCTCTTCTCCTTTTCCTTCTTTTCCTTCTCCTTCTCCTTCTTCTCCTTCTCCTTCTTCTTCTCCTCCTTCTCCTTCTTCTTCTCCTTCTTCTTCTCCTTCTTCACCTTCTCCCCCTTCTTCTCCTTCTTCTTCTCCTCCTTCTTCTCCTTCTCCTCCTTCTTCTTCTTCTTCTCCTTCTTCTCCTTCTCCTTCTCATTCTCCTTCTTTCCTTATTCATCTTCTCCTTCTCCATCTTCTCCTTCATCTCCTTCATCTCCTTCTTCAATTTCAATTTCAATTTCAATTTCAATTTATTTTTGTCCAACAAAACATTACAAAATCAATTTTAAACATTTACAACAATTTAAGAATACATATTGGAAAGTGGAAACAGGGGGGTCCACTGAAAAGCAATGCTTGTACAAGTGTGGACACCTCTAATGATACTTAAGAATAATGAATAATTAAATTACCAAGTTTGTAACTACAAAAGGAACTACAAAATAGAGAAAAATGGGGGATGCCAACAGAGAAAAGAACGGGACAAGACAGTACTTTACATGACAAACATGGGAGGACACGGTCACAATTAATACAAAGAGTAGATAATGCCAAGAAAAAAAGAGAGAGATCGGGGGTACAGAAAATAATATAAAATGATGAGGTGCATGTGGGGTTGAGAAGAAAATGAGGAAAGAGAGATGCGCGGTAGAAAGGAGATAAGCTTGAGAAGGCACAATATAATATATAAAATTTCTTCTCCTCCTTCTTCTCCTCCTTCTCCTTCTTCTCCTTCTCCTTCTCCTTCTCCTTCATCTTCTCCTTCTCCTTTTTCTTCTTCTTTTTCTTCTTCTTTTTCATCTTCTCCTTCTCTTTCTTTTTCTTCTCCTTCTTCTCCTTCTTTTTCTTCTTCGTTTTCTTCTTCTTCCTCCTCCTTCTTCTTCTTCTTCTTCTTCTTCTTCTCCTTCTTCTTCTCCTTCATCTTCTTCTTCTACTTTCCTTCCCCTTCTTCTTCTACTTTCCTTCCCCTTCTTTTTCTTCTTCTTCTTCTTTTCTCCGCCTAAAACAATAGGGACTTTTAGATTTACACGACGAGAGCGTGTACTGCCGCGTGTGAATTGTGTTAAAGTACAGGTGCGAAGGTTTTAAAATGCTTTTATCCTTAATAATGTTGGTATCATTGCAAAGGTAATGTTACAATCTTTCTAATAATTCATATTTACTTTTCAAAAATTGTTACAGAATTGACTAATCTGCTATTAAAAATGATGAATTTGCTACCCGTTTTGTCCGGCCTCGATCGGCCCGCTGTTCGCTGGTACGATGTGTGACGTAATAAGTTGGGCACATGAGCGAGAGTGCTCCCAAGCCCCCTCACACAGCTCTGTCCGCTGCATGCATTATCGTATACGAAAGCCACTCGAACGCGAAATATCCTATCAAAATTTAACTTGCTACATGATAGTACTGCACTGCACTTGGTGCACATGCACTGCGAATTTTAAATCATGACCATTATTTGAACAATTGATGAAGATTTATTTGATTATTTGTATGTTTTAGTAGGCTCCACGCCGGAGTTACGGGTCAAAAATGAATACGAAAGTACACTAGCGCCGTGAAATGCCCAAGGTCGAGCTGGCTGAGCCGAGCTGCCCCGCCGCACAGGCCCTGCTGAACAGGCGATCGATCCGTCATGCACTGGGGTGACTGGGCGAGACATTTTCTCATTTTTAGAAAGTGTAGGGCTATTTTGGCAAATTTCACGGATAAAAAATACAAAGAAGAAGAGATGTGAGAACAGTGAGATTATGATATCTTGCGAATACCATTTACATATATATGCACAATAAATGGAACTGCACGACATCATAAAAATGCAAAGCCAAAGGGACCCTCGCGATTCACTGCATGATCATCATGGTCTCCGTATAATCAACACTCAACAGCAAAGCTTCACAGCAAATTACACAAAACGGAAGAATATTTGGACAAATCGATCTGCACGATTCACCCCCTCGTATTACATTACAAAATTTGCTTAATATGCAATAATAAATGTAATATACATGATTTCGAGAGATTGTTATTCCACTTTCATCAAAGCTGGCTTAGGTATGAATCATTCGAAGTCTGAATAATGTATAGGCTACTGAATGCAAAATACCGCACGCGAGCTGAGCGAGAGCCGAGCTAGAGCCCTAGGAATTTCGATCGTGCCCAACCTCTGACGTCATAAGTCTGTACTCCGTAATTTTATTTTTCAAGCCAGGAAAAGAAGTTCTGAGAAGGGTCTTGGAAAAAGCATCTTGTCGCGTTTCATTTATATTTATAATACTGTAGAGCAGATGATTTGTGTTCATATTGGTGTAAGCTTTCAGTACATGTATAATTTGTCCATTTTGTGACATTTTGTGACATTTCTTCGCTCAGGTACTTTAAGGCACTGGGCCGTGCCCGGCAGTGCCTTAAAAGGACATCACAGTGCCTTATAAGGACGTCACACGTTGCAGTCCACTATGTCGACGTGCAAATCTAAAAGTCCCTAATAATGGTTCTAGTGGGGTCAAGCCATCCCCCCATGCTAATTTGTCTGATGTATATTTCTTTAAACATTTTCATAGATAATAATATGATATCAATTAAGAGCTTTTAGTCTTTGTCAGACTTGTTTCATTTCCTGACCCTCAATCAGCTGTATAATTATATGAGTTACACGTGACTGATCGATACGTATCATGTACATGTAAATTCACAGGTGATGTCTTGAGACCGGATTGTAGTCTCTACCCCCCTCCACCCCTCCACCCCCAAGCAGAAATCTCTGAAACTTTATATTGAGCATACTGGTACCATCGTATTTGCCATATGCACCCTCTTATTTGTATGATATACATATACACTATACACTGTAAATGTGTCCCCTGTACTTGGATATATTTCTACCTTGCTTCTTTTTCAATTTACGCTTTGCACAAGTCTTTAGAGATAATCAGAATAACTCACTTGATTTTATGTCTCTGTATATTTAAAAGTCACAACAAATGCATTGAAAATAATATCACTAGTGATATTCGTCGTGATCTTTTAGATCCCTTATTGACCACATTGCGAGACAAACGAATATCACTAGCGATATTATTTTCGATACTACATCCGCAATGAGTAATATATTTAGCAACAACAAATGTAATAGCATTATTTAATCATTTTGTTGTCAGAGATTTGTCATAACTTGCCCCCAGCCCCCTCCTCCTCCTTTTCTCAGTGGGAAGATCCTGTATCTACTCCTGTGTTGGAATGCATTATTAAGTTAAAGGAAACCTAACCCCAAGAAATAACTTTACTTATTTTGATGGATCTATCTATTCTAATAATTCTATTCTATTAATCTACAAGATTCCCCACCAAAGTGTATGAGAGAGAAATACATGTAAAGCAAGAATAATGTACAGTTTCTCAGCACGACATGGTACTATGTGAAGTCGTTTATCAAGTAAATGTATTCAAATTTATGGATGCTTCCTTCCCAGATGTGTGTGTACGTGATGAAGCATTTTATTCACCTGCTATTATCCTTTGTACTACAATTGCCAGAACGCAAATTGCATGAATAAGTTGGTGGTCTTTTGGAGTGAAAGTTTCGCAAAGTTACAATTGTTCCCCTGTTATACATTAATTTTTCGCTAATTATAATTTTTACCTTCTCAGCTATGATTTTCCCTCATTGAAAAGCAAAGGTTTTGTCATTCCAACTTAAAAAGGCTTCACCCATGTTATTCTAAAAGGCATTACATCATGCCAAGAATATCTTCATTTATATATCTCTTGTACACTTTTGTAAGGAATATTGTACATCAAAGGGCAGGAATACATCTCATTTTTCAGAATACCTACACTTATTCTTTGGGGTGAGGTTTTCTTTAAGTAATCTACAGACATATTTACTAATTTAATAAATCCTTGCATGTTTCTCTCCAGAACCACTTGTTATTACCTACATTCACCCGTTATAAATAATGTTATCTCTATAGATTGAATCCATGTGGCATATATTAACCATTGATATGTCTGGCAAGGTCTTTTGACCAGGTCTTTTGACCAGCACCTTACAGATACACCTTAATTAGAAAGAAAATAGAGTTACACAATGTGCATTACACCCAGTAAATAAGATCGATTGATCGATCTCAGTGTAATTGAAAACAAGTCAGAAGAAATCTTGGAACCAGCGGGATTTGAACCTGCCATCTACTGCTTGCTGGGCAGCGACTCTACCACCAGGCCATCACTGGTCCTTGGCAGGAGTCACAATGAACTAGAAACAAATACCCAAGCTCTCCTGATTCATTCTAACTTATTGATATTCATTAGTGCGCCATTATAACTTTTATAAATGTAATGTTTCCTGGGAAAAATTTCAATTGTTTAAACATATTTATGGCTTTTGGCTTCAAATCCTGCTGGTTCCAAGATTTTTTCTGACTTGTTTTCAATTACAGATCAATTGATCGATCTTATTTACTGGGTGTAAGCCACAAATTTGTTTAAAACTTTAAACAATTGAAATTTCTCCCAGGAAGCATTACATTTATTACAAATAAATAATATTATCTCTATAGATTGTATCCACTTTGCATAATTAAACCATTGCTATGTCTGGCAAGCTTTTGAGTTGCCAAGAGAAATATTTCTTCAATAAATATGCATAAAAGTAGTAAAAAGGTCTTTTGACCAGCACCTTACAGAAACACCTTAGAAATAAAATAGAGTTATACAATGTGCATTCAGCTCTGAGTCTAGCAAACATGGCAAGATAAGAATCACAAGAATCCTTTGCCCTTGAGACATGACAAGACAATTATATTTCCTTCCATTGAGACACCAAAGGGATCATTCTTTTTTTTTAGTAAAGCCCCATTCTTCCTCTGTATGCTTAGCCACTTAGCTTCAATACCTCTACAGCTAGACTATTTGCACAGCAGCTGCTTGTTGTCTGTCAGTCAAAACCCTAGCAAATAGTTTGCTGTCCTCCCATTGGCCAATTGTTCAGCTGTGGGCGGTCCTACAGCAAGTGTAAACAGATGGTGCTGTGTTCCTCCCCCCTCCCTGACTTGAACACATGTGCTTGGCAACTTCATTCATTGTAGCACACAGCAGAATATTTGTGTTTGCTCTGTGTAGGCATCCATTCATCGTTATGTGGACTGGATGAGTTTTAGCGGAAGATTGCATTAAAATAATAATGGTGGCTTCTTATATAGCGCACATGTCCATCACGTTGTGACGCTCCTGGCGCTTCTCCTTGATGAGTTTCTATGTCATTCATCAAGTTTGACATTCTTCTCTTCTTTGAAGCTGGAAAAAAATATGGTATCACAGCATGTGTTATGGATATCAATATTTAGCATTCCTTCTTGCACTTGGATAATTATGAGATCACTTACACAGATGTGGCTGTGTTGACATCACTGGATAACATTGCAGGAACAACAATTGTAGATTTTGGATGTTTGACCAATCTGATTATTAGCCAGATGTCTTTGTGTAGTTCTGCCTGACCTAACACATGAGCGAACAAAAATGGTCCTATAACCTTGGGAAAAGTCAGCCTTTTTAATGAGCTTGTTACTTTGTGGGCTCTAGTCTAGAGTGAAGTAATGCTTTGCCTATTGCGTTGACCATTTGTCTGGTCAAAGTCGGAATATCCTGTATAGAGGGGTTTGGGGTGAAGGTCATGAGAGCCAAGGGGTCAAGTAGCGTACAATTAACTCGAGCTGTAATGTTTGGTAGGTACTGCTACGTATAGCCTGGTCAGTTCAGAACTACTGATCTACATGTAGCTCAATTGAGGATCACTACATACATGTTTAGCGCTGAGGACAATCAAGGATGTAATTATTTTTCATTGTAAAATGCACACCTCATCCATTTGCTGAAGTGCTGAAGAAATGGTAAAACCTACATATAATATTGAATTATTGTTGCAGATATCAAAACTAGAAACAAAAACTAAGTAATGACTATTCAACCCAGGATCAATCAAGAGATGTTTAACACCTGGCCAAGAATTTACTACAGCTCCATGTTGTTTGTAATCTACCTGGCCATACTTATAGAAAAGAGAAACCATGAAAGTTATTAAAGATTTCCGCAAGATCTTTAAATGTGCTACATTATGAGCTCTACTCAGTGATATATGGCGAGTTTTTATTATATTTACCATTGGTATGGATATTACACTTACAGACCCTAAAGGGAAATCAAGTTGTGAAAGATTTGTGTTCCCTAGAAACACCCTTGAACAAGTGTAGAGGAAATGAAGTGCAATTTGTTGAAGTGAACCTCGGCACAATTCTATATACCGTATCTTATATAGTCCTTACCCCTTGGTTGAAACTTGAGTAGTTAAAATTTTAGTTGTGCCACAGCGCTCTTATGCAAATTTATTTGTAGAGATTTTTGTGTGAGCTTCTTGCCCAAACGGGAGGATATTTAGCCCCAACTCTTTGCAATCAAGACAGATTTGATTATTTGATGTCACTTTATTGGAATCATATAATGAGGAATTATTCAGATCGTGATTCGCTGGAATAGATCAAGAGAGAGAGAGAAAGATGGATGGTCGTAAGAAGGAGAAAAGGCGCTATTCGAGCTATGAATCAAGGAGTCTCAATACTGAGGTAAGGCTGTAAATTCATGAAAAGTCCAAATCTGATACATTGATTTATTTAAATTTATGCTTACTTCTTAAATGAAGTACATTAAAGGTACTATGTCCCATTTGCAGGCCAAAAAAATGAAAAGGTTAAATTCCAACGGCATTTGAAAGACAATACTAATTTAGAACTTCCCCCCAAAAAGGGGGGCTTGAAAATGTCTTTAAGTGGGAAAATAACGACTATTAGTTGTCGAATCGACTTAGGAGCTATAGAGCCAGTAAGTAATAGTCTGATTTTCAGACCATTGTACCGAATGGTCGTACGTTTTATGCTGCGCAAAGATTCAATCAGTTTAATTTTGGCCATTACAAGAAGTGGGTTATTGATGTAGACAAATGCTCATGTACCCTTTACAGCTCATTTTATGTATGTTATTACCAAAGATGAAAAAGCCAGTCAGTCACTCAATAGTGTCTGACAGTGAAGTCTAGCAAGTAAACGGGTTTCCTTGCATAATTTGAATATTAGGACACTGCTAACGTTTAAATTTCACAGATAGGACATACATGACATACATGACATATTCATAATTCCTGCAAAGTTCTACAGAATTTGATGTTGGCTGCAAAAGGGACATAGTATCTTTAAGTGTTAACAACGTGAAGTTTACTGTATGTGATGCTGACCAGATTTCTTGGGTTTGTCTTTGCCAAGTGAATAGAATGCTAATGAAGCAACAACAAAAGTTTGCACAATTAACTTTTACCAATAGAGACTTAGACCCCGTTCTCACTCACTTTGAAAGTGGTCTTAGTTAGACCACTCCAGAGGAACGGGTCTTGAGGAACGGTTTGCGAGGGTTCACACTCCGAGCAGTTTTTTATGGCTCAAACCGCTCCACGAGTCAAAGTGGTCTTGTTGCTATTGCAGCTCAGGTCAGCGGGTAAATTTTTTTGCGCGCGGAATACTAAGCGTATGTACTGTACTACATGTTTCGCATGGAACGTCACTAGCTCACTTCCGTTCAAAGTACGCTTCCGTTCACACTCGCACGTTAGGCGCTCCAAACCGCTCTTAATAAGACCGTTCCTCAAGACCACCTCCCGAGGTGGTCTTCTGGAGTGGTCCAGAAGTCCACTTCCTGGACCACTTTGACCATTCTCACTCACCTAAGAACCGCTCCTGAGGAACGGGTCTTAGTTAGACCGCTCCAACGAAGTGAATGAGAACGGGGTCTTACATACTGCTATGACTCTTATGAGGCATTTTGAAACTTATGTCATAGGTGAATGAAAGGCGAATTTTTTGTTCAATAAGATTGTTCAGAAGACTTTTCTAAAATGTTATCATCACCACTTATTTAGCATTTCGATGAGACATGAGACTACATAATTTGCTTCAATTTCAATGTTCACTGTAGTTAGTTGTCCAGTGTACGTTCAACATGGATATTTGTTTCGCTCACATGTAAAATAAAGGCTCAGACAAAATTTACACAGAACAGAAATATGATACAAAACATGGGTACATAGATAACAATAACATTTCTTTGCTTTATGTAACCATGCTTTAAATCACATACGCACCCTGGTAGGCTGCCTGGGTTTAGAAAAGGTTAACTGAATTACAACAGTCTGTCTACAGACTGTCCTCCCAGCATCCATGTTTTATCTGTGAATGGTTACGTTCCACAATCAATTCAATTGCATTATTCAATCTTATTATGCCTACATGTGGTAGTAGTCTATTGATTTTATGGACCCAAGAATATCAGAGAAATTAAGAAAGAGTGATAAAGGAAATAGAGAAATTAATAAAATAGTATATTTGAACCATCAAAATAAAAAAAATGTATGCTATATTTACAGACACATGGCTCTTAATATGTCCAACACTTTGTAAAAACCTTGTTCAGTGAGTAACTAGAGATGTATCAGTTGACAGATATCCTTATGATTTTCAAGATTTTGGTTACGCAGAGTTTCGAAATTCTATGAGCAACAAGATAAAAGCATTGATCCAGTGGTTGAAATTTCCTGTGTTTAATCAATATAATTTACTCATAATGTATTCATAAACATTTTGTTGAGAACATTATTACCTGTATGTTTTTAATTATTACTTCTGCATTGGAAATAACTTGGTGTCTGAAAAAATGATAAAAGGGGAGTTCATTCCTTGCATTAAGATATAGGCATGTCCATTAAAATCGATATCACATTCCCATTGCTGCACTGTGCTGTCCAATTGACTAATACTGTTTTCACACTGGCAAAATTTTGCTTAACCCCGGACTATAGGTGGGGTTAAAGGGGGGTCTTAGCCCCACCTATAGTCCGGGTTAAGCTTATTCCACTTTCTTTTCACACTGGCAATATGTTGCTTAACCCCGTACTATAGGTGGGGTTAAAGGGGGGGTTTTAGCCCTACCTATAGTCCGGGGTTAAGCTTATTCCACTTCCTTTTCACACTGGCAAAAATGTGCTTAACCCCGGACTATAGGTGGGGTTAAAGGGGGGTTTTAGCCCCACCTATAGTCCAGGGTTAAGCTTATTCCACTTTCTGTTCAGACACATATTTACCAAAGTGGGCTAGCCCCACCTATAGTACGGGGTTAGCTGGCCCTGCAAAATAGCAGGGCTAACCCCGCAATTGTGGTGCTAACTCCGCAATTGCGGTGCCAAGCAAATGAATGAGAACAGAAACGAAAAATAGTCCGGGACTACGCAATGGAGCGAATCAATGAATATTCACGCATGTAGCTAGTACGGGGCTAACGAATTGCAGTGAGAAAAGCCAAAACAGTTAGTCCGGGGTTAAGGATAGTACGGGGCTAAGGAAAGTACGGGTTAAGCAAAACAAGTGTGAAAAGAGTATTAAGCACCCTGTGAAATCTAAATACTGCACACATATCAAATTTCTGTGGGTGATTTTATTGCATTGACCATTTTCTAAAGTTGATTATTGTAAATATGATTGAGGAAAAACCTGATTACCATTGACATGATGATGGATGAACCCTGGAATCTGGACCTTGAATTTTTCCTCTCAATGCCTGATCATTGAATGGCCAAAGTTTTTTCCTAGTGGATACAGAAATGTTGTGGATTGGCATTTTCGTTGGGTTGCATTGGTGATAACGATTATGATCGTGGCATTTAGACTACTCAGATATCAGTTATGACATTTGCAATATCATTGCGGTGGTGAAATTAGACCCTTTAGTATGTGGGCAGGCAGTTTATTCATTTTAGTAAAAAATTATCTGGATATATAAGTGTGGCAACAAATTGACATTCAAAGATTTTATTTTCCTTTGGTAAGTGCAAGATTTCAAAAGGAAACAAAATCCAGAGGCTGCATTGAAATAGTTTAATGTAAACTTGACATAGCAAGGGGGAGGTACATGTAGTTCCATTATATTATTTAAAGAATTTAAAGGTTTAAATTACAGCAGAGATTTTGATAAGTAATAATAATAATGATAATAACAACATTTATAATGCGCACATAGACAGAGAGAGAGAGAGGAGGAAGAGAGGCAGAGAGATAGGAGACAAAAGGGAGAGAGAGGAGGGGAAGAGAGAGAGAGAGAAAATAGGGAGAGAGAGAGAGAGGGGGGCAGATGGACAAAGACAGAAGGTGGGGGAATAGGTGAGAGACAGGATACCCTTGTAAATTTAGCAAATTTGATTATCATTTACTTGATACCAGTACAAAAAAGCCGAGTTGTCATAACACCAGAATTCGATCAGGTGGAGATATTTTGAATGTATACAGTACATGTATACATGCTTTCACTCTAGAGCTGTTGTCTGTCTAGTTACCATGAGGCCTGTCTTCATCAGCTCGAGATTGCCAAATAACCCGCTATTTTAACTATCCCGATCGCAAATTATCCAGCAAATCTGCGTCTTCATCAGCCCGCAGTTGCAATTAGCGGGATATTTGGTCGAGATAATCATCCCAAGATATCTTGGGCTAGTTTGCAAAATATTCCGCTATTTGTCCGGTGCGTCTTCACCAGCCCGAAGACTCGCACTTTGCGGGAAAGCTGAGCAAAATATCTCAAGCTAATTTCTCATTTCTCAAGCTTGAGTTTCGACTTTCGAGTTTCGAGCTCAACTTTTGAGCTGATGAAGACGCGATTTGTTCAGAAATAGCGGGCTATTCGGCAATCTCGAGCTGATGATGACAAACCTATTGTGTTGTTTTTTCAGCATGGATTGTTTTTATAGTGGCATACCGGTAGTGGTAATTAGCAGTATGACATTGGATCAACATGTTTTTAAGTATGAAGACTCCTCAGTCCAGATGATATGGATGTTTAAAGGTATTATCTAACTTTTTGAAGTTCATGTTGAATTCTTGTTTTATTGGAAATAAACAGTGATTTTTCCGTTATTAAGTGCTGCATGGTCCTTTTTCTTTATGGATGCCTCTTCATATATTCTATTTAAATATCATAAAACAGTTCCACTACTTTCACTACAGTGTAGGATTGTTGAAATAGCTAAATGGTGCAGGATGTTTTATTTTGACATCTAATGGAAATTTGTGATGGCTTTGAATTTTTGATAGGAACAGGTTTTCTGACTTGGCTTGTACATGTACTTTTCCATACAGTGTAAGCTATATGGCCTATGTGTAATGACTACCGGTACTGGATAAACATATTGATGATGTGAAGAATTTTTTTTTTTCTTCCAAATATGAATGAAGGTAGAATTTGCAAGAAAAACAATTCATCACCTTTATGGTTGATGTGTATGGGTTCAAATGAAGCTATATTCTACCGAGAGAGATTATAGAGCCCC
This sequence comes from Mesocentrotus franciscanus, assembly GCA_037976565.1. Classification (NCBI taxonomy): domain Eukaryota; kingdom Metazoa; phylum Echinodermata; class Echinoidea; order Camarodonta; family Strongylocentrotidae; genus Mesocentrotus; species Mesocentrotus franciscanus. The sequence goes on along the minus strand of CP137668.1, from coordinate 4,906,518 downwards.
TTAATTCTATACAGGCTACTTTTGGCTCATGACAGGATTGGATTATTATTTGAGAGCTTGATCCAGGATTTCTATTCATGTACATTCATAACATTCTCATCTAATCTAGCTCTAAGGATAAGTTGCCAAGCAGTCATTCCTCTTTGGAAATATATCTGATTTTAGAATCACCTTGAAATGTGGTTTAGCTGTTTTTCCTTGAGCAAAGAATGAATTAAAATTTAAAAATGTATGTCACTGTCAAGTATGCACATATTATTATGAGGTTTTTATACGGAAATAAATACTACTACTACTACTACTAAGTATGCACACAATATCCTTTACTCTTTTCAGACATGAAAGGGAGTAAATGGTATTATTACATTTTTAGAAATGTATTTAAAAAAAACTGGGCTCATATGATAAGCTCCCTAATTAAAAAGATATATCCTATACGAACAAAAGTATGGTTAAAATAGTATCTTTGTCAGTTGGTTATGATGTATTAAATCTCGGGGCAGAATAATAGCAATGCAACAAAAAGATTCATCTTCGTATGCTGTCATGTCAAATGTAACTGAACACAGTTTATGAATTCACCTTGAAAAAATATTCCTTGCAGCATGCAGATATCTGTACTATTGTCCACCTTAGCTTTGATGATTCAAAAACTTAATACAGTCTCTACACAATTTTCATGATCATTGCATGATCATCTTTCAGCATTAATCTTTTAAATCTAATTGTATTTTTAAAAACAACCTTCCAGAAGATTGCCCTTTGATTACTTCAAAACTCTTGTGATTCTCATCTATACATTTGGTGCTTGAGGCATTAATATCTGTGAAAAGTGATTCCAAAAAATAATACATGACATTGTTTAGATTGTAAGAAAAGCAGAAGATAGATTAGGAGAGAGAGAGAGAGAGAGAGAGAGAGAGAGAGAGAGAGAGAGAGAGAGAGAGAGAGAGAGAGAGAGAGAGAGAGAGAGAGAGACAGACAGAGAGAGAGAGAGAGAGAGAGATATGATTGCGCATTATTAGCAGAAATCTTTAGACAACCACTCAATCTAATAACCATTCTGTGTAAAATGATACCAAAACCAAAATATACAGTTCGTTCAGATTATAAGAAAACAAAACATGGAAACAAAACGCCACAGGCCTGAAAAGATGTTGTCTCCCTTTCGAATAAACCCAGGAAGAAGAAAAAATTGTTCTACATTATGAAATGATTTCAAAACATGATAAAGGCATACACCTTGTTATGAAAATTGAAAGAAAACCAAAAGATTGGGAAGTGTAAATGATATTGCGAACCTCTCTGAGAAACTAAAAACTGAAGTGACCTAGAAAATAGCTTGAACCTATTACAGGCAGCTCTGAACCAGCTCCCAAGTCCAAACTTTTTGCACAAAATTAAAGCAAAAAATGAATAAAATATTAATAACATTACTTTAATTCCCATAAAAGATATATGATATAACATAATATGAAGTTGTAAGTACCAATACTTGGATGTGATTTGTAAAGGTGTTATACATTAGAATGCCTTGCTGTTTGAAGGTGAGACATGGGTTGCAATATAGTGTGTCAAAACCGTTTGGAAAGATATTCCTTTCCCCATCTAGCTGACTTTTACATTAAATCATTATTATAACTTGAAAATCTCAAACGCTATCCTACTTTTAAAGACAAAATCATTGAAATTTATTTTGTTTAATGATCGATCTAATTGATTATTAATAACCTTTTATTTTTCAGAGATGTAGGTGGGTTGATTTCATATTGCACCAATGGAAATGTTGTCCCTACTTTGTCCTAGTATTTTGTATCCATTCCTTTGAACCCGGTTTAAACGGGATAGAGACAACAATGTATGTTGTATGAACACTCTTACATTACGATTTGAATTGCAGACGGATTATGGAATTTGAATTCATATATTTTATTTGATGCAATATGCAATTTTGGCCTCCTTAAACTACATTGATTGTGAATTTTGTAAATTGCAGTGTACATGTATGATGCTCTTTTCATTTTGTCCTTTTGAGGGAATATTGGATGATGGTAGGAAGTAAAACTAATCATAATACCATTTGAAATCATTTAAAACAACTTTTAGCTCTCTTAATCAAAATGAAAGTTACCCACATTTCTAGAATATAAGCATTCTATCTAGTTAATATGGTCCATAAATGCAGACTGAGAAGAAGAAGAAAACAGGTTATCTTATATGTCTATGAACATTCTTTTTAGATATACCTTTAGCCTATCTCATATTTCCACTTATCTTGTTTTTACGTATTCAGCTGAAAAGCCCCAAGGGCATTAACTCATTAACATTTTGGCTGCTTTCTTTGCCTCACCACACGGTCACTCGTTTGCCACATGTGCAATTTTGCACAAAGCAATCCTTCCCGTCAATTGGTGCGTATTGTTTTGTGCAAAATTGCATAATGGCTTTGCAAAATTACCTGTTTGCTTTTTTGGTTAGCTCAATAACAACCATTTTAACACCAGTATTGATTAATCTTGCACTGGAAATGGTTAAATAAATGATCTTGAAGTCTTTGGTATATCTATCTCGTAATTGATACAGTGTGGCACATGGAGATTATTTTACAGAGTTAACTCATTCTAAATGCTCCCAGAAAAGAATTTAACTCAGTGCAGAAGGATATGAGTTAATTCTCCTCTGGCTCTCCCAGCAGATGATATTAGTAATGCAATCCATTGTCATATAAGTGACATCAGACATTTTAAGGAGAACGTTAAATTGCCCCACTACATGTATGTCCCACTGTTGAAAATTAATTAAATCACTTAGTACTTAGTACTTAGATCTGTAACAGATAATGATATTTACAGCTCCTTGCAGTTTGGCATTAGCAATAGGGAAGTCAAAGTCCAAAAATAATGGACCCAATTAGTGTAAATATTTGCAGTGATTCAAGGAAATCTCTTAAAACTAATTATCCCTAATATGCCCTGTAGACAAAGATATGAATGTGGTCACATGCAGTGAAATACATTCTTCAGATTTGCGGCTCAGCAAATATGTTTGATGTTGAAACTTGATCAGGAATAGTCTCTTGAACCATTTTCACATTCGTATCTAAAGAGGCTCAGGTCTGAACTCAGTCATGATCATAACTACCCACTGCATTTGCACCTAAAATCATGCAACTTTTTTATTGTTACATCGGCTAGAAATTTGCACATCTGCTATGTGCGTTTGTTTCCATGGTTGCACAAAAGGCTATGCCTAATTATGGTCATGCTTTCCGATTTGTTATTTGTTATTTAACGACTATCCTTTCAGAAAATATACAGAGTAGCTCATCCACAAGGTCATACATGTATATTGCATCTCAATCTACATCAAGTTGATCAACATCATTCATATCATTAAAAATCAACTCCTGGTTTGGATTTCATGCGGACTTGATGCGGACTCTGTGCATCCTCCCTCCCGTTTAAGCTAGTTGAGAAGCCTGCACTGAGTGTATATCAAAGTGATGCTGATACCTATCATATAAGCTTTGGAGTCCTATTCTGGACTTTCAAGATGCTTTTTGGCAGTGAATGTAAAAGGGGTACTAGAATTCTTCCAGTAAGCATCCCCATAAAACCTCATGTGATTCAATTGCTTCCATGCTCTATAAATTGTAAGGACTTGTAATGAACTGGGAAGGTAGCCAGACTATGTACATGTACATAGTTTGTAAGTTAATTATTACATGAAGCCTTCATTTGTATTGGTTAAAGGTAACAAGAATGATGACATTCTTAGGAAAAATAGCAATTCTATCATTAACAAATTTATTAGAAAAGTTTTTGTTTTATATATATATATATATATATATATATATATTGATGAGCAGTATACAAGCTTTTACACAAATTATATATCCAATGAGCCATTAAAGCCCCTATAAATTGTTGGGAGCCCCAAATTCGCCAAATTTTGAGAGCAAAATTTCACTTAAACTGTATCATAATATGAAAGAGGATGTCATTTAAGACACACTTCTGCAAAGATTTTCCGTCAAAAAAAATGTTTGACGACAAATATTGATAAAAGAATACGTAATTTGGGTTTGCTGCTGTACGCAGAAAACTTAAATTTTGTATTCTTTCATCAATATTCAACTTCAAACACATTTGTTTTGAAAATCCTTCCAGAAATGTGTCTTAAATGACATCCTCTTTCACATTATGATACAGTTTAAGTGACATTTTGGAATCAATTTTGTTGGGCTCCCAACACTTTAGAGGGGCTTTAACACAACATTTTAACTTTAAAGACAAAACAAAAGAAAAATTAACCAGAGCTTTGCCAATCGTAACCTCAACTTTAAACATATCAATAGAGGGAGAAGAAGGTGGACAGGTTTGAAAAGTGGAAGAATAACCATTTCACATCTAACAAAGATATTCATTTTAACCAAGATGGAGTGAGGAAACTTCTTTCCTTTTAATCTACTGTACATCAATTTCTACAGGCATTTGTGAAAAGTATGCAGAAACAATTGAATGAAGGATATTTTTCTTTATTAATATACTGATACGAACCCTGTTTATTTGAATACAGTTTTAGAACATTTTAAATATATTAGACTGTACAAGACTTCCAAATCGGTTGTATAAGATGGATGTATGTATTATGTAATAAGTCTGATTTAGTACTCAACAGCTAATCTCATGAAGTAATTACCACTATTTGGCCAGAAAAGCTTCGCAAGTTGAAAATTTACAATTTTGATTTCCTTCTTACATCAGGAAAAATCAGTATCATTCTTTAAAAAAATTAACTATAAAAATGCCATTGAGTAAAAGGTGGATCTAGCTATATAAATTTTATTTGCAATTGAAGGGAATCATAATTTAGTATATTTTCTTTCCATACATCTTCCTTTTCACCCCTTTCCTTCTAGTTTCCTTAAGCTCAATCAATTAAGTTTTTATTTAACTATCTTGTGTAAATTTTCCTCCCTCCATTTCTCATTCCCCATTAATGGAATTGCATGCTCTCTCCGACTCCCCCCCCCTCTCTCTCTCATTTCCTGACACTACTATAGGATTCATGTGATACTGGAATTAAGCTTTGAATAGAGGGTTCTTAGCAGGAAACCATGGATTTATACAGTATATACATGTACCTGACAGTGTACTAAGAATTACCCAGAGAAACTAAGCCCTTTTGCAAGTCAAACGCCCTTTTGCTGGGCACACTTTGCAATACACTTGCAAAATGTCAATAGATACTAGCAATTTCAAAGCTCTTCACAGACACTCCTTATCTGAAGGATTTGACTAGACTGGAAGGCTCTAAGATGAAATGAGAAATATCTCTTTGAAATTGGACACTAAGGATGCTCAGAGTGACTTTTCTAGGTTATGTACATGGATACAACATCATATGTGTATCAAATAAAGCGTGGGTTATACTTTCAGCTCAATATGATTAGCGTTGAATGTAAATGAATAACTTAAGATTCTGAGGCAAAAAGCTCAATCGTAGACTTCTTGAATTCAAAGCATGTAGGCGGTTGATTTTTTAAAGAGTTTGTAGGCACAGGGACATGATTAACATACATGCTAAATGTGTAGAAATGGAAGGAGGATCTTGCCTAAAAAGATGCTAGTACCTAATTTATTTATACTGGCTTTCGCTAGATTGAATGTATGAAAAATGATTTCTTCTACTTCTCAAACATTTTTTTCTCAAAGGCATTGGAGCATTCTCAGTATATAAGCATACCCCTGGGCAATCAACCACTCAAAATGTGGGAATGTTTTTAAGTTTGTCAAATAAGTATCCTTGCTGAAGCTGAGGGATGAGAAAAGGTTTAATAGAAGAACCTGAGATGGGAGAAAATGGCTTTGGGATGAAATTGTTGATGTCACTTTTATCATATGAGGATAATCAGGTCCTCGGTAGCAATCTTTTTGTTGTTTAGAGTCAATGATTGTTTAAAACCACTTTTTCTTGAAATATAACTGCAATGGAATAGCAGCAATAGAAAATTGTTGATTTAATAATTTATCAATAAGTCAATACTTACATATATTTTTTGGTCTGATTTTGAGTTGAGTTGATTAAACATTTGATAAAACTACCATGGTTTTACAGTTCAAGTTTAGAATCTTTGGATACATATCTTTCATCTTGTTTGAAGCCATGAGGGAGGGGCGTTAACAGTCTACCAGTGTCTCAGAAGCATCCTCTCTTAGATCTCCTAAGATACATATAATTTGAAGAAGCTGAACAGAGTTAGCCAGGCGGCAATGGACAATTACCCCAAATACCCAAGGCGCGATAAAGCGGAGGTCACAAAGCTACTTTGCGATAGGCAGCTTATTGGTCTAAATCACTCGCAGCAATTAAATTTAGAGGGATGGAGTCATCTACATACTAATGATGCGGAGATGGAGGGAAATTACCACCAGATGATGGTATTGGCCCTCCATGGGATGGGATAAGATAAGAATGGGTCACTAAGTTCTGAGAACTGTGGTTGATGAAAAATAGGAGAAGGGGTGATTCTTCATCAATGGATAGATTTTCTAGGAAAATGGTTATTAAAATTAAAACTGTATTGGGTGGGAGAAGGGATAATATTAGTTGAGAATGGGTCACTAGTTACAAGAGCTTAAAATGATGAAAATGGATGAAAGGATGATGGACGTGAAGTAGAGGATTTTCTGTAAAAATGGTTATTAATAAATCTATATTGGGTAGGAGAAAGGAAATTGACAGATGGAGATGATGCGTTGGTTCTCCATGAGAAGGGGTGAGAAAAGAAACTGATCACTAAGTTATGAGAGCTTTAATTGATGAAGAATGGAATAATAAGGTGTTATAGATAAATGGTTAAGATATTACAAAAGCTGGATTGGTAGAGGGTGGGAGAAAGGGGAAATGAGAAAGGAGAATAGAACATGCAGAACTTTTCATAATTGTAAGTTGGTATGTGAATCACAACCTCAAATTTGTGTTCGGTAATCATTGAGGTAACTAAGTTATTCTCTGGGTGAGGGATGAAGTGATAGCCAGTCTACAGTGTAATTCAATAGTCTGTTTTGCTAATGAGAAAGGAGAAAATGGTGCATAGAATCAAAGTTAAAATATTCAGTCTTTGTTGAGCATGTGTAATTTATTGTTTTTGGTGGGGATCCTGTTCATGAACAGTTGAGGAATAATGTGAACATGATCATGAAGAAATATTTGCGTGTTTTAATTTGATATGAACAAAAGTGATCAGGCATTTAGAGTTAGAATAGCTTCGCTTGTAATGATTGTCACTGGGAAATGGGATGATTTTGTGATTTTTACAGAAAACGGAAATTCATTCAACTTATGACTGCCAACAGTGCCAAGTACTGTATAAGCTGATATTTTTGCGTACCTGTACAGATATTTTCGCGAATGACAGGCTAAGAGACATTTTCGCGAGTCTTTGCTTTCGCGAATAGCATACAGCAGAATTAATGAATGGGCATGAAGTATTCACAAACTTTCTCACGCCAACACACACACACACAGACTTGGTCACGTAAGTACATACACAAGTTTAAGCAGCCCATCGCACCACATACAGCTAACTAGCCGAGAGTACCGTATACGAGGATTACGTGCGTGCGTCGTGCAATCTGTGCGGGGAGAGAAGGAATGCGGGAGGCAACAGCATTGCACTATATTACGAACATAAAGCAGTTACTAGTACATGTAGCTAGCAATCGAGAGGACGCAAGCACACAATTTTATGCCAATATTTTCGCGCGAATAATGAGGTGCCAATATTTTTGTGTGTTGATAAATTCGCGATAATATGCAATTCGCAAAATTCGCGAAAATAACAGCTTATACAGTAACTGATCTGTAGAGATATACATGTATGCTATTAGCTGATTCCAAGAACCCAAGAGTTCCATTAAGAGGTTAGGTGGTTAGGTGTTTAGATTGATGTCTATTTAAATGACATGCCCGTCATTGAAGTTAAATTTGCTACCTTTCTAGGTGTCACTGTTGATAATAGGTTAACATGGAATGAACATGCTGGTGTCGTCTGCAATAAGATTGCCAAAAACATTGGAATTATATATAAACTTCATATTTTGCCTAAGAGAATTCTTCTTTTATTGTATAATATTCTGATTTTACCTTACTTAAATTATTGTAATATAGCTTGGGGTCATACTTTCCAAATATATATTAATAGAATATTTCTTTTACAAAAAAAGGCAATGAGAATTATAACTCACTCACCTTACCTTTCTCACTCTGGACCATTGTTTTTCTCATTGAAAGTTTTAAATATTATGGACTTAAACAAATTGAATATAGCCTTGTTTATGTTTTCTTATAAACAAAATCTTTTGCCAATTTCTTTAATGAATTATTTCCAGTTAAATTCATCTGTGCATAATTATTTCACAAGAAATTCTCAAAATATCCACATCCCAAGGTGCAATACCTCCTTTTTTAAAAATAGCTTATTTTTCCAAGGTCCGTGATTTGGAATTCAATTCCACTAACATTCAGAATAGCTGTTCGGTATCTGTTTTAGAAGGAAATATAAGAATTTTTTATTATCTAAATATTAGATTCAATATTAGGCTCTTTTGTTAGTTTGTTTATTAGGTTAGGTACTTCATTTCTTATCTTATCTTGTGTTCCTTTTTGATGTGTTTTTATGTTACATATTATATCTTGTTTTCTTAACGGGTTGGCCTCTTATAAGGTTTATTACCTTTTTGGCTACTGCCTTCCTCACTTTTTATAATTCATCTCATGTATTGTCATACATTTGTCTGTTTATATACGTATTTTTATATGTTGATCTCTGGAGGAGAAATAAATGAACTTGAACTTGAACTTGAATTTGCAACTATGCAATTCCTTATTGTGGCTAAAAATAGTATTCTCATTACAAATTCTATCAAACTCGCAAGGTATTCTACTGATTATACTGCGAGGCAAGCCTATTGAACCAAATACAATTGTGTGCTTCTCTTTCATATCTTGCTGATATTTGCAACCAAGTAATCGATGATTGATGATATGCCATGCTTAGGTGTGCAGATTTTGAGTATTTGAGTATTATACAGGACCATGACCATGACCATGACCATGACTGTCCAGTCATCATAAATTTGATTGCAAGATTTTAGAAATTGAATATTTCATAACTCGTTGCTCCTTGCATACATGTACAATTATAACATGGTCGGATGTATGAAATGTATAGTGACAGATGGGATTTAGAAGGTGACATATCTAATGAGTTGAGCTAAATATCTTTGAATTTAGAGAAACTTTGTTTTTTCGACAATCCATCCAAGTTCTGCTTTCACCCTTGCCCTTTCATACCCTCTGCTGAGAGCCAGAAGGGTGTTAACTCAAAACCAAATGTATACACCCCCATGGTCCTCAGCAGACAGTACTTTCTCAGGTCTTAAAAGGCAGACGATGTAGGCCTACATGTACGTGTATCCTCATCTTACCGCCATGGTCAAATGTCGTCTCCTGTTTCCCAGCCTCTCTCACATTACATTGTATGAATTAAACATGAACTTGCAGTTTTGGTGTCTGGTGATTTAGTATCCCCAGGGGAAAATATTTGTCATCAGGTTTCTACAAATCTTCCTTACTTGGCCTTTCCTTCGCTTTCTTTGCTCAACTCTGTTTGTCTGTGGCAAGTGTATAGTACATGTACAAGTTAAAGCAAGGACAGTAATATTTAGTCATTTTAATGAGTTTTAAGTTTACAAAATGTCTCTCTTATTTGTATTTCTTTATATTGTTAGGAGCATTAAAGCTGAGCTGATACTATTGTACAAAATGGAGTCTCTTTGAAGACTCCTTACAAGTCAATATTACCTTTATTACGTTAAGTCCAACACACTATTAAACAATATGAGAAATTAGAGCAGTACGCCTTTAAAAAAGACATGAACTGAGAATACTAAATTTTATCGTAGATTTGTTAAATAGAGGCTTACTAATGAAAGATTTTTTGCCCAAGATAACCAAGATATATACAGTCTGCCTTCATTTAGTGCAATCATTGGTACAGTCCTTTTTAAGGGCAATGCAACCCTTGTAATAAGTATAAGTTTGCATGAAAGCAGAAAAATCAGAGAAACAGAATGGCAAGAGTTTGAAATAAAAACGGACCAGTATTGAGAAAGTTATGTTTGAAATGTGAGATCACTACAGCCGGTTGCGAATCTCAAATTGGAGATTTTGTAGATGGATTGTGACGTAGAGATGGAGAACTCCTCTTGTTTGTCCGATTTTGTTGTGTACAAAAATATCACTAATTTCTGTTTTTATCCCAAGTACCTTCACCCTTGGGGCACTACTCAGAATATATTGTGGAGATTATATTATTACAGGTCCTCTAAAAAAGAAAATAGCCATCACAAGTCATACATTTTTGAAGAAGAAAGAAATTTCAGTAATTTTGTGTGTAGGAACCAATGGGAAAATAGAGACATTGATTCTGCCAATTTGAAGAGCCTATACTTATGATGATTGCAACTTTCAAAAATTCATAATCTCTTCATTTTTTTGTCTGATTTCGTTCAAACTTCCACCAGTATGCTTCTCTGATTTTTCTGCTATCTTCTAGAGTAGTTTCCTATCAAGGTTGGACTTCCCTTTGAAGAATAATCTAACCCTGTACCATACCTGCCAACCCTTCTGAATAATCTGTAATATTCGGATTTTCTGGATTTTAAGAACCTTCAAATTCGGAATATTCTGATTTTTCAAAAAATTTCAAAGTTGCTACAGCCAAATTAAGCTTGTTTTATCATGTGCCGCGATTTGAGAGTTCATGTATTGCATGCGTTGAATGGCTGCATGATCGAGCAGCAAATTTGTGTTCGCTTTTTTGTACAGATTTACCGCGTATTGCCAGTTACGCTGCCACTGCAAGGGCGATTTCTTATTTTTGAAGGCATACCGTGCTAAAAATTCCTAATTCTTATTTTTAAATGTTGGCAGGTATGCTGTACCCACTTACTTCTCCTGGGTTGAGAGTGGCAAGAAATGCATTTCACTTCCAAGGTGCTTTGTTATGCAAGGCATAGATTGTCAAGATTCTTTCTCAAACATTGCAAAACAATGAAGAAATCTTGAAGGGATGATTTTCCTTGGAGAGTGGCCTCATCATGCTATCATGAGTCAGAGGATTGAGTATACATTATTGAAGTGAAGGAAAGTGATAGAGGGGAACAATTTCAACAGCTAGTGGGGAGGAGCAGAGAAAAACCGTGCAATCAAGACATCACTTTCTCACACTCGACCGTTTTTTTATATGTTTTTTCATATGTTTTTTCCACCTACATAACATTCAGACCCTGAGGCCTTAATTTAAAAAGGTGATTAAATGTACACCATGTTCTTATCACCAATATGGGCAGCCAACAAATCAGGAAAACAAATTTCAACAATTTGTTTTTTGTTTTTTTGTTATTGGGATGTTAAGAGGTATTCAGTGATTTATACCATGATGTAGGTTTAAAGCATCTTCATGAATTCATGCAAGCTCTAAGCTTGTAAAGGAAACTACATGTAGTATAGATTAGAAGTTACTTGATGATAGCATCGTAGTAAAAACAAGTATTTAGGGGTTAGTTTCCTTCTCAAATATCTGTGTCTCAAAATCAGAAAACATATGGAAATTTACTATTTTACTCCTTCAAGTTTCTGCTGACACTGTACACTCTGCATTAGTAATGTTAGTAAACATTAAATGATAATCCCTTTTGTACATTGCATCCCTGTCCAATGAATGCTTAATGTTCAGATGATGTCACTGCGTAACATGTTAAAAAATTTAGGAAGTGATGGATTACTGATGTCATATGTGATTAACGGAGGTTAGTGTGGTATCCCATAGGACACACCTAGATCAACCTCATGACCTCCCTCCCCTCCCCCATTCACTTTACATGAGTATGTATGTGTGCTCAAGCCTGCAGACTCATACTCTATTTTTACATTTGGACACAATTTCATGAAGGCCTTGGCTTCTTCGTGTTGTTGTTGTGTCTGCCCCTAGATATTCTAACAGAATGTGTAGTACATATTACATATGGGCATTGTTCTTTGGATGCATTTGGAACAGCCCCTTCTCTCCCTCTCCCCCACCCTGAATGTATGATACATACATGTACTGCCGTTGTATCATGTGTTTGCCACTCCTCTCCTTACCTCAATATTGATTGGTACCCGTAATGTGCTTCCGTCGTTTGGATAAAAATAAAGAGGCTAAATTGATGTGCAAGACTTTTAATTTCATCTAGTTAGTAGTCCTTGATAAGGGATGTGAGCAGTTGATCCAATAATTAGGATTCAACCTTTGATATGACCATGAGATAAGAATAAACAGACATCATGCCAAAGGATGTGGATTTTTTTCAAGGTTTTTGTCTCGCCTGCGTAGCAAAAAGCGAGACATAGGCGCCGCTTTTCCGGTGGCGGCTGTGACGGCTAAGTTTTTAAGTTTTTGAATTTTTAATATAATTTTGAAAGTATAAGTTCTTATTCAATGAAACTTGGACTAAAGGGTTATCAAGTACCCCCAATCATGTGAAAGGAATTTCAGGTCACAAAGTCAAGGTCAAAGGTCATTTAAGGTCAACAAACTTAGACCATGTTGTGGCATCATCATCAAAAACTTAACCTGAGGTTAAGTTTTTGAATTTTTAATATAATTTTGAAAGTATAAGTTATTATTCAATGAAACTTGGACTAAAGGGTTATCAAGTATCCCCAATCATGTGAGGAGAATTTCAGGTCACTAAGTCGAGGTCAAAGGTCATTTTGATCATCAAACTTAGACTATGTTGTGGCATCACGTTAAGATCTTGAATTTTTATCATAATTTTGAAAGTATACATTCCTATTCCATGAAACTTGAACATAAGGGTTATCACCAATCATGTGATTGGTCTTTTAGGTGACAAAGTCAAGGTCAAATGTAATGTCAGGTCTGCATATTCTTAGTCAATATTCACTTCAAAATGCTGATTAGATTCAGAGGATTTCATTTTGGGGGGCCTGTTAAATAGCCACCCTGCCTATAAATAATGTCTCTACCTCAATTTTTCATCATATCGATTTGCATAATGCAGGCGAGACCGCCGAGTGTTTCACTTGTTTTTTAAAGTTAGTACACTCTAATCATTGCAGTGTTAAATTTTACAGGAGCTCTTTTGCATTGCCGATTTATAACTGATATTTTTCTCACATTAATTTTTTTACATATTTGAGTGTTCCTTCACCAGAGCTCCTCTTTGAAGTTTTCAACAACTACGTGTACATGTATTCTCTTGCTACTCCTGTATATGTGTATTTATTTCCCCCTTATTAGTATAACTGTTTTGCACAAGATTTCTTTCTGCCCTGAAAATGTCATTTATAACAAATATTTAAAATGCTAAACAAGACATTTACCCTATAGTTTAGTGCTTTCTCAAAATGAAATTTTTCATTCATATCAAGAATTTATTTTTGTACTGAATGTATTTGAGTATATGAGAGTAATTACAGGCAGTATATATAATATGTGTGGAAAAATTGCCCCAAATACTATATAAAGAATAGAAATTTGATGATAATCGTCCTCTGACTTTAGCAATAACATTGTGAACTTATGAAAATTTAAGATCTTATATCAGTACTACTGTACAGGTGTATGTATCATAAAATATCAAAGTGTAGGAATAGGAAGGTAAATCATATATTCCCTGAGGCATATTGCCTGAGATGGTTGTGGAGATTAGCCCGCAAAAATTTGATTTGATTTGATTTGATTTGATTTGATTCATGGTCAATGGGTTAGCAAACTAAATTCATTCAGTATTGATTTACTCATAGTTTAAAGTATTATTCCAATATGGAATTCGATGAAATACCCACAAAATACAAATCCATTAAAACATTGAAATACGTTCAATATAATTATAGCAGAAAGACATATTGTCACTATTTAAAGAAGAAAGCAAAATACTAATCGATATTTTTTTTTTTTAAAGAATGTGTCCTAAGAAGAAAAAAAGCTCATTAGCTGTGTGAAGGCCTATAGTTTGATTGCAATGATTCTTCTTAATTCTAAAATTTACCTTAAATCGTAAACAAATATCTTATCTGTTGAAATTTTTCTTAACTTTGTTTTAATGAGGTTATTTGTCTGTATTACTATTACCTGTTGAAGTTCACCCTCATGTTTTCATCTCCGGAAGAACAATATTCTTTAAAAAATAAAGAGTCGTAAACTAAATTCTGGGAATCCTCGTTTCATCATTCATTTTAAAGTTTTTAGCTCATTAAATCTGTCAACATTTGAGTGTAATGGATTGTCAAGGGTTTAAAAGGATTTGAAGGAACGGTACATCTCCATAAACTTTTTCATTATTTGCTGAATTCACAGTGAGATTGAAAAGTCTTGTGTGCTGTGCAGAAGAGCATGGACACATTAAACCAAAAGAAAGAATGTCCAGGCTGAGTATACTTATGATTGCTGAATGCTGAGATAATAACATCATTGGAAGTGTCATGGTATAGTGGTTCATTCACTTGACTCTCAATCCAGGGGTTGAGGGTTCGAATCCCAGCTCGGCACTGACATCTTTTGGCAAGACATTAATCCACATTTTTTGCTCTCCACACAGGTGAATATGGGTACCTGGCAATTGCTGGGGTACTCTAACTGCAGGGACCTCATCAACAACAGCATTGATGCTGATGAGGCTTCCCTGGGTAAACAAATTTTCTATTATTATTTATAACTGAATTGTGTTGCAAGCGTAGATTTTGTCAAAGAGAAACATAATATTAAGCGCTATACAAATGTGACTCTTATTAGAACTCCAGATTTTGGGAGTTAGCAGACCAACGTGAAATTAGGTTTAAGTTTTGTTTGATCCTGTAAAAATTCATCTTCTGTCATTACAACTACTTAGAATTACTTTTAAGAAATATATGAGCTGGCCAAGAAGAACAGATCATCAGAAGCAGGTCAGTTGATAAGAGAAGACTTATCTTCCGGCTGCAATTCTATGTCACATGCTCTCAGTTGATTTTTTAATGACCCTATTAAGGTCATCTCTTTCATGATTCATTCTTTATCACTAATTACAACACCAGGCAATCGGCATTGCAGCAGTCTATTAGAGATTGTTATTTAATGTACCTTGCCCAGCAGGAATGATTACGATTATTCTATACCCCCATTCAGATTTGGAATATATATATGTATACAAATCATTTGATAACTTTGGAGCTATATGAAAAGTAATTTTTGGTGTGAATGTCATAAATTGAAACATTGTGTGACAAAATCTCATCAAGGTTTTGAAATCCTTTTGTACAGCTAGAACTTGATAAAAAGTGTTGATTTGTCCTTTAAGTGTTGAAAAGTATTGAATTGTACACAACCATTATTATATGTATTCCCAAGTTACATTGCCAAAACCAATTCCAATTAGAACAATAATCATAACCTTATTGGCCATTTGTGATAACAAAAATTTTGGTCTGTTGTCAGTATGGTGTTGGTCTTCGGCAAGAAATTCACAATATCAACACTTGTGTCTTGTGATTTAAGGTGGTACTTTTCTTTGCCATTGGGAGTATTTTATTCCATCATGACCAAGAGCTTTCTTCTAAGACTACATGTATGGGT
Source organism: Mesocentrotus franciscanus (assembly GCA_037976565.1). NCBI lineage: Eukaryota > Metazoa > Echinodermata > Echinoidea > Camarodonta > Strongylocentrotidae > Mesocentrotus > Mesocentrotus franciscanus. Next base: position 4,890,830 of record CP137668.1, on the reverse strand, counting down.
GTTAAGCTCACTCCTATCATTTTACTGAGACTCCTTGCCCTGTTGACGCTCAGCAGACGTTTTCTTTGAAAGATGTAACAACTTTCTTTGTATCGAGTGCAGGTCCTTATAAGCAGACTCCCAAGAAAAGAGTTTTTCAAGAAACTGGCGACGAGCGTGTATGTGTTTCGCACTATACTGAGTGCCCATTAAGTGGATGACACATATCTTTCAGACCTCATGGACGTAATTATTTCGGCTTGCATTGCTAGTACTTTGAATGTGTGTACCCCTTGCGCAGGGTACTAAAATCATGAGCGTGAAATTAAACCTTATGAACTCCTGGTGGATTGAATCTTCTGGTCGAGTAATCTATGTGCATCTAAGAGGTCCCTTTGGCCTTGAGAATACTCTGTTTGCAAAATTTATTCTTCCTTATCTCTCTCTTACTTTCCTCTCACCCCTCATGAATTCGTAGATTTTTTTCTTCATAGAAGCCAGATTCTCCAGACATTTCATTGATTTTCCTTTGTCAAGTACATTGATTGTGAATCACCTGTATAAATGGCAAGAGCCAACTGCATAGTCTGCAAGCACAGACTCTAATTTGACAGTTTACCACACGATTGTTATAGATATAGTGACTGCTATGAGAGGCATAGTTGTTTTTAAAGGCTCAAGGGGATGTTAGATCGCCACCTAAAATGTAGCGACCAAATCGTTAGCACACTGTATGGTATCCGCGCTCGCACAAAGAAACGTTTTACACGTAAACCAATGGGGATCTCGCCCAAATTTATTTATGGGGCCAGTTAACCGGGGCAAGCGATCATTTTTTTAAGGACTATTGACCGGTAGGTGGGCATGAGGGCATTTAAAAAAAGACTATTGACTGGTAAGCGGGCATGAGGGCATTTTTTTAAAGACTATTGACTGGTAGGCGGGCATGGCTAAAATCATGACTCCAATTTCGATCAATCAGATGGCTAGATTTCTAAAGAGAGGTATATAAATTCTCATATTGCAGACACACAATGACTGACAAGTGTTTGCACCTGCAAACTACCAACTGCATACATTGCAGATGAGTTAAAATTCTTTCCTTTTTTTTTTTTGCTCATTGGAGCTTTTTTTTCAATGAAAAATTGAAAAGTGAGAATTCTGTGAGAGGTGGTTCCAATTTTTTTCTTAAAACACTTCCAAAGATAAATTGTACACTGCTTCTATGTATCTTTTAGCTTTTTAATTACCTCACTGATATTTGATTGATAGTACCAGCCAAGACAATGATTCCATCTGCACAACATTAGAGATTATATTCATAATGTATTCAATGATGAATTGTGGGCCCAATGTGATTTTTTTTCCATTACAGACTAGAACTTGAATATTTGGCACAGGTGTTGAAATAGTGATCAGACTCAACTTATATGTTTAGCATTGTCCTGCTTTTTAAAATTTTGGCTAGTATTGATTGCTGGTACATTTGTTTAAATACAACAAGCAGAATGCTTGCCTCATACTTAAATATGCAAGTACAACACATACAATTTGTATCAATCTGCTAGCTCTCATGAACCACTCTCTATCTTTGTCTTTTTTTAAATTTATAGTCACACAGTTTTTCACATTCACATATTACTTTTTATCTGTCTTTTCCTTCTTCTTTCGTATCTGTCATTTCTCTTTACTTCATTATATCATTCTACTCTCCATTCCCCCTTTAATTGCAGCCAAAAGCTATTTTGATGGCGGATGGAAAGCTTTGTAACGTTTACAAAGCTAACAAGAAACTTTGATTGATTTGATCTGCAGTAGATGTTAACTTACCAGCTTCATATCCCCGAGAGAAATAGGCATCTCTAATATGTCTAAAATTATGCCTGTGAGGGATTTACAATGTTAATTGCTCATTATTGTTCTTCTGCAAATTAACAGCGAATGTTCTTATATTGTTGAGTAGTAATCTCCCTATGTAGGTATTCAGGATTCAATGTCACAAGTATACATGTAGATATGTATATGAAAGCAGGTTGATAAAGTGAGCAATTTTTCTGATGTTAACACTTTCTTTTGTCTGTTTTTTTCTCAATTGCATGTTTGTTAACTATTGAATCATTTTTCTTGATTATTTGTTTCCTCCCACCTTTGACGTAAATAAATTAGCAGTTTTCTGTTATCAGAGTTGTCTTCCCCTTCTTCTTCTTCTTCATACCATATTTACGAGCTGTTTAATTTGTTTATTCTCTCTGTTGTTCTCGTTGTCTTTCTGTATTTTTCTCACTCTCTTTCTCTCTCTCTATCTCTGAACTTTCTGTGTATCTCTTTTAAACCCGTCTTTGTTCTAGTCTTGAGTATTGCTCACTTAATTTCTTTTCTTACCTCTTACCGTTGGGCATAGAACTTGATTACCAGTATTTGACAATTTCAAATAGTTTCCAGGTTTGGATTGGAGATAATGAATCCCACGCTATTTTATTTTGTATTTCTTGGGTGAAATACTACACCATGGTCTAGATTAAATAGAGGAGTTTATTGTTTGTCATTGTTTTTGTTTCCCTTTCTGAATAAGCCACTACACTTTGTTTTGTGGTGATGCCACCTAGAGGTAATTTTCTAGGCCTATTGGTTTTTACTCGTGCGGATCAAGTCATTTCAAAGAGGCATACAAAGAGGCTAAAGCCTGTGTTAATTCAGACAACCAGAATTCATTGTCTAGGTATAGAAAAATTGTTTAGATATACGAGAAGTAATTCCATTTTTTCTAGTCTGAACGAAACTCATGTTTGAGCATGGTTTCGGACAAAAAATATATAAAGAATTAGGGTCCCACTGAATGTTGTATCGTATGGGCTGGACTGGTGATGATTTGCCAGCAGTAATGTCAATTGATCTATTTAAAATGAGTTTCTTTTAATTGTAATTGAACTAGTTTATTTATTTAAAAACATACATTCAAAATAGCAGCCAAAGGATGAAATAAATTAGTGAATTTACAAAAGATTAAGAATTACAATAAAATACAATGCATAGAAAATTGGTTAGATAAAGTACAGTAATATACAAAGTAGGAATAGCATTGCATAAAAAAAATCAACAAGAAAATGGAAAAAGACAGGGAAATGATAAACCTGATAAAGCTTGAAATAGAAAAAGAGGGAGAAAACACTTGTTTGGACAAACATTGAAATTTAGAATAATATAATTTCAACCAATGACATTTCTTTATCCCATTAGCAACTAGAGATTTTGTAAAAATGGCCTATTACTCACTGGAAGATGTTGCAATATTGCTCTCATTTTGACATTGTTCTGAACAATATTAAACATTATTTAAACATATTTGTGGCTTACAGCCAGTAAATAAGCTCGATTTACTGGGTGTAAGCCACAAATATGTTTAAATAATTGAAATTTCTCCCAGGAAGCATTACATTTATAAAATATGAAACATGCGCTATTTTTCTATGCAGAATCCTACTGTAGACATCTTATGGATTACGCACGTATAACATTATCATGGTAGACCCTAGAACGGATACTATAGCGCGTTGAAAACTGACTAAAACAAACAGGCGGTTTCGGGCGGTTTCGGGCGGTTCAGTGAGTAAAAGGAGGGGCGGTTTTGGGCGGTTTAGTTGGTTACACAAGTTTCATACAAATTTTCTTTAGTGTGAACTTGTGAACAGGCTATGAATGTACAGCAGAATTTGTATATGAAGGAGTATGAAGTACAAACAAAGTGTGCAATAAGTGCTGTTACCACTTGTGCAGGCACCTAGGTTGGTTGCACTGTTATACTCAATGCCACAGTGAATGCAACTCCTCATCACGAATATGTCTGATCAGAATTTATTCAATTTGCTGGTATAGCTTGTCTGTTTCAATTAAACTTTCAATCAGTCACAAACTTTGGACTAATAATTCATTCATGAGACAGTTTGTTGTTTGATTTTTAAACTGAGTTATGTTTTATAAATTGTGTGGGGGTGGTTTTGTGATAGTGTTGGTGGTAGTGGTGTTGGTGCTGTGGTGGTTGTACTGAAGAAGTAGTAGTAGACAGGAGGGGAGGTGGAGGAGGAGAGGGTAGAACAGAAGGGGTAAGAGGAGGGGAGTAGGGAAGAAGAGGAGGGGTAGAAGAAGGGAGAGAGAGAGAGAGAGAGAGAGAGAGAGAAAAAAAAGGGAGGGGGAAGGAGAGGAATACTTAGCACTCGTTCATCTGTCATATGGCCCTTGCAATTGAACAATGCATCTGTTAGGAGCAAGAAGCGCATTATCTCTGTGTGAAGTAAATATGAGGCGATGCCCTTCCTTCTCCAGACAGATGAATGAGTATAGCAATATGACTGATGAGAACTGACAAACCTTTCTCCCATATCCTTTGCTCAGTATTCGTACAAATACAAAAAAATAGACCCCCATCAAATGCCTGTAATATATATTGTGCCAATCTCAAGTTTTCTGTGGAATGGAAATTGTCGGTTGTTGGAAAGATCAAAGTCAAGGATTATGCGATGATGAAGGATGGATAGGGGTACGGGTGATAAATGTGGGATTAGTTTCTGATATGAGGCTGCTGATCCATCTTGAGGTAGAGATGATGAACTCGCTTTTGGGCATTTAGAGATCAGCAAAACAGCTTAGTTTGCTTGCTGCATCGATGCCAGTTTTCAAGCTATTGCCCGTTTTTGTTTTTAATGCCTGATTTCAAGCTCTGTCACCTCAGTGTGTAGCCTAGAAGGCTTTATATATATATATATATATATATATACTGGTATTCCTGAAGTACATGTAGGTACAAACCCCTTTCAGTCATATTTAGGTGTAAACTCCCTTTACTTTGTAATCCTTGCTAGTTGGAAAATGAAACTCATACCAACTGGAATTCAGGTTAGATACACATTAATAAAAACAGCTGCCTTCAATAGTTTTAAAGAGAATTATTTGTTTTTCATTTTTACTAAAGAATGGTTTATGCATGACACCATTTTCTAAACATATCTTTTTTTTTTCCTTCCTTGACCAAACTTTGTTTATCTCAAGAATAGGATCATAACTAAGATTTTTCAAAATATATTTAGGATTGACAATATTATTGTAAAGATTGTCATTCTATCCAGCATTATTCATGCAAGAGGACTTACTCAGGAGAGTTTGACAGATTGAAAACCCTTTGTTTGACTTATTTCTTGACTTTTAGAGATGATAGTCAGTCAGATTTATTGTGTGATTTAAAGTATGATTTTTTAAAGATCTATAAATGAGATTTCCCTGTTAGATATCTGGAGCATATATTTTGAATTTCCTAAATGAAATGCTAACCTATGTCAATAAGTAGGCAATACCTGACATAGTCTAATTTGCTATCCGAGTTAAATTGTATAAATGATTAATACTACTTCTTCAATCTTTAATGATTAATCTCCTATTCAAATATATACAAGAAATATAATTCCCAGGAATCTTTGTAAAGTGCACCTAATGTTGATTGTTAGGTGATTCATTTTTGAATATTTTCAAAATATCAGAGATCGCCATTAGGCCTATATGACTTTGTTATACATGTGTTGGTACAGGACTAGGGGCTGTATTTCATTGTTTATTGCTAACGATCCAAGCTCAACAAATTAGCAACTCTCTACATATAATTTCTGAATATGCAATCAAAGAAAAATGCACAAAATATTGTATTTTTATTAATTTTGCTTCAAACTGACATTTGTTTCCTACATGGCATTTGGTAGGTTAGCTGATAAATACTCCAAAAACATATGAAATGTATAAGTTGGAACATGCTTTTGAAAACTAGATCAGTAGACGGGTTAATCTCACGACGTCAGTCAAGTTTGAATACAATGTTTGCCATGTAAGGCATCATGGGAGAGAAGACAGAACTAGATGTTGACCAAGTTTTGCTGAAAATGTGTAAGTGCTTTGCGTGATGGTAATAATTGTACATAGAATTCAGTTTTGATGAGTACCAGTTGGTATCCTTAAAATCTAGTTTTCTTTCTTTGCATTAAGCGTGAGTACTATCATTCCACCATCCACAGCAATGCAGAAGCACTTGCATGTTAAACACTGTATGCAGAGATACTGCCGTTGTATGAGTCAAGTTACTTATGCTATATTCTGTGTTTGACATTCTATTTTATTAAATCATCCAGAAACAGCCTTGGTGAACATCTAATTGGCCAAATCATTTCCAGGGTGCCTTAGAAGTTTAAGTAGTCTCTTAACTAGGATACATAGCTGGATGGACAATAGACCGATTGACACTGCAAAAAAGAATATTGAAAAACCGTTTCGTGAAATACAATTTACTCTGGAAATACCTGTCATAAAAATTTGGTGTTTGCTTATTATTTTTCATGTGTGAGTAGTGCACACTTGGACCTTGTAATAATAATATCTACTTCTGCTACTTCTACTACTTCTGCTACTACCACTACTACCACTGCTACTACTACTGCTACTACTACTACTACTCGACTACTACTACTACTACTACTACTACTACTACTACTACTACTACTACTACTACTACTTCTGCTACTATTACTACTACCACCATCACCACAACCACCACCACCACCACCACCACTACCACCACCACTACCACTGCCACTACCACTACTACTACCACCACTACCACTACTACCACCACCACCACCACTACCACCACCACCACCACCACCACCACCACCACTACCACTACCACCACTACCACTACTACGCTAATACTACTACTTTGTCACTGGTCTGCAGAAGTGAGGAGAGTCATGTGAGCAACAACTGGATTAATTTACTGTTTTTTTAGAGTGAGCCATTTACATTGCCCAAAACGGCAGAGTGACAGGCAAAGTAAAAAAAAAGAAACACTCTAAAGGTGGATTTTGGGGAGATTTTTCATCATGTTTATGGATAGATATCTAGCAACTTCCGACGAAACTTTGGAACGTGAGACAGGCACGTAGCCAGGGGGGCAATGGGGGCGGTTGCCCCCCCCCCAAAATAAAAACCGCCGGCCAAAATAAAATTTAAAAAAAGAGAAGAGAAAAAAGGAAGAGGACGTAGGAAGAAAAAGGAGCAGACAAAGAACATTTTTGATTAATGGGACGTCAAAGCAAGCGCGGGAGAAGGGAAACTGAATTTAGACAAGGATTAAGAGTCGAGAACGGTAAACAAATCGTCTTCTTTCTCTAATAATTTGATGAAACCTCAAAGCTTCTGCGCTTTGCGCGGGAGGAGGAAACTGAATATTCAGACAAGGATTAAGAGACGAGAATGGTACAACGAATCGTCTTCTTTCTCTCATAATTTAATGAAACGACAAACCTTCCGCGCTTTGCGTCCCCTCTCCCTGCACCCACCCCCCTAGGGAGCGCGCTTTGCACGCTCTGTAAGTGATTCGCACTACCGCCCCCCCCCCTAAAATCAAATCCTGGCTACGCGCTTGACGTGAGATAAACCCAGGGTATTTGCCTGCAATGTAAATGCAACTTATGATGAGAGCCAGAAGGGTGTTAACTCTGTGTCAAAGTATACAAGTTAATGCCCTAGCTTCTGGCTCTAAGCAAACCATTTTAAGACTCTAGTGTAGATCAGTTGTATCAGAAACTTTAACTCCATAGAATATTTGATTTTGTAAGATATGGTCCAGTAAAGTTGTTCTTCCAAATGTATATCAGCATCAACTTATTGCTGCTTTGCTGGTTTCGTTATCAGGTTGTGAAACCAGCGAGGGAAACATAAATAGGCTCTTGAGTTATCTTAACCCTTTGAATACTAAAGCCCAGACTGACTCGGGCTGGGGTCTACAGATAGTCCATGTTGTGTTATTCTACGGGTTAATGTTCATGATATACTGAGTATTGTCTAAATCACTATATTTGCACAGTAAATACAATACATACAAAGGATACATCGCAATGTGTATTTAATAATTATGTTTGCAAATTAGCACTGCATCATGAGGTAACATTCAGGTAATGAATGATGTCAAGGACAAAAAAATGGGGCCAATCTTTAATTTGTTAAAGTTATTGTTGCTTATTATATAGGACATTGAGAGTAAATTTCACAGACATTGACAATTCTTTGGACCATGAAATTGCTTTGTATACCAGTAATACAATAAAGCCCTTACAATGTACATGTAGCCCCAGGGAGTCCATCCACAACGCATTCAAGTTTTATGCGTTGGTATTTATGACAATGAATCAAAAGAAAATGATAAAGGCAATTCTACATATACATCTTAAAGCCTAACTGCAATTGACTTGATTTTGAAAGGAACTTGAATGAGATTGTATGTGAAGTTCTTGAAATGTGAATTTTTCCTGATTGATTCCCAAATTGTTTTCCCAAATTGTCATATTGATATTAATTTCAAAATGGCAGGCTATTGTGTGCCTTATAACTAGAGAGTGTGAGTTATAGTGTTGGTATGGCTTTTCTCCACTAGAAGGCCCAAACAACATGTAGGCCTATATGTAACATGCAATTTTGATAGTGATATTCATATAACCTTCAGAGTACTTCAGTACAACAATTTTAAATCTAATCCTACTGCAATCCTTTTTTTAAATCAGTCACAATCAATGGCATTACAATCCCTGGTGATACTACATCATTCTTTAAGTTGGTTGGGATGTCTCTCAAGCATCCCAATATAATTTTTGATGAGTTGGCAACAGGCCCTAGAAACACGTTTTAAAATTGGGTTGCTTGAAGCAAGCAAAGTTTTCTAATATAAACATAGGATCCAGGCATAGGTTTTAAATAGATTAGCCATAAAAGACAGTGGCTAAAGCAACCCCCCATCTTTCCAATGGACCTAGATTCATTTTCAAGGCCGGAAGCTCTTGCATGGTGAAATATCACTAGGAAATAAATGAATGTGAGAAGAACATATCTGTTTTCTATGGGGAGGAAAAATTACTTCTGTTGGCAAAAATTCAAGTATGAATTCTGTCAGTCTGATTGTATATTGTACTGTTTTATTCTTTGGAAGAGATAGGGTAAGGGAAGAGTGGACGGGAGTGAACGTATATAAGCCCTAAAGCAGGAGATTGAGGGAAAAAGATACAGAGAAAGAATGAGAGTTAGCAGAATGGAGGTTTGAAGAGAAAGGCTACAGAGAGAGAGAGAGAGAGAAAGAATGAGTGAGTGAGTGAGAGTGGGTATGAGAAACTCAATTTATTTAAAAGCATGTCAGATATAAAGACACATGTTCCAAGGAACACGTTCTGCTTCAGTTTCAAGCGGGAGTGTTCTTTCTTTTTTCACAGCGCATACTGATCACATCACTGTTATTTCTTCCTTAGGAATACCGAATCTGATAATTCATACAAATTTACATTGTAACTGAACCCCTCGCATGTAATTATATCGATTAGGTAGACTCTGGGACAGGAGTTTGCCATGTCTCCTGTGCACTTTTGGACAGATGCCCTAACCACTGATGATATTTACACACCCTTGCATGCGCTAGGGGGTAATGTACAAGTGGTGTGCATCTATTACAAAATTGGAGCATTGCTTGTGCCAATGAAGTCTGAAGTCTATGATGATTTTGTTATAGGGAGTACATGTATATTCCAAACTGTTGGACTGCATTAGATAGACTTCTTTACTAATTTTAAGCATACTTCTTGACAATTAAAAAGATTGTCAGAGGATTGTATGACATAGCAACAGTTAATGTATATATGCAAAGTGGATTTCATCTCCCGGTATAGAGATGCCATTATTCATAGCAGGTGAATGGAATGGGTGGTGACCAGGGGTTTATAAAGAGAGTAACATGCACGAATTTAAGTAAACAGGTCTAAAATTTCTTGCAAAACTTGCACTTTGCCATTTTCAAGAGAAAATATCATGACTGAACAAGTGCAGATGTCAAACAAATTATTTTAGGTAAATAGAGAGTCTACTCCGTAATACCTGTGTAATATCATTTAAGCTGTGAGTATCCATTGCAAAATATGCAGGTTTGAATGAAATGAACAATAGCTGACCAAATAACAATTACCAAATGATTCTAAAAACAATGTAGTTATCACTCCTGATTTGTAACGTAACTTAGATTGGCTGAATCTTAATGTGGTTTAATAATTCTGAGAATTGTATTGTACTTTTAGAGTATTTCATTTTGTTATAATAATTTTGGCAATTGTGTGGTAAATGGTAAATACCACGAATTTCCATTGTTAAATGGACAATAAATATGAACCTTATGTACTTCTACTTTCTGTCATACCATTTTTTAGATAGGGATAAGGCAAAAGGTTGAGCTGATTTTAACCTGGATTGATCAGACAATAGTGCCACACCCCTATTATCACTTTCTCATGTCTCAGGGTGCGTTTATCAACTCTTTTCTAGCCTATAATCAGCGTTTTCAAACGTGTTTCAGACAAATTTGCATGTTGATAAACGCAAGCACGTTTTCATACGTCTTTAGATATGTGTACATGTATATTGAAACGCCGAAAAAAATGCATTTTGAATGTGAGAATGAGCAAGAATCATGTTTCTGAGAGATGATAAACACAAAGCTGTTTTGAAATGCGTATATATTTCGGACCTTCCCAGGTTCTGGTTCAGAGAAATAGCCCACGCTGGCATGTGCTGTGTCATATTGTACAAACATGCCTACGTACTCGTTTATTGTTCATTGTTCATTGTTTATGTATAATGCGATTACGTGCTTCAACTATATTTGAGTGTATTGTCATCGCGTGCACATGCTAACAACTACAAGAAGATCAACAAATTATCGCTACCGGTATTCATTATCCTTTACATATTACCGTCAAAGATATGTTCCGAATACGAACATTTACTCCCGGCATGTTTACAAACACACGCAGACAACAACGGAATTAAAAACGAGCCAGACTTTTTAAACTTCAAATTTTGAACGTGACAATATTATTAGTAGGTAGTATACTAGTAGTTAGATCTAAAATAAAAAAGCGCGCGCCCTAGTTGACCTCCGAGCAACTCTCTGCTTCCCGGGTCAAACGGCGCAAAGCAGCTGCGCAGAGGCAAGGCCTTCATTTCAAATCGTGACGAGTTGATAAATGCGACATCCCGCAAATCATGTTCGTATGCTGTGTTTCGATATATATAGAAACGCTGTTTCTGAGTAGCAAAAGTTGATAAACGCACCCTTAAACATTCTTGTAGCCTATGTGTAATCATGGTTGCCACATTCTACACAGGTTAAAACACTCTTTCTTTGATTATAACCAGTCCAAGTGATCAAGGGAACTTTGGTCCTATCCACTGCATTAGTATGCATTACATTATTATGCAATTTTCTTTCATACACTAGCTATTACACTTGTCATCTCTCATTTTATGTACATTACCAATGGATTTATCTCTGTTTTGGTATTCTAGTGTTAAAATTCAGTGCAAATATTTGATTCTGTGAGAATTTTTGTTATTGTTGTCAATGTCGTAACTTGACTACCTTGTGTAGGGAGGGAGAGAGGGGGAGGGAAGGAGAGAGGGAGGGAAGAGGGACGGTGGGGGGGGGGGGAGAGAGGGGGAGAGAGAGAGGGATGGATAGAAAGAGAAAGGGGAGATGGGGGAGAAAAGAAAGAGAGAGAGAGGTGGTTAAGGAAGAAAGAAAGAAAGATATTAAATGCCAGGAGGAAAAGAGATTGATTGAGCACACTAAACTTCTTGGCAAAATACACCTGTAAATTGTTAATGTGTAATGGGGATTTCTTTCTCTCTCTCTCTCTCTCTCTCTCTCTCTCTCTTTCATGGGTTTATTGACCGAGTACATATGAAAGAGCATGACCACCAACATAAGTCAATCTGCTGAGAGGCAGAAGGGTGCTAAGTTCTGCACTTAGGTTGTGAAGAGTCACATTCTGTCATCCTCATGTTCTCAACACAGGGAATAAAAGTGTCAGGAGCTACATTGTAAGAAAACCTCTGTGCACCCTCTGTTTCCACATACAATTTTATGGAAATGTTTGTTTTGGCATGGGAGTATTTCTGCCAGCTAAGAGTAACCTGATTGATAGCAAAAAGGTGCAGCCTCAATGTATAATGAATTCTGTTTGTGTCGGGTGTTGCGCCCCACTTTCTTTTTTATTTTTAGGCCAAATGACCCAGTTTTTTAAAAGGATATTGGGGCAGCTCATTAAGAAAGCTGAGTGGATTTCGGTTCCCCTGTGAAAATGCAGTATGATGAAAATCAATCTTATTTGGTCTCTCTCTTTTCCTACTCTGTTAATGTCAAGGAAGCTGTTTTTGCAATATTAGGATGGTTGTAAATCCAAATCTAAATGAAAGTAATTTTCTTTTACTCTGTCTCTGTCAATGTTGTCATATTTGAACATGGTAGCCCCAGCAGTAATCAGGCAATATCTCCTCGAGCTTTTGTCAGATATTTTGGACACATGCATGTACCACCTCCTTCTTCCCCTCACCCCAGTAATCACATAATACTGGATTCACCCCTCTCCCTCCTCCTCCCTTTCCCCTTCCTCCTCCAGTCCTGGTCAAATAATCCTGGATCCACCACTGGGTTGGATGTGGTTGCTGATTGAAATTAGTTTACATTTTCATAAATGATGTGGAATATCCTACTTGCCAGTGGGTCATGATGGATGATGTATGATGTCATGAAAGGGGAAATCCCTAATTGTTTTGTATATGGTTTTGAATCCTATTTAGCTTTATAAACTGTATGCCATAGGTCACTGTGCCTAATTACTTGTCACGTTGAAGCTATTGCACATAAATACTATCTCAAGAGGGCAACCAAATATCAAATATTTGATGAGGGCAGCACAGTTTTACAAAACAAATTATGCCCTATTCTATTGCTGATAACTGTCAACTGGAGCTTGAGTTGGAACTCATCCGGAGTTCAAAGTCTACTCAAGGTTTCTACCTGTCCTTGCATTACCTACAAATTATGCTCATTTCTATTGTTTGTTCCTTCCTTCATTCATTCTTTCTGTTAACATTAATTAGTATTCATTGTTGTGCATTTGCTAGTATGTTGATTACTATTTTGTTTCTACTCTTCTTTATGTATTACGCATATAAACAAAATAAATGCCATTGATATGAACCTCATATAAATGGCATTGCGTTGAATGTTTATATTTAAGCACAACTGTTTTGATTTCTAAATTAAGCGGGAACATGTACACATTAAAAGGTAATTTTTACTTCTGGAAATCACAACAAATGTTTTTCACATTTGCCAGAAGAATTGAAAAGAAATTGCACATTTTGCTAACCATGCTAAATTGTAAACTCTACAAAATCGTTATTGTCTTCAATCCAAGCACAATAATATGGGCTGTGCAAACGTATCATCCTAGATAGTTCTGTACTGGTTTGAAGAAAGCGATCATTGTAAAGTTTAATAGCGAAAGTCTGTTCACAATAGAATTAATTGTAAAACTACTTTTATTTTAAATGAAATATTTGCCACATCAAACATTTTTTTTAAATACCGAAATATATTATTTTGCCTAGATGTACCCACTGTGCCTGGCTTATAATTCTATTTCAAACTAGGAAGTAAACTAAAAGTAAAATGTAACTCGTGAAAAGAGAAATGCTGTTCAACAACCAAAAAAGATGCATAGATGACATATTGTAGATTTAGTTGTGTGCAGTGCGCCACCTGGGATGATGTGAAAAGCATGTGTATATTATGTATGAATACACAATAACATTTCAATTGCCAGTCGACTTAATATGAAGGCGAGGTATCACATGAGCAAATATCATGAATGTTGCAACTAATAGATTACACCTTGTGAATCTATAGATGAGTGAACACTTGACCAAACGTATCTGTTTAATTTGGCATTTAATTAATTGTTCTGTCATTTTTGTATGTTCTCTCTCTCTTCTGTTCCTTTGTTTATAATGCAGATGCTTTTATGTGATATCTTTTTTTTGTTTTTGTTTTTGTTTCACACGTGGACCTTGAGCATTTGATTATGAGTGGATTTGTTGCCTTACAAATCTTGTATTATTATTATCAACAAATGTAGCTGTTAATACATGATATGACAACTACCGTATATGTATTCTGCCTACCAGCTGGAAAAATATTTGTCTTTCACTAATAACACAATGGACCTCTTCAAATTACTATTTTATGCAGATATTACTAATATGTGGACGAGGTTGTATGACTTGTATCACTATGAGAAAAATTAGTGCAGCTGGGTGTTTATGATAGACTACTGTGTATATCTTCAGCAGATACTGTAAAAATGAATAATGTACATAATTTTGACTTTAAAAAAAGGCTTTTTGGAAATTATTTTTAGGAAGGAATGTTTATTCTGTCTGCCTGAGAGTGAGGATATTCGTTCCCTACCCAATATCTTATGAGAAAATTTGTGATAAAGACAGGAAAAGGGAAAAAAGATAAAGACAGAGGTAGAGAGAAAGAGAGAGAGAGAGGAAGATAGGGGAGGGCAGAGAGAGGGGAAGGAGAGAGAGAGAGAGAGAATTGTGGAGATGGAGAAAGCTAGAAATAGAGCAATGGGAAAATGGAAAAGTAAGTGGTAGAAAGAGAGAGAGAGGGAGAGAGTAAGAAGTAAAGCCCATGATGTCTTCTCATCAATGAGGTCAATGGGATGGAACCGATGGACAGGCTCAAAGGACACCCTCTTTGACACTTGATACCAGCGATCAACACTTCACTGACACTGTCACACGTCTTGTGAGGAGTCAAGTAGATGTATCTTGAACTGTTACATATGGTCATTCGATGGCAGCAATACTCACTCGTAAGAGTCTGTGTTTAAAGATAAAATGAAGAAATCTGATAGCTAGTGATGAATTTTTTTTCTCAAAGAATCAAATAATTCAAAGATTCAAACCAAACTTCATCGCCACTGGATCGATACATCTTGCATAGCTTCCCAATGACTGTAGTAGGTAATTCTTGAAGTGTTCCATATGGTCTCGTTGATGCAGGAATGCTCACCCATAAGAGTCCCATGTTTATTGGTAATAGTGAGTTAATGCACCAATACTCGCTAGTAAAGAGTCTTGATTTTAAAGGCAACAGTTAGTTCTGATATTGGTGGAAAAGAGAATTTCACAGATCCAAACCAAACTTACAGTGACCATGCAATGCCTCAAATAAATGGTAGGACTGCCAAATAATCATTTTTCAGTGTGCACTTTGGAATTACTGCTTTAAACTGTAAGGCTTTGTTACACCTTCACATGCAAGCACTAAATATAATACTGAAAAACTATTCCTTTAAGTATTCATCAATAATTAACCCATAGATAGAGACTATATATACTTTCCTGATCACCACCCACCCATCCCCCAGTTTCTTTTCCCTCTTCCATTTCTGTTTGCTTCCTAGCCAACTTTGTTGTTGTTTTCCCTGTTTGTATTCCTCTTTTAAAAGGTTTGTTTTCACTAAGTCACCATCAAGAACAGCAACTTATTCTCATCCTCTCAAAACATTCTCTGAACATTACATCATCTGACAAAGACCCAGCATGCCCTATTGATCTTCCTTCCTCCAACGCTCCCCAATAGAGTCTCATCAAGATTCATGAATGGAGGAATGGGAGTATTGATCGATGGGAGGTGAAAGACCTATTGTCAGACAAGAATGGCAATTAGACAGAGGTTGAAGGGAGAAGTAACTGCCTGATGAAACAGTTGAAGCTGTCACAATAGTTCCAGCAGTTAGTCTATTTCTTTAGACCGATAATGTTCGTAAGATACACAGAAATATTCATTTCATAAAAAATTGTTATTTAGTACATGTGTAGGATACTAGCACTGGCGGTATACCCGGCACCTGCTGTGAGGCTGCTCACTGTAGAAACAGTCTGATGTTGTATTGAGCATGAAGTGCAATAGACACTGGGAAACTTAACTGGGAAAGATGAAATATCCTCAATGAGAAATTTTCAAAATTTAATTTTTGTGACAAATGATTTCACCTGGCTATTGTTTTTATGTATTTTTGCTATTTATACTGTCTTGATTCATTCCAGAGTTGATGTTTTGGTAACTGTTGGCAGTAACTCTTTGTAATTAGAATTAGCTACTCAAATAGGGCTGTTACTTAGACTAATTATTGTTATTGATATTCCCAATTGAAAGGGAAGGGGGGATAAGGTAGGTATAACGGTACACCCTCAATAGCCATCATTTCACTTTTATTGTACCACAAATGAGGAATGTGTAGGAACTATGAACAGGTGTTTACAAAAAATACTCTCTGCTGTGAGGTGAAGGAGAGTGCTCGCGGGACGACAAGGGATTCTACGAAGCGATGCCTGTTCAGTCAAGCTAACGGAACACTGGTTTAACCCAATCAGACCTGGAGGAAGACATACTCCTCAGAGCTGAAGGCTGTTCATGTATTGGGACAGATTCTAGACATCACTTCATTACCTTCTCAGGCACTTTGGATACTAACTGATTGCATTCGTGATAACGCATCACAATCACATCTGGGATAGACGCAGAACTGTGAAATACTAGTGTGAATGTGTTTACAATGTGTTGAGAGAGGATAACAGAGTCACACAAAAAACATCAAGTGCATGTAGATTGCTTAATTGACAAGCATTTGGATGCACCCGTTTGAAGTATTGTTCAATTAACTCAAGCTACTGTTTACAAAGACAGGAACTTCCAAGTGTGATTTAGCAATCAAGTAGTGTTGACAATGCTTTATCTGTTTGAAGAAGAGGTACTCATTAACCATTGGTTCACCTTTACCAGATTTTGATGTAAAACTGTCCGATATTGCTCGTTCCGTTGAAAGGAAGAAAACTGCTCTATTTTCTTGCAAAACACTTGGAACTTGAAAGGTTGAAGTTTGCATCACTGATGTGTATTAATCCATCTATCTGGCATCATTTCTAATCTAGACATTCTTCTTGATCATCCCGCTCCTATGATCCTTTCATCCTCTTTTGTCTACATCTGATGTGTGACAGCTTTCCAAAAGTGGAAACCCATCTTGAAAAAGCTACTGTAGGAAATTAATAGGCCGGCAGGCATGGAATAAAAATATTCAAAAGTTCATTGTGCTTCAGGCTTCAGACTGACAAGAACTCGATCATAATGGACATCAAGAATTCCAAACAATTATTTCAAGATGAGGCAATGTGCATGAATTTAACAAAACGGGTTGATGGATGTTAGGTAAAATCTTGTCTTGTCGAGAAAATGGGCTAAAGAAATTTCTTGAACTTTTAAAAGGGATCATACTTGCATTAGGAGTTGATGAAAAATCTTTTGTGTTTTGTGTTTGGATGATGAATACATCAGGATGAGTTGTCATAGCAAAACATTATCTCTGGTAAGCCAGGTGGAGATGCCATGATGAAGTAATGTTTGTTTGTTGCTTTATTAGAGTCGTGTATTGCTTCTTCTTTCTTCATTTTCTTGAAATGAAAAGATATATGAATAATATTTGATATTGATGTATATATACAGAGTACTCCAGACTAGCTAAATTTGTGTGGAGATGTGTAATGTGCTAATGTTACATGCTATATCATTACTATGGTATTAAACTGTACTATTTCATATTTTCTTGGGGTCTTTTAATAGTATATGTTGGTGGTGGGGGAAAGGGGGAGGGAGGGGGAGGAAAGGGGAGGGAGGGAGGGGTCCCTTGATCATCATCATGCTTGACATTTTGCAGTAAGATTTTTCCACTGCATCTCAGAATAGATTAAGGCATAATTAGGATTTTTTTTTTTAAATACCAAAAATTATTATATTTTGTGGCACTTTCCTGCCACCTCAGGGACAATTGTTAATGTTGAGAAAGATCCAAGCCAATAAACCATGATGAAGTATTTTACCCATTGATTACCAAATTTGTCTAGGCTTAATCCATGAACTGACTGATTACTTTGGCAATGAATAAACTCAAGTCTATTTCCATTAATGTGATAAAAAACCTGCTTTCATAGACACACAACCAATGCCTAAAAAACATTTAAATCAATAGTATACAAATCAAAATTAGATGGAGAATGATTAAACAAGGTTCTGTCAGCTGTTGTTGTTGTTGTTGGTATGGTTAATAATCACTGCATCATCAGACAGACAGATGCATTTAAAGATACTATGTCCCTTTTGCAGCCAACATCAAATTCTGTAGAACTTTGCAGGAATTATGAATATGTCATGTATGTCCTATCATCTGTGAAATTTAAACGTTAGCAGTGTCCTAATATTCAAATTATGCAAGGAAACCGTTTACTTGCTAGACTTCACTGTCAGACACTATTGAGTGACTGACTGGCTTTTTCATCTTTGGTAATAACATACATAAAATGAGCTGTAAAGGGTACATGAGCATTTGTCTACATCAATAACCCACTTCTTGTAATGGCCAAAATTAAACTGATTGAATCTTTGCGCAGCATAAAACGTACGACCATTCGGTACAATGGTCTGAAAAATCAGACTATTACTTACTGGCTCTATAGCTCCTAAGTCGATTCGACAACTAATAGTCGTTATTTTCCCACTTAAAGACATTTTCAAGCCCCCCTTTTTTTAGGGAAGTTCCAAATTGGTATTGTCTTTCAAATGCCGTTGGAATTTAACCTTTTCATTTTTTTGGCCTGCAAATGGGACATAGTACCTTTAATGCAATATACTTCAAGAAAAACTTTGGTTAGGTCATGGTCCATGGTAGGGTCCATGGTTAATCTGAGTGTAATGAGAGAGGGCTCTGCTCCGATTATTCACTGTTTGCATGTACATATTTACATGGAATGGGGTTACCTTGTACTTGATATCTTGACAACACGAAGTTCAAGTGGTCAGTATTTGACCAGTTTACATTTATTAGAATTTGAATCAATTTGTCTCTACCACAAGCAAAAATACCTTAAAGGGGATGTCTACCCTGATGTTAAGTTGGTTTTAATAGAAGCAGAAAAAATAGAGAAACGGGTCTGTGAAAGTTTGAGCAAAAAACCGTTTAAGAATAAGAAAATTATGAATTTTTTGAAGGGGCGACCAATCAAACATAAATTGGCAACTCTGTGATGTTTCTTGCAAGCTCCCCTCCCTTTCGCCCAGGTACTAAATATATATATATTCCCTTAAGAAATATTTTATAGTCATACATTCACCCTAAATAGAATTATTTCATATGTTTTTATACAACCCCTACATGAAACAAATCTATTCCGTCATTAGTAACTAAGAAATTGAAATTTTCTGAAATTTTCTGTACAGAGCAAATTGGAGCGGAGCTCGCAAGATACGTCATGTGTTGCTTTTTGTGTTTCACTGATGACAACTTCAAAAAAATTATAACTTTCCTATTTTTAATGGCATATTGCTCTAACTTTTACAAATTTGTTTCTCTCATTTTTCTGCTTTTATTAAACCAACTTAATATCACGGTGAACTTCCACTGTAAATATTTTTTTCCTTCATACTGTAACATTTACTACATGATCCTGTATATAAAGCTTTTATTGTCTCCCTTGAGCTGTCTCTATGAACGGGTTTCACTTTGCTTATTATTAACGGATAAATTTCTATTTTTTTCTGGTCTACAGGAGGATCTAGAGAGCCATGTCCCCCTCTTTGCTGACCATGATGCCATCAGTGAACTCTTAGGGGGTTCGTCTGCATTTGGAGGATCAGGCGGGGTGCGGACAGAGGAACGGGTCACACCCAGGACCAGGTCCCGATTCATGTCCCTGGATGTTACTGGCTCCTCCCCCCATCCCTTCCTAAGCCGGTCACTTAGCAACCCAAAGCGGTCCAAACCTAAAGGTAAGAATATTGCTAAGATTTTTTTGGACTAGCCTCAGGTTTTTTTTGTTTGTTTGTTTGTTTGAAGTGAGAGGAAACTCTGTCTACACTGACAGGAGTTAATGCCCTTCTGGTGCCAGTTTCTCAAAACCAAACCATCATATAAGTCTAAGTTCATGGACATCCCATAGGAATGCAATTTAATTCTATAACACATGTTCAATCTAGTCCAAGAAGTTAGACGTGGACTCTTTCAAGTAACGGCCCTTTGACTCCAAACAGATCTTTATCTTACCTAAACATGTATTAGGAAGATGTCATTTAGGAGTATTTATTATAGTTTGCATTAGTTGCGAAACATACTCTCTGTTTGTGAAAAAAACTAGAAAATTCTTTGAAAATTGACCCCTAAAAACCAAAAGAATTGCCATAATTTTCTCCATTTTGTCTCCAATTTTCAAGGTATATGTTTATCTCATCATTTCACACACTTCTGCTGAGTTTCACGCTCCAATGTTCAAGATACAACCTTTCCAGCCAAATAATAAAAAATAATCCTTATCATGGACCGACATTGGAAAATTGCTCTCCAAAATTATACTTTTCAAGAAAATTGCAAAAATAACTTCAACTTGCTCTAAATTTATGAGCTTTAAATACTTAAGTGTACGAAACTTGGTTCACATATGTTTATTTATAAATGACAACTGTCTGCCAAGATCGACAGAATTTGATGATGTCATCACCAAGTTATCGCCCCCAAAACAGAATTTAATATGCTTTATATTAAAATGCATAACAAACTTATAGTGCTTTGCGCGTGGATGGCAATGGTGCCAAACTGACCGCAATGAATTGAATGATACCAAATATGGTATATGTTTATCTTCTGCATACAGATGTTTGTATGAACATTGTTCTTCATCCAGCCAAATCCTATTTTTTTACAAGCACTGCGTGTAAAACAAATGGGACTTTCTACGTCCATTTCTCTATCTCGATTCCTTTCAAACTTGGTAGGCATAGTCTTTAATAGCACCCCCTCATGGTCACTGATCTATTTGTTCCCTCAGTTTTAGTATGAACCTGTAGTAAAGGGACCTGCGCAGGGAAGGACTAAAATTCCCATCCACCTATGGAAAAATCGTGATACGGAATGGTCAATCAACTTTAAAATTGTTATACATTTACTTATAGTCTTTGATAGTCCTAATCAGCTCGATCCATGAATCAGGCCTGATAATTACCCGATTTATTTTGGTTTCCCGATTTTTAATGATTTTTTTCCAGAATTTTTTTTTTAAATAGTTTTTCCTGATTTTTCCCTATTTTACCCCAATTTTCTTACTCAAAGGGGGGGGGGGAATGTTGTTAGATGCCATTTTTTCCCCCCTGAACACTTTTTTTTTTTTTAGTCAAGAGGGTGGGGGGTAGTTGAGAAGTGCTCACTATCACCCCTGCAATGAATATGAATGATGTCACTTCAGCATTGCAGCAGTTGAGCGTCAGTACTTGTTCCTCCGCTATGTCTACAGTTCCAAAACGACATATCAATCACCTAGTATGTAATCAATACAGTCATACATGTACATGTATCCATGTACTTCATTGTCACTCTTATTGTTACAATAGAAAGACCACCTCATAGATCTTCACAATATAAATATCTCTTTGAATATAAAGGATCGTGGCTTGCCTAATAACTTTGATAATAATTTGCCATAAGAAAAATTGAAAATAAATCAAGCATCATTGGATGCATTGTATATCGATCAAATACGATTGCAATTCTAGGAAGATCTTCAACCTGTATCAAGATCAGTGACGACAAATACAGACGTCATGGCATGCATATCGTTCTAACACGATTGCAGTTCTAATTTTTCTTACTGGTATTATCATCAGTGATATGTGACTAGCCTCTAAGAGTGGAGTATATATTTGGAAGGCAAAAATATGAATGTGAGTCACTCAGCTACATCAAAGGATAGGCTGCATAGGCATCGAAGTATGAAAGGCTTGGTAGGTGTTTACATCCAGGCAGTGGGCCGTAATTTGTCCAATCTTCCAGCCGCGATGCTTTCATCACCCATACAACACTCCATGTTGTTTAATCTTGTTCTGCCGTTATGCTCTGTAGAGCAGGATTGATATAACCGCAGGTACATGTAATACGAACTCTAACAACTGTTTCAAGATAGCCTGGAGGCAAGTTTTTAATCAACGGAATCTGAGTCTGTGTGATACCCTCTTCTCTGTCTTAGGGTGCGTTTATCGTGTCTTGCCACTCAGAATCAGTGTTTCTATATGTACATATCGAACCCCATTATACGAAAGTGTTTTGCGGGATGTCGCGTTTATCGACTCTTCACGATTTGACATAAAGGCCTTGTCTCTGCGCAGCTATGTATGTGAATGTGTGGTTCATGTCTCAGAAACGTGATTCTGGCTGTATGTCACATTCAAAACGCACTTTTTTTGGCATTACAATATACCCATATCTAAAGACGTTTGAAAAAGGCTTTGCGTTTATCACCTTAAAAATTTACCTGAAAGATGTTTGAAAATGCTGATTCTAGGCAAAAAATTGAACAATAAACGCACCTTTAGTGGTATGAGGGGAAACACCTAGAAGAAACTACCGGTAACCAAATCAAGCAACACAATTTTCTATAAAGGGGACAATTAAAACATAAAACTTTGTTCAAATGGATTATGGTGATAGGATGATACAATAAGGAGGAAAAAAATGATTTTATATCAAGGCCCTTCTTAAATTGGCAATTATTTTAATGTGTGTGTACAATCAAGTGCATCACATAGTCTATTCAGAAGCCACTGTTATAATTTTATTTTTAATGTAACTTTCCTAGTTTCTTTTAAGTATTTTGAAGAAGAATATGATGTAATTTGATAATTTTCATTATCTATGCTAATTTTTTTTGGGGGGCAGGGGGCAGGGGATTGTGGCAAAGAACAGGAACAAAACATTGTGTTGCTCAGGTAATTCATATTGAACGTGACTTTTTAACTTAGTCTATTTTACATGGAATATCCTCAGGATGAACAATTGTGACTTGCTCAGAAAAGTGGTAATTATTATGCCGGATAAAGGCATAGCGATAATCATGAAAATTAAGTCCAAGAGTAGCAATAAATCCTCGGT
Source organism: Mesocentrotus franciscanus (assembly GCA_037976565.1). Lineage (NCBI taxonomy): Eukaryota > Metazoa > Echinodermata > Echinoidea > Camarodonta > Strongylocentrotidae > Mesocentrotus > Mesocentrotus franciscanus. The sequence continues at coordinate 4,867,899 of CP137668.1, read as the reverse complement.
TCATCAACATAATGCATATTCATGAGACACTTTTAACCTTAAAGCTCATATTCTAGGACAATAAATGTCCATTAATTTGGTACCTACGGCAAGCCTATGTTATTTCGAAGTTGTTCATTTTCATTGCATATCACAAAAATCTTCTAGCTACTGGATATCCTCAATTGAAATGTCGAAAAATAGCCTCCTCTCTTTGCTTAGAAAGTCAGTCACGGAGCTGGTCCACTATTTGTGACGTCACGCCGGGACGAGTATATTCACGTACCGGATGTTCCATAGAAAAACATGGGCAGAGAGATACGAATTTCTGCTATTTAGTTTCAAAGTTTAGTTTCATAACTCTATGTAGAATTCTTCACCTTCCCCTAATATTTCATAGTATTAATATCAATTCCCTTTTTCAGAATTATGACATATAAACAAGCCAACGATGCGCTATTAGTCGATATTTTCACCATGTGATTTTGTTTGAGTGTGTTGAATTTGGTGAGATTGTTTTCGTGTGCTCGGTAAAGTAGATACGGTCGTTTGGCTTCGTTCGAGTCTTTCGCGTTCGGTCTAGCTCGCTTTATACATATACACTTTTGATTCACGTACGGTACATATTATATAATTATATCAATTGATAATGGCTGGAGAGTTTGACCAGAACGATCTTTTTATGGATTTTGAAGAGTTTATGGAGAAAGATGATGAAAGTAATGAAGGAAAAAGGGACGATAGTGCAGACGAGGATGATAGAAGTTGGAGGACGCAAGTACAAGTGGGGGAAAAGACGATAGAGAAGTCGGAGAGCAAGGAGATGTCGACGTTCCTGCAGCCGGGGCCGGGGAGTATAGCGGCAGTAGCACGAAGATTTCTGTCTCTTTCGTTCGTTAGCCTCTGATTTGGGTAGGGTCGGCTCCTCTCTTTAGAGACAGAAGCCAACCATAGTGACTGCATTGCAAACTACTGCTCGCGTCCGAGCAGTAAACTTATGCCCAAAATACTACATTTTACCCGATGCATATCCGATGCATTTATTATTGTAAATTAGGCCTAGGCTAAACTACATCGGTTCCACTTACCAGATTGACTGTATGATGCGTTTAAGGGTCCTTTTTTCCCGATTTTCATCGCCGAAATTGAGCTCCATGTTGAAATTCTTGCAGCCGTATTTTAAACTGTTACTGCGCATGGAGGAAGATGACGTCATCCATTGACAGTAACAGTTTAAAATACGGCTGCAAGAATTTCAACACGGAGCTCAATTTCGGCGATGTACGTTCAACCCGCCTAGAGCAGCGGCCTGGTCTTACCTGCCGATTCCGCTCGCTTCACGAACGTTCGTGCAAGAGCCGTATCACTTGCGGATGAATATCGTTCATAGACGTCGTCCGCTAAATAGAGGAAGCTTGATCTCGTTCAAGTGTGATATATATATATTTAAAACAAATATTTAACTGGTTCTGTATCCTTTTTTGAGGCAGTCAAACACATCCATGATAACTACAGTCACAGTTCTAGGCCTATTCGTTTCACATAAACTGCTCCTGTACCTTATCTGATGACAAGATAATGTATATGTACACCCGCCTATTCATACCTGCATATTATGATTTAACCTTATTTTCCAAGCAGTAAACCCGTCTTAAAACTCTACCAAAAAGGATAATGTGAGGATATAAAAAGAAATCAGCAACTGGAAAACGTTGCTTAGTTATTCTTCATTCAAATAAAAACAGAAAATCTATCAAATAAACTTGTTAACAAGAAAAATTCTAAGCTCTAACAGGATAGCATTTACGTGGGCATATCATTGGTATTCACTCTCACTCAGCCCATGATCCCCGGTCGTGACGTCAAGAATAGAGGACCCGGCAATTCCGTGCATTTCCGGGTTTCCGACTTCGAGATTTTGGTGGAGTTTACTCGCATAAATTAACTATTCTGAACTTGTTTTGTCGGTTGAACGCCATTTAGTGTTATTCTGGGGGTTAAAAGCTTTCTATTGATGTGATTATCTCAATATTTGGGATTATCCTAGAATTTCACCTTTAAAGTCTTCACTCAGATTATCGAAATCCCCAAAGGTCCATAGATGTCAGGTCTTTTGGCTTAATCTCGCACTCTCTTCATGCATTTTTCAAAGCGCGCTCATGTACATGTTGATGTTCTGTTGCAAGGAAACTTTTTGCTAAAGCTTAGCTATTGCAGTGATGATTTAAAGTAAATTGTTGCAGTAAGATTAATAACAATAGTGGATTATTGTATAACAGTTAAATGTCTTTCACACTTGACTCTTCTGTGGCTCCAGTATTGTTATCCCTGCTTTAGCGTACAGCGCTCGGGTATTTTAAGGAATAATTTCCTGCTAGGATCACCTGGGTTGAGTGTGGCAAATGTAGATTAATGTCTTGCCAAAGGACGTTGGAGATGTGGCAGAGATAAGAAACCTTTTTCCTTGTTGTGGTCCATAGTCCAATGATTTATTCACTAGACCACACCCGCTCTACTATATTCTTATAGAATACTATTCTTTGTATTTGTTTGTGCATCTGATTTATATTCCCTTGGGCTATTAGATACCCGTACTCTGTTAAGAGCCAACAGCATGCTAAATCTATATGAAAGTATATAAGTTAATGCCCCTCTCGCTGCTATAAGGAGTCAATATCTTAACTTACAGGGATTTTTCAATAAATCCATATGGATAGGCTGTGGTAATCTACAGTAGATCTGGAGATGGTGGAACTAAAGCTTACAGTATAATTGCTTTTGCTCTAGATTATGATTACATTTTTTTTCCTAATTTGTTTTGTGCTTTCACTAATTTTGCTGATTTTCTTTTCCTCTTTATACTTTATCAACATAATCTCGTATGTCAAATTGTGGGTCTACACTTGATTTTTTTTCTTCTCTTATTGGTTTTCTTTCTGTATCTTTGTGGCCGTCCCCTTCCCTGTCCTTTTCTCACACACATTCTCTTTACTCTCTCTGTATTCTTTAGCATTTGCTTTAGAAGTTTGTATGCATGATGTTACCATAATTTTAGTGCACTGTTACAGGAACTGCCAAGAGGCTACAGAATATAGGACAATTCTAGAACTCTTTAATTGCATTTACTGTCCATCATCCAATACAAGTTAACCAATTCTGCTTTCAAACAACCACTCTGTCCGCTTCAGAGGCATGCCAAAATGGAATAAGAAACAAGATTAGCGACAACTGGTGTATTGCCATCAGGAGGGAAATCCTCTCCTTCATCCCGGGGGGTAATTGAAATTGGACTGCACTAAGTATTGATTGATCACATGATTTCCTCATGAAAAGGGTATGAACAAATTCTTATTGTTCTGTAATGAATCATCTACGTGACTGATTCAAAAGCTATTTTCCAAGTTAGGGGGGATTTAAATGCAAGTACTGTTGACCCCTTTCTCAAAGATCTTTCAGTTTAATATATTTTATGTTCTTTTTAGCAGTCCCTATTACCATTTCTAATTGTCCATAGGTATATTTGTGTTACATATTTAGTATGACTGTTGAAGATTATGCCTTTTTGCAAGTATTACAATATCCATTTGATATCCAATTATTAAGTCCTAATTTGTACAATATTTTTCTTTTCATATTCTCATTATTTTGATTTTCTTGACATGGTATTATTATAACCTTGCTTTGCCTTTGGGAGCAGAAGTATGTTCCCTGATTGCATTCATATTTCTTTCTTTCTTTACTGGTCTCCATTTCTTAAATTAGCATTTTCCCTTTGTCTCCCTTACAAGCTTTGTCTTCATTTGTGTTACACTCAAATTACTCTTGTCTCTATTGATTATGTTTTCTATATTATTGTAATGCAGTTATCATTACCATATCTTTTAAGCCTTAAAAAGAAAATCCAGCACAATACTGTAGATCTATTTGGAATTGTTTGTGTTGTCGCTAGTACTTGATGACTGTTCTTTGCTACCCAGACTGCTCCCTTATGCAGTTAATGCCAGATCAGATTTTCCTCATCTTCCGAGAATCACTTTCTCCAGAAAGGATGTACCCCTCTATAGTTTGTACTCCCACTCTCCATTACCGTTCTCTCAAATTTGCTCAGAACCCTTTTGATGAGGTGAAGTAAACCATTAGCGTAATGGACTGGCTAATAACCAGTCTGGGTGAGAACCTAAGCATCATTTCATATTCCTTGGTGGCTTTGTTGCTGTGGGTGAAGTATCGGTTTATGCAGGGTTGTTTATTGCGAGTTGCATGACCGCTTGAAATTATTTGTCAGCTGTAAACCTCTAGTTGAATTCGATCTGCCCCCCTCCTCTTTATTTACGAATTAAATTTCAATTCCATTTTTTTGTTAATTTAGAATTCTTTAGATAGGATCAGTCATTATTGTACTGAATCATGTAACATAATATTCATTGGCAACTAGCAATGGAATCTGTATGAGACTCTCTTTTTATCAAGTGCATTCACAACATTTTCCCAAAAATTCAGGAATAAGTAAGGTCTAGTGTTAAAGACCTTGTAATCTTTTAAAAGGTGTTGTATCATATTGAATTTGAAGAATATAAGGCCACTTGTACAAAGGCGTTATATATGAAGCAATTTGTTATTTGAATTATTTGACTCTCAATTTACCCATAGCCTACATGAACCAGGTGTTCCCTATACAAAGCCTATGGGAATGAAAGAATATAACAGGTTAAGATCTTAAGTCGTAGACTAGACATTTTACTTGTAGTTGCCTCTCAAAACCCAGGTGTAGTAAATAGATTTCTAGTGTGGATACATTGTCTTTTCCTGGTAATAAAACATGCGCTACTAATGGCTGTCGGAGCTATTTGTGATAATATTTTCTCAAGCACATGAATATGTGATATGGTTTGTCAGCTCAGAGCCAGAAGGGCGTTTTTAGCTCATCGGGCCCTTCGGGCCGGATGAGCTTACATGTATGCCATGGCGTGGCGTCCGTCGTCTGTCCGTCCATCCATCCGTCCGTCCACAGTTTTCAAAATGCTTCTTCTTCGTTTTTTTTTAACCGATTTTGATTCTGATTGTTTCATTTAATAGGGCTAGGAGGGGGATTTAAAACTTCTACACAGAATCGTGAAATTCATTATCTTATGCTAATTTATGCAAATTTATTCGAAATCACAAAAAATGCTTCTTCTCCTTCATATTGTGACCGATTTTGATTTGACTTGCTTTATATCATAGAGCTAACTTTGGTACACTAAACCTCTACGCAGAATTTTGAAATTTTTCTCCATTAATTAATTATGGTAATTTATGCAAAATTTATTCCAGAAAAAACAAAAATTGCTTCTTCTCCCTCATTTCTTGACCGATTTTGATTTGGTTTGCTTTATCTGGTAGAGCTAAATTTGGTTTACTAAAATTCTACACAGAATTTTGAGATTTTGCTCCATTGATTAATCTCCATTGATTAATTATGGTAATTTATTCAAATTTATTCCAAAAATAACAAAAAATGCTTCTTCTCCTTCATTTCATTTTTTAAGTTTTGTGCAAAATATTAGGATGATTATTTGCAAATTTGATCCCTCACAGAAAACACTTGATTTGTGGATTAAAAAGAGGAGAAAAGAGAGGTTGAAAATTAAATGTTCAGAACACATTTTGTTTTCAGCAAAGCACTACTCCCGGGCGCTACTAGCACAAGGCCAGGATAGGCCTAGGCATGGCAATCACACTGCATACCCCCTTGCACACACACACTTTGGATAAGTAGAACTATGGTAGTAGGGTCCATGGTAGAACAGTGCTCACAGTTATTGTTTATGCTGGTGGCCCAATCTGGCAAAAATATAACAATTTTATAAATGATAGGAAATATCAAGAAATCATAAATCATGTCCCTTTCAGGGCATCACATTTTATATTTTTTGACCAGTTCAAAAGTGTACCACATAAAATTTACGATATTTGTTGTTGCGAGATGCGGATGAGCGCTACGTCATTGACGTTCTGGTTAATAATTCTATGTAAAATGACAGGGACTTAATGTCATTCTGGCTTTCAACAGATAAATATGTCTGTTTAGGGCCAGAAGGGCATTAATTCACATACTTCATTAGAGATTTATCTTCATTTTGGCTCTAAACAGACAATTATGCACTTTTCTTACACAGAATATATTAAATCATAACCATCAATAAATCCTTGAAAACCTTGGAAAACAAGGGTATATACATGATTTCTGTGCTTATTTAAGCAAATCCATGAAGTAAGAACTTACATATAGATACAAATGACTAGAAAGAGCAAGTGGAATAGCAGTAATCATTGTATTCAGGCAAAACTGTCTGACAATCAATAATCAAGACTAAATGCCCCATTTTCTGAAAGAATCTGTGACTAAAACTTAATTAACCACATATGTCCATCAAGATTTGTCTTTTGAGATACAAATGCATACCCGTAGGCCTTTTGTAGCTAGGACACGGATATCACCTGATTTTTGGAAGCTAAAGAGGATTGATTTTTTATTGTCTTTGATTCCGGTTTGAGATGGTCACTTGAGATGAAATTTTTGCCAATTGAACAATTTGAAATGATTACTAATGAAAGAAAAGAATGCCCCCTGCAAGGCCTTACATGCTTTTTACCCATCTGTGTCAGTTCAGTCTACTGTGATAATTTTCTTTGTGTATGACTTATTGATTTCTTTCTCTGTGGTTGGTGTTTTATATAATAGTTGTTTTGACTGTTCTTTTGGGGTTTGGACTGGTAATTCAGATATTATAGACTCGTTGATGTGTTAAACTATTCATTAAAAACTCACATAAATGTGGATATTTTGCATTTTCGAGGAAATGTTGTCTAAATATAAAGGTTTTAACTTGAGAATCATTTTTACATTTTTTCGAAAAATTATGAAACTCACAATATCCACCAAATCTGCATTTGGTATACTTGCATGTATACCATACCTTAGGGAAATTGTTTTAGAAGTTTGTTTGTAAAGTAAAACAAAGTTTGTGTATTTCAATGTTTTAACACGTTTTCCAGAGAGAAATTTGAACTAAAAATTGCACTTTATAAAAATTGTATATGAATGATACAAACACAAGTAATATGTAGTATCAAGAACAATCTTAAATCATGCTCAAGAAATCAATTCAATGCAGCATCATGCTTTAACAAAAAGGGAAAAAAGGGGGAAAAAATAATATTCTTCAAATACATTTGATGGACAGGTGAAGTGTACAGCTGAAGAGCAGATTAAGAATGGAACATTTAATATTGAGTTGGCTATCCAAGAGCTGAAGTACAGAAGAAAAGAAAGTTGGTCTTTCAGAGTAGTTAGTCTTGCATCTCCAAATTGATATTCACAAGAGTTAATGAAATGTCTCTCTGGCATCATTAAACTTATTGATTCAGTTTCAACTGATTGCTCTTTCTAATCAGCTTCACATCATCCCCATTCACCCTACTGCTACCATAGACAATACGATGTAGAGATCCAGTCGCATGAATGCCTTGAGATAATGAATGAATGAATTCTGTACAGCTGCATGAGATAGGAACTCCTTCTGTTCTCACCCAGCATCTTGTAAATGTAATGGAAACAAAACAGAATGTTAACTTGATAAACAGTTTCCAATTTCAAGCTCCTAATGAAGAGAAAATTAACTTGTCTGCTGAGAGTCAGAGAGGCATTAGCTCTGTCACAATGTACCTTTCTGACTTTCAGCCTTTCAGCCAAGTGAAATGTTTAATCATGTTCAGCCAAAGTGACAATAGTGAGTATATGGTAAGTTACTTAGCAGTCAATTCATGATGTGATACAGAAAACTTTCATCGGTTGGGGACAACCATATAATGTAGTTTTAAAGCTTCTACCAACCTTGAATTTTGTGGGCAAGCTTTAGTCCACTCCTGTGGACTTTCTCAAGCTAAATGATCAACAAGTTAACAACAGAGTAGTCCTTTATTTTGTTAACACTATATCCTCTCGCTTGTAATGAGCATTCCAAGACAAGAATATTAGTGTTGCCTTCAGAAGCCCTAACACACTAAGAAGTAGGTTGCTCCATCCAAAAGACCAAATTCCAAGAGAGGAAGAGACAGGTATTCTGTACAAGATTACTTGCACAGATTGTAACAATTCTTATGTTGGGGAAACTGGCAGAACTCTTAATAAGCGATTAAAAGAACACAAAAGAGCACTCAGATTGAGTAACCCATCCCATTCAGCTTTAACTGAACACGCCCTCAATACAGGACATGATATTGGATGGGATGATGCCCTCATTATTGACTCTGAAAGCAACTTCTGGTCAAGAAAGGTGAAAGAGTCCATATGGATTAAGAGGATTAAGCTACACTAAACAGGGACTCTGGATACCTATTGTCACCTATCTTTGGTCCAGTGATCGCAAGACACCAGACAGCGCTGAGAAAACGTGTGACTGATTCTTCTTCAGTACATGTCGACAGAATTGTTAGTCCATATAAAGACACAGAACGAGGCACATGGTCATGGACTAGAACGATCATTCAGAATTGTAGTGCATGGGACCTAAAGGAATCAATTGATCCCGTGTTGATAATGCTATCAGGTAAATTATTCCAATCCTTGCACGTACAAGGGAAATAGGAGAACTTGAAGAAGTCTGTCCTGCAATACATCTGTTTCAAATGTTGGCTATTGCTGGTTGAAGAACGACAGGATCTACATGTAGTAACAGCAAGAGGTGTTAGGGTCTTCGGGATGGCAGATTGACCGCTCTGGATCTGCTTCATGAGAGCAAGTCTTGCAACTTCTTGCCGATGTTCCAGTGAATCCCACTCCAGATCCCTCAACATGTCAGTGATGCTAGCACGTTGACTATAATTATTGCAGACAAATCTGGCACCACGACGTTGGACCATTCCCAGCTGCTTGATGTACTTGGCTTCATAAGGGTCATAGACACTGGCTGCATATTCTAGATGAGGTCTTACTAGTGCAAAATAGGCAGTGCTCTTGATGGTTCTCGAACAACCTCTAAGATTACGCCTTAGCATTCCATAAAACCCTGTTAGCCTTCTCGGTAATGTGAGCATACTGGAAATCCCACTTGTATTTGTGGGTTATAAAGACTCCAAGGTATTGGTGATGTTCAACTGGATCCAGGTTTTGGGCATGAAGAGTATAGGGGAATCTCAGCTTCTCCCTCTTGTTGGTCATATTCATGACAAAACATTTCTTAGCATTAAACTTCATCTGCCACATGTCCCCCCATTTTTCAAGTTGATGAATGTCCTTCTGTAGACTCTCACAATCGGATAGGTTTTTAACGACCTTGTATAAAATACAATCGTCAGCAAATAGACGAATTTCAGACTGTAGATTTTCGTTGATGTCATTTATGTAGAGCAAGAACAGCAGGGGGCCGAGGACTGACCCCTTGTGGTACGCCTGACCCCACTTTGTGCCAATCGGAGCCTTGTACCATTAATGACGACTCGTTGTCTTCGTTTGGTGAGGAAGTTAATAATCCAGTTAAGTAATTTCCCGCGAATTCCATACATATGTAGTTTGGCTGCCAGCCTTTCATGAGGGACAGTGTCAAATGCTTTCGAGAAGTCAAAAATTGCTATGTCCACTGGTGACCAGAGTCGATTGCCTTAGCCCAATCATGGGACGCAACTATCAACTGGGAGGTGTAAGAATGATGCTTTCTATAAAGCCATGTTGCTTGGGAGTAAGGATATTGTGAAGTTCCAAATGCTGACTTATATGAGAATGGACTATATGCTCAAGAAGCTTACTGCATGTCACTGTCAAGGACACCGGTCTATAATTTGATGGTAGGGCTTTATCACCTTTCTTGAACAGCGCGGTGATATTGGCTAAAAGCCAATCCTCAGGTAGATCTCCACTGTCTAAGGATTGTTGGAATAGGTCACGCAGTACTGGTGCTATTTCATCTGCAGTTTCCTTTAGCATCCTGGGACAAATTCCATCAGGACCAGTAGCTTTGTTAACTCGTATCGTGCCAAAAACACTGTTCCGTGCATGCACTGGCGTGCCATGCACACATAAACTCTCATTCGCTCGCGTGCCACGTATACATTTTCGTGCATAAGTACACACGCTAATTGTTTATGCCTATTGTGCGATGCTCATTGTGTGCACACATGAAAGCTTATTTTGTTTGTGTAGAGCGTTTATTGTTGTTTCGATTTTGCGTGCTTCACTTATACAGTTACATTGGATTTTCCTGACAAAATTGTGATATTTTATCATCGAATTTGTCAGTTTTGATCATGGCTCCTCAGCGTAAGAACATACTGAGTACGGTACTTAGATCCAGATTTTGTGCAGGAAATGAGACAACGGATTGGTTTGACAACTCACTGATAGTGCTTATTTACATTAGCAAAATTACAAATTCATGAAATGATATTGGTATCAACAGAAAGAAGGTGAAATTCCCTACAACTTTAATGTACAATTTTTTGTATACAACATACGAATGAGAAGTTATAGTGGATCAAACATAGTAACAATTTAAACTACACGCACTTGAACCAACCCTAAAATAAACTTGGCACAGGGGATTAGTGGCTGGCACAATAGGGATTAGCACTGTTGCACTGGGTGCATTGCATGGGGGCAGCTTAAGAGTTAATGTTTACTGTCTTAAGCGAGTTCAGAACCCCTTCTACTGTAACTTGACATCGTCCACAGTTGGCAAGTTGGTAGGAGTGAAAGGTATCTGGTCTAGGTTTTCCTGGGTAAACACAGACTTAAAGTAGTCAGCTAGGGATAGCGCCTTGTCCTTGTCAAAGACAAAATGGACTCCTTGATGTCGGAGTGTCGGTATGCCCTGATTTTCCAATCCATACTCATACTTCTGAGGTATTTCCATAAACCCTGAGGATTTTTATGTAGATTTTCCACAATGTTCTGTACAAAATGATGATGTTCTTTCCTAAGTTCCCTTTTTACAGCTTTCCTAGCATCCTTAAATCGTTCCCAGCAGGCAGTATTGCCTGTTAGTTTTGCCTTTTTATGGATACGATTGTCAGCCTATTTCATATCTTCTAGCTTTTTCTTGAAAGTAGCAAGAGTTGATGGTAAACTTTTCTGTCCAACACCACCCTTCCCCAATTCAGAATGGTCTTGCAAAGCCCCTAATGAATCTTTAGGAAGAAAAACATGATTTATGTGCTTTTATGACTCAAAACTTGGTCCATTTTAATTTTCAGTTTTCACAAATATATATTTTTTAAAAGCCACAAATATGGTTTGACAACAACTTGGCAGTAACTAGGAGACAGTCATTGCGTGTAGCAAAATATAGACATTAGCTTAATTAAGCCTTGTGATGATCAAGCTAGTAGAGAGTAGAGACAAGAGATTGTTCTTTCCAGTCATGGATATCTTGATTTATTATTATTATACGATTGATGTATGAAATTCTGGAAAGTTCTGTAATACCAGAGTACTAATAAAGTTTCATATTATGAATACATTTACACCAATCAGGAAATCAGAATTTAAACCACAAGTAACATATTACCTGGTGGCTTTTAATTTTTATGCCTCCGCTACAAAGTAGTCGGAGGCATTATTATTATTATTTTTTTTTTTTGGGGGGGGGGTATACACACGTGCAAGCAGTTACACAGTTGATTGAGGAAGGAAGACAAATGTCAAGCGTCTTCTTGACATTTATTGTACTGCAGTCACAATCGTTGGTCATTTTCTGTAACCTCCTTTCATGTTGTCATGTTCTTCCATGCAAGATAGAGCTCTACAATCAGTATTAAAAAGCACTCATCCTGTGGTACTCTACACTCTCAGTGCTCAATATAAGGTACTCAGATAAGAACCTTTTCCTCTTTCATTAGTGTTTTACTTATCGTCTGTTTGGAGCTGTATGAAAGTATATGAGTTAATGCACTTCCGGCTCCAAAAGGATGTTATGACTTTAGTCACATTAACTGTTATTTAGAGTCTAATCAAAGATGCTGGTGCTGACATCTTAATTTCTTTAGTTCACAGAATTTTAAGGTATCGATGAACAAAAAAATCAAGACATTTGTAATTTTAAGTCATAACAAATATATGGCAGATAATTTATACATTTTTGATCAAAATACAGGTCATGTTCAGCCATAGTCATAGGAAAACAAATTGTAATTTGTCCTCTTCCCTTTTTGTTGCTGTTTATATTTTTTACATTTTAAAACAAATTTATATTAAAGAATATAATATCTCAATGATATGTCAGATTTTCTACTGCTATATATATTGCCCTTGGTAAGATGCTATTAACGCTCAGTTTCTCTTTAACTATGAGTATGCAAATGAATGTGCACATGCAAACTATTGTGTAGTCATAATATAATGTCAAATAGAAGTTGAAAGTGGCAATATCTTAAGCCATATGTCTTGTGTGATCAACTTTATCCCCTACTTTTTTTCCTCCAGATATCTAATACATATCTTCCAAAGCGATTTTGCAACATATTTGTCACTAAATGTTAAGAAATAACTTTAACTCATCATTTGAAAAACAATGTGTTGAGCCTGAAGGCTTTCTTAATTAACTCACTTATCAGACTACAATTTATTGACTGTTTGGAGAGAAAAACCCTCGAATTGGAGTAGGAGACAGAGAAATAGTTTCTCCATGAGATCCCGAGGCACAATTTTAGAGTGAGAAAGGAGTTGTCTATTTGTAATATATGAGTTATGACCCTCTCGCACGGAAGTATAGTCTGTATTTAACTCCCCCTTCCTCTGTACTCTCTAATAGACTGAGAGATGCAATAATGGTACCTTATCTTTAACATAATTCAATGAAATTCTATACTAGTGACAGCCTGACAATATTGAAAAATGTGAAAGTCTAGGGTGGTCAATGATATTAAACAAGTCTAATAATATTAACTAATATTTTCTTTGTAAAATATCCATTATCAAACTATTATGGATAGTGGAAGCAAGTCATGCTCTATCACCCAGGGGCTTTATCATTTGCAAGCAGTAAGTGATCTTGAAAACTTAATTGAGCTGAGAGCTTCTTTCACAGTGGTGTAAGAAAATACCTTATTTTTCAAGGTGTCTTTATTTCACACAGGCTATTATCATCATTCAAAGTCATCTAGACTCTTATATCTAATTGATAATTCATCTTATTTGAAGGAAAATGTTTCATTTGATGTATCACGCTCTGAAACCATTGTGTTGAGCTGTGTAACATAAAACATGGAAATAGATACATTTGTATTACTCTTGTGAAACAATGATAATGTAACTAGTTGAGTTGCATTATATTTCCTGAACAGATGTATTAGCAGTTTTGTGTGTTATTTTATCATATTGCATTTATTTCAGCAGTAAACAATTTTTTTATATTGGAAATCTGTTTCAATATGTCATCCTTATGTGATACATGAAGAATACTGCATGTAGGTGACCTCCTCTCTCTCTCTCTCTCTCTCTCTCTCTCTGTGGCTCCCCCTTCTCTTTACAAATATAGTTTGTATCATTTAAGCATTGAGGAATTGGTTTGGAATGTAATACTGATACTAATTTGTTATGCCTCTGCTACAAAGTAGCCGGAGGCATTATGTTTTCTGGTTGTCCGTCCGTCCGTACTTACGTCGTCCCATTCTCGTGATCGCGTTATCTCAAGAACCGATGAATGGATTACCGCCAAACTTATGTCATGTATGTATCTTGCAGAGCTAATGAAGTGATTAGATTTTGGGGTCACGAGGTCAAAGGTCACAAGGCTCATTATGTATGCAAAATAGCTTGTGATCACGTTATCTCAAGAACCGATTGATGGATTACCGCCAAACTTGGGTCATGTATGTATCTTGCAGAGCCAATGAACTGATTAGATTTGGGGGTCACGAGGTCAAAGGCCACATGGCTCATTATGTATCCTAAAATAGCTCGTGATCGCGTTATCATTAGAACCAACAGATGGATTACAATCAAACTTGAATTTTAAAAATTGCTTCCATTTTGGTTTGTAAAATTGCTCTATGGCGGAGGCATCATTTTCGACTGCGCGCAGTTGAAGTTCCATCTATTTTTTTTAATTTTGTGTATATTCTGCCTTCAATATGTTTGTGAAATATGTATAAAAACAAAGCTGGGACATTGTACAAGTAAAATTTTGAAGAAGTTCTGATTGAGATGATGTTCTCACCAGTTATGCGACAGAAGGGCATTTTAGTCTACATGTACATGTATATTAAGGGGTAAAAGTAAATGCCTTTTTTTTTTCGTCAGCAGATAATATTTTGTTAGCTTTCAGGGTTTGACCAAGTGATAATATTTTTTCCTTTTTGCTATTGCTTGGCTTCTCCCTAGATACCATTTCTCTGCTAAGAACCAGAAGGGTATTAATGTTATAGTGTTCTTTGTTAGTGCCTTTCTGGCTCCAAGCAGATGAAATATACTTTTCAGTTCATTACATGGTTCAAAGCTCGGAGGCATCATTTGGACTACCAATGATTTTTATGTTTACCTTGCTCTTCTCATCAGCTTCATAATCAATGGATATTGAGGAGGGATCTGTCAAATTAATGAATTATGGACTCCTCAAACACTTCATAGGAGCGACACTCATTTATTTTTATTCTCGAAGAGCGGGCAGTGGAACGTTTTTAATTGGATAGTGGATCATTGCATGCCTGACTGTTTGCTGTCTATATTAGATGTGAAACTGTTCTTTCACCCAGCTTATTAGCTCTGGGCTGTGATTAAGATATTTTCCATTTCTGTTGTCTCCTATATTTCTTGCGTTTGATTTTTTTTCTCTTCTTCTGTACGTCCATCTCCTCCCCCTCTCTCTCTCTCTGACATAGTATGTCTCTTTCCTCTTTCTCTTTTCTGTCTCACTTTTTGGCTTCTGTACATTTTCCTCCATATTTCTCCTTTTAGTCATCCATCATCCTCCCAGTTCTCTCCTTTCTGTCCCATTTAATGTTTTTATGATTTCCCTCTTTCATTCCAATCTCTCTTTTTTTCTCTCTACCCCTGAATACATACCTGGGAAATCACACTGTAGAGAATTAGAGATGTTAAGCTGATTAGCAATATGGATCACAGTAATTTGGTGTCGCAGAATGACTAGAAATGTGTGCAATATCTGTCAAGCTGTGACACGTTACAGGTAATTGGCTTTGGGCTGTGACATCATCAGCAGACCCCAGACATTTGCTCTATTCTGATTTTTGTCCCTTTGTCTTTCTACAGGTGTCAGTCCCTTGGCTAAGTTCTCGTCTCCAACTAAACACTCAGCCTCTTCAGAGGAGGTCTGGGTTGTTGATGAGCAGAGGTCAAAGGCCACTGATGAACGTCTTACAAGCAGCACCGAGAACAATCTCAATCAACCTTCAAAGCCATCCTTCTCCAACGTGGCTCATCATCTATTGAACCGGGGAAGCAGCGAACGAATAAAGGGCGACCGAAGCGCGAGACTCCACCCCCAGAACATTACCAGGGGTTCCAGTAGACATATCATGAGTCATTCTGCAGAGAACCTACCTGCGATTCCTAGCAGGGGAAGTGGTACTGAGGACAGGCCAGGTATGGAACCCCGTAGCGTTTCAATGAACGACCTCATCAGGGTGGACCCTGTCCTCAAGATCCCGGTGATCGGGATTGAGGAAGCTTCTGACCAAGAAGATGACAAACTATCTAAGTCACCCGTCAGCTCTCCATCCCTGCTAAGATTCTTGAATCCGGACCTAGCGAAACGACTGTCATTGACCAATGAAGGGAGTGCTAGTAGTCTTTCTACTAGAACTGGAAGTGACAGTGATCTTAGTTGCAGTGATAGTATTACACCAGACATCAATGAGTGCAGGAGGAATGTTGGGGAGACAGGCAAATTACGTAAAAGCAGGTAAGCATTCAAGTTTTTCTCCCATTTTTCTTCCTCACCTCCTTGGATTTTACAAGCATATTGTCAATTGCAGTCCTATTATATTCTAGTGATTAAAAAATTTGATTGTAATTGGTATAATGTAAGAGATTAATGATCCTCTTTTTTCATTGTAGAGGTTTTATAACCTCTTGCTTTATGAAGAAGTGTCTTACAAGACAATATGTTCCATTCTCTCGTAATCATTGCAGTTTGGTCAAGCTGAACATTTTAAGGATCAATTCTTTGGTGTTATCTTCTCTGAAATTTTGTCACTGGAGCTGTGGCCAGAGCTATTACCACTGATTATCAAAAACATGATACATATTTCAGTTCATTAAGACCCACTATCTCTAAACTGAATCTAAATATTTGCTATTACGTAGACCCTAATGCAGTCAAAGGAGGCCCCCTCAAGTGATCGGTAATAGCCCCCGCCGCAACTCCAGTAACAATATTTCCCTGACATCAGAGAACAAGTCACTAAGGAATTGACCCTTCCAACTTACAGAGTTTCTAATTATAAGATAGAGCCCTATTTGCCA
Organism: Mesocentrotus franciscanus; assembly: GCA_037976565.1. Lineage (NCBI taxonomy): Eukaryota > Metazoa > Echinodermata > Echinoidea > Camarodonta > Strongylocentrotidae > Mesocentrotus > Mesocentrotus franciscanus. The sequence continues at coordinate 4,851,461 of CP137668.1, read as the reverse complement.
TCGGCCATGAATTGGTAATCCACTCAACGGAGAGTCCCTTAAGCCTTTAATGACACAGGCCTCATGCAACTACAAGTTGACTGAGGTTTATTCCCACTGCTCTATTGTGTCATGAAGTGATGTGGTGTGAATTTGATATCTTACATCTACCAAAGATATCATTTGAAACAAACAAAAAACAAAAACCGTATGACTGGGAGTTCAATAGGTTATTTGTATAAGGATGTGAGGAGAGAGAAATTTGGATTAAATCTATGGATATGATGGTGAATGACGATGATGATTATGATGAGGCTAAAATGATGATAGGCAACAAGAAGAAAGATGATTTAATCATTCATTTTCTTTAAACAGTTTGCTAGCAAAAGAGAAAATTTTGCTCAACTTTGTATTCATAAATGTTCCAGTCATTATAATGAGAGCTTTAAGTTTTTCTGCTGAAAAAATGTAAACATTATAATATCTCTCTGACATAAGAAGTTTTGCACCCCACTTAAAACACACAACACATTGCTGTCGGCAGGCAGGAAGATAAATTAACGATGTTTTGGAACTGGGTTATCCTTTTATAGGGAAAAGAGATCCAGTATGTAGATGATGCTTGCTTAATATACCATCTATCCATGTCCTGGAGCTGGAACACTCACTTGTTTATCTTTAATTTGTAACTGCCCTATACAAGCAGTTCAAGTGGCGGACATCAAAGTTTACCCTTCAAATCATGTACACAAGATTGATGGCCGTTGATCTATACCATCTACATTTTAATCTCTTCGTAAAATATGCCGTAACTTACCCACTTGTGTCAATAACAGATTCTTCTTGTCTCTCTCTCAAGCAGTATTGTTCACACTTTACAAGAACGTGTTGAGATATCATTATGTGTGTTTGTGTTACAAAGTTTGAAATATAAAATTAACTTTCCAAGGGGAGAATTTCTGTACATGACGGGTTAGTATCACTGCAGTCTCTGCAGAAAATGCATAATGAAGGAAGAAGTGAAAGTTTATCACATTGCCTGAAATCATGGCACATCAGCAGGTGGCCTGTGGCTTCCGGTTGCCTGCAAAAGGGATCATCTCCACAAAGCGTATCAAAAATATGGATTTTTTGTTGTTGGTCGTTGTCGTGTCTCCCAAGTCTGTCAAGTCTCTCTAATGTGTGATATTCTGTGGGTAGGGTGATGACAAAACAGGGCTTAACTGGTTCAATCATCTGTAGTGTGTCAGGCAATAGTTGTTCATTTCAGAGAACAATGCAGACTTAATGATGATCAAGTTTTCTTATGAGGTTCTAATGAAACAATGGTCCTTCTATTAAGGTTTGTGGATGGGAATTTTATTTTTGGAGGGGAATGATTTATTCCAGATCTATATCTAATCTCTGTTGTAGTGACATCTCTACCTGCAAATTTATAATTGTTTGGAGGCTAATATGATCTGGTCATCAACCCTCCCCCATACGTATGTAGAAATTGTGTCTATGCCACTGCTTCATTGTAACTCTTAGTTTGGGAAATCATCTTATTGTTATCTATATTCTATAGATCAGCATTGATGATGCTTTCTTCAGGTTGATAAGGCATAAGACAGCGATATAGATATTTTGTTTGGTTTTTTTGATATTGTAATTTTGTAATTAGTCAGTACAAAAACGCATTTGGAACTAAATTACAATGATTACAAGTATATATCTTGAGAATATATGAGGTACTTAAATCCTCAAAGCTGCAGCTGTTTTTGTTGTTGTAGTCTGATTCAAGAAATCAATGTGGATACCGATACAGGTGGAGACGAAGGACAGGAAGGGGAAGAAATCAAAGGAATGATGGATAGGAGGTGGAAGGTGGAATGGCAGCAGCTCATAGAGAATGATAGCTATATTGGGTCTTTATCAGTTTTTAAGATATAGGGTGAGGCGTGCAGGCAGATAAGAAAAGTGCTCAGAAATCTAAGCAGGATTGAGAGAGAGAGAGGGAGAGAGAAATATGCATTTGATAACAAACAACTTACAGAGTCAAGGACTGTGACTGAGATACTGTTTTCACACTGGCAAAATTTTGCTTAACCCCGTACTATAGGTGGGGTTAAAGGGGGGTCTTAGCCCCACCTATAGTCCGGTGTTAAGCTTATTCCACTTTCTGTTCAGACACGTATTTACCAAAGTGGGCTAGCCCCACCTAACGTACAGGGTTAGCTGGCCCTGCAAAATAGCAGGGCTAACCCCGCAATTGCGGTGCCAAGCTAATGAATGAGAACAGAAACGAAAATAGTCTGGTACTATGCAATGGAGCGAATTAATGAATATTCACGCTATACAGCTAGTCCGGGGTTAACGAATTGCAGTGAGAACAGCATGAATTTTCTTATTCCGGGATAGGCGCTTAGTATAGGACTAACAAAGTGTGTGTGAAAAGCCAAAAAAGTTAGTCCGGAGTTAAGGATAGTACGGGCTAAGCAAAGTACGGGTTAAGCAAAACAAGTAAGAGTGATGGAAATGAGGAAGAGAGGAGAGAGAGAGAGAGAGAGAGAGAGAGGGGGCAGTCATGAGCTACACTATCAGGGGTGGATATGAACTGAGAAACAGTGACATTTTAAATCTTTTTTTTGGGGTGTGTACCTACACTTCCTTCTCAAACATAACTTTAATTTATTACATATAAAGAACATAATGATGCTTTTGGATTGTATTTTTTTTTTGTATTTTTGTATTTTTTTGAGATACAGAATGGGGAGCTCAAGAGTCGTTAGTTCATGGGTTCAAACAACTACATGTACACAGCAGTTTTCTCTCAGCTTCAGCCAATCTTTTTATTTCTTTGGTTAATTTCTAGTTTCTGATTAAACCATTGAAGTGGATGAGAAAGTGAGAATGAAAGCAAGAGAGAGGATGGCTATGATTTGAATCATACTGAAAATGAAATTCTTGATCCTGACCAAAGTGAAAGAAGCTTGATGGAAAACTTTGATCACTCCACTTGTTCCTGCCACTTTGATGGTTTAGATGTCCTGTGCACCTGACTTATAATTATCCCTAGAGAGGATAGAGACTCTTCTTGAACATTGATTACTGGTGTAATGTTGATGTTATTGATTTCATCCTTACGAAACACGAGAGGAACATTCAAGGGTATGCTTTAAAGGCAGGGTATCTTACCAGCATCGCTACCGCTGCTGTAATGTAATTTCAATTGGGGCAACTTTCGGTAAAGGCATACATAGAGCAATTTCTTGTTCCTGTATTCAAGCATCATCAGGCATGCATCATGCAGTTGGTGATGCATTGTGGGACATGGCTGTCAACACATCAGGATATCGTGAGCAGCAGATGGCAGTATACATAATTTTGAAGTAGTGTCAGTAGAACATCCTGCCTTTAAAGGGAGCAAATTTTGAGACACCATGAAGCAATGCCTCCAAAATGTTTTAATCTCTTCAAGTGTGTGATGCTCATCTGACTGACAATCCCTGAATCAGTCTCCAAAATGCTCTAAGAAAAAGTGTTTTTTTTAATAAGAGTGTTGTGATTCCACCGATTTGAAAAATTTGATCCAGAAAACTTGTTAGCATAAATTTCTGAGATTTGGCCCTCAAAGTTGGTATCCAATACCTTTCAACATAAACTGCAGAAGCTCAGTTTGAGAGCGACTTATCCACCTCATAAAAAGGCAAGTTCAGTCAAATTTAAGATATTAATTTCCATGATGATTGTGTCACGTTGATAACCCAAATAATTAGTGAAGACCATCAAATTAATCTATTCATCTTAATTGTTGATTATTATTCCATTTTAATGGGAGCTAATACTAATCTTGCCCATACTTGAAAAAAAGGCTACCCTCATTAACTTTGAGGCGGGCACTTTGAACCAACTGCTTCGCATTCCCAAACACACCTGGCAACCGATCGATTGCGCTTCTCAAATTTTTTTTCTTCCACCGGAGATCTTTAGAGATGATCTTGAGTATTAGGGATCCTATCATCTGTGCCGTAAAATCAGGCCAACTGCATCGGGTAAACCTTTGGGAGCAGAAATGAAAGGTGCTATATCGGCTGTTGCTTTGGAATTAATACTGCCATGATTGATCAGAAAGGAATAGAGTGAGGGTGGGGGCATGGGGGTGGGGGCTGGGGATAGGTGTGATCTTGAAGATAGTACTTTTGATGGAAGAGATAGAAAAGAAGGACTGCTCCAAACTTCTCTGCACCAATCAAGTAGTGGTGTGGTGAATATACCTATGATTTTTTTGGTGGGGGAGGGAGGGTGTTTATTCCACCAGATAAGTAATTTCAATGATGTTTAGGTAATGAAAAGTTAGATTTAAGATGCCTCATTTGTAGAGCAGTAATATCAAGAATTTAGAGGGTTTTATGTAACATATCAATAACATGAAGCAATGTTGTTCAGGTTAAATGTAGTAAAGACATGTCAATAATTTGTTTAGGAATGTTCATACAATATAGTTTTCACATGCTGTCCTGTTTCATAATAAATGAACTTTATCCTATACCTCTTTATATATTTCTAAATGAATTGCATTTATTTGTTTTACTTACTGTAATGCCTTTTGAAAAGAATTACATTTGTGTGACAAATATGAAATGAAATCAAACCTTGAACGTCATACTACTAGCACATGTAATTCTACCTGCCTTTCAACATGCATGACATGAGCTAATTTGATAATATCACTGGTGTATTCTGTAAAGAGCAATTGTATTCATGGCTCATTGAGTTTTTGAAATACTACCAGAGCATTTTATGATTGACTGTATGTTTTATTATGCTCGTTTACATTATTTGAAAAACAGAGGTTTAATTATTTCATGATTGATTATTGGAGCTTCATAACTATTACTATTCAAATACTAGTGTATGACATTTTTCTGTGACAATATTTAATTAGACAGTACATTAGTAGTCCATGTTCATTTCCCAACACAATTATTTTTAATGACAATGTTCTTGATTTGGTTTAGGTTATTCTGTGGCTGCATTGGTGATATCAATCAAAATCAGCCATCAAGGGTTGAAAGGTTTCATGTACATTGCAGCCCATCTAAAAATACTATCATCATTCTCCTGATTTACTCCACAGAAAGTGAGATTTTGTCATTTTTATGATTTTTTTTCTCCATCTGAGCTCTATTTTGAGAGGTTGTATTTTGTGCCAAATCCCTCCCTGTTCTCCTGTACATGCATGATATTCTTTCTTTACTTTTTAACCCTTAAAAGCTGACTTTTATTAAACATGTTTTAATCATATTATTCATGTTGATATATATGCAAGTATGTTAGCGGAAATTTTAGGTAAAATGGGATTTCATCTTCTTTTATCTTATATCAGTACATTTTGTGTTCACTTGGGGTATTGCACCAAAGGGTTCAAGCATCCAACAGTGCAGTTAAGACCTATCCATTCCCAAAGGTAGTCTGCATGCTAGTTGAAGAATTAGATGGATATCATCTCAACAACCATGTTTATGAATTAGCTGTTGGATTCACGTAGAGTGAATGAATGTGACATTTGATTGATGACAATATTATCTTTGATGAAACCCTAGGGCCAGGCATGAGTTACAGCTGATGCAAATGATAAAGGATGTTCTACAAACAGTTCCATGACATGAAGTGTCCATCATGGCCTCTTAGAATAATAAGATGGACCTTCTCCACCTCCCATGTGCCTAGAATTATTGATGAATGGATTTGTTTCAAAGAGGGGTTGTGTAAAAACATATGTGCAATGATTATATCTAGTTACATGTCTGTGTATGACTGAATATTTCTTTAGAAAAAGATAGGAATTTATGAAAGTTTTGGTACAGAGCAAGTGGGAGACGACCTCAAAAGTATGTCACTGAGTGCTTGCTTGATTTCACTGTTAAAAAAAAATTATAATAACTTTCCTATTTTTACCAGATTTTGCTCATACTGTCTGTTTCTTTGATTTACGCTTCTATTAAAACCAACTAAATATCAGGTTTGGTCTTCCCCTTTAACATTGTGATATTAAGTCCCTTTTCTCTTTGTGATGACTTTGATGGTAAAGTGCAATACATCATGAGCATAATTATGATTGTTTTACCATCTGAAATGATCCTATTGATGGCCATGATCATGGAAAACAGCTAATAGATAGGTTCCGGATGTTGACCTTCTCGTGACAAATCAAACAATAGCAAGGTTCACATGACAACTCATGAACTTTCAGTCTAGCCTGTGGTATTAAACTTCGAGGTTGACTTTGGTTTTGTTCAAAGATACATGTATATAGCAATTGTTAACATTTCCATAATTTCACTTTGATTTTTCAATGGGTTTTTCAAGTCTTACAGCAACAATTATTGGATAGTATTTGATCAGTGACATGCTTGTTGGATAGTCTTTTTACTGAACTGAGTGAACTTATAATCTTTAGATCGACAGGCAGACGCTCTACCGACTGAGCCAACTCGTCTGTTCAATTAGAGATTCCCAGACTGCAGCCAATAGAGCCACAGTCTCATTCCAGATCAAGTATCATTTAAATCATAGTTTCATAGAAAATATTACAGAACATCATTCCTACTACAATTTCCAGTAAATGCTACTTTACTTGTCATCAGGAGACCAAATGAAATTTATTTGTTATCTCAATGTGATATGTGCATCATATTTCAATTGATATTAAACAGTCCTATTCTATGACATGTTTCAAAGGATCATGTTAAACAGCCAATGAATTTCATTCTGTATTCACCTCGATCTCTTTCAATCTTTTTCTTGTTCAGTATTTAATAGTATCAAATTCATGTTTTATCATCTTGATTGGATGTTCAGTTACATTAGGTGGATAATTATAGGAATGACAGCTATGATAGAATGTTCTGCAATACTTTAATATGATTTAAAAGGTATTTGATCTGAAATAAGACTGCACAGCATGATTATCTGCAGTCTGGGAAATGGTAATTGAATTTGAGATGTAAGATTACTATTCCATACAAAAGAGAAATAAGGCCAGGAAATAACACAAGTCAATACAATTTTGTGATGAGAAGTGTCGAGTGTTAAAAGTTTAAATTAGGGAATGAAGTCACTGCAGTACAACAGAAATCCTTTTTCTCTTGGAGTTGATATTTTGATGGAGATATTTTGAAATAGGATTTGTTCAAATAATCATGATGGTGCGTGCTATATATAAAGGCTAGTGTAGTCATGAGGCAGAGCATTACAAACCTTCCAAGGGAACCAAAGTATCTGGTGGGAAAATCAGACTTGGCAAGCAGGGAGTGGGGAGAGGGGGGCAGCATCCTAAATATCTGAAAAGGAAAAACTGTGTTTGTGTTTGTGTGTGTGGGGGCAACACAAATGTTAGCTTATAATATAGATAGTGTAGCACATTACTTTTAACAAGAAGGGGGAGGGTGGGGTGATGCATAAGGGGCCACATCTCCTAGATCCACCACACTATTTATGAAATTAATAGAAATGTTGTGAATACTTTTATTTCTGTTGAGCCTTCATCATTTGCTCTGAAAGATGTTGTTTGACAATTGATTATTTCATGCATTTTTGAATTGTTTGAGAGCAACTGTTTATATTAAAAAAAGGTAGCTAAGTTGGGATCTTGGAGAAACCTTTATTGTAATGAATACTCTTGGAAACTATTAATAGCTGCTTAATTCACTCCCCCCTGGTCACTCATCCCCCTGCTCAGTCATCCCATGCTTAGTCATGGTGATCAGGGAAAGATTTCAAGTTTTCTTTTGTTTACATGGGCTTTATGTCAGACTTTAATTTATTATTTGATCAATATATAAGGTAGATACAAAATTTTGGGGATTATTACCCCTATTATACATCTTCTTTTCTGAAGAAAGGGTAAAGAAAAGTGGAAGTAGTTGACATTTTAGTAGTAGTAGCAAGGCTCGAAATACAGGGGAGCGACGGGCGATTCGCCCCCGTGAGCTACAAAATTGCCTCCGTCAGATTGCTCAAGGAGGTAATTGCAATATTAAAAACTGCCCCTGTGGAGTTATAAAATAAAGATGATTTTTTTTTTCTGTTATAAATTTCACCCAATATTGAGTTTCAAACCTTAAATCAATGAAATGGAACTATGGAAGTAAGATTAGCGTGCAGGATTTCTCGCTCAAATTTATCGGTGGCTGGAGGCCGCCATATTGTAAACAAATGTACGCTTATTCGCCCATCTCCACATCTGTATGAGTATCACCGATATAAACAACGGAAGCAGTGCCCAGTGCGGCCTACCAATTCAATGGAAATTTGTATTAAAAAAAGAGCCCCTGTCATTACTAAAAGAGCCCCCGTGAGAAGGCTCACAGGGGCTCTTTTGTTTTTGGAATAGCCCCTGTGGAAAAAAAACTAATTCCAGGCTTGAGTAGTAGTAGTAGTAGTAGTAGTAGTAGTAGTAGTAGTAGTTGTGGGAGTAGTCATATTCGTAGTTAGTAGAAGTAGTAATAATAGTAGTAGTTGTAGTTGAAGTAGTAGTATAGCAGCAGCAGCAGGGGTGAAGATTTCAATACTCTATTACACTGTTAGAACAAGTATTACAAATTTTAACCAAGTTGGTTAAAATTTTAATCAACCACAGATTACTATATGAATCACTCAATTGTGGGTTAAACTTTAACCAACGGCCTGTTGATTAAAATTTAAACTGTGTTTGATTAAAAGTCTTAATCGTTTAATATTGGTTAAATGTATTTGCTCAATGTTGGTTATAATGGTGTTGATTAAACTTTAACAGTTTGTTGATTAAAACTTTAACCATTTTGTTGGTTATTTGTGCTCTGTTCAGGGCCGATTCACATGATGTTGGTTAAACTTACATGGGTTGTTGGTTAAAATTGTAACCATTGTAGGTTAATTCTGTTTTGATTCACACGATGTTGGTTAGACTTAAGTGGGTTGTTGGTTACAGTTATAACCACTGTTGGTTAACAATGTTTTGATTCACATGATGTTGGTTAAACTTATGGGGGTTCGGAGGCCTTAAATCGCCGTGTTTGCAGATAACAAAAATATTTTAATATTATTATCATCATTTCTAAGATTGAAAGGAAGAAGTGAAATAAGGTTGTCGCTCAAATTAAAGACAATTTGTGTCCCGTTTTGTGTCCCGTAGGCTGTAGCTCAACCAGTAAGTGTAACGGATCACCTACCCAAATTGCATGCATAAATAAAGACGTTTCACTTGTTGTTTGTTTTAAACAATTAGATACAATTATATTTAAAAAATAAGATAGTCATCAAAGTGAAACGTCTTTATTTATGCATGCAATTTGGGTAGGTGATCCGTTACACTTCTTCTTCTTCTTCCTTGGGTTATTATTAAAATCTGCCTTCTTCACAGTTGAAGATTCATGTAGACTGATGAGTGTGTGTGTGTGTGTGTGCTAACAAGAGCCAGGTGCATGACGCAATGCTATTAACATGGTGCGAGAAAAAGTTACTTACTGGTTGAGCTACAGCCTACGCTACGGGACACAAATGTTTTTATTTTGGGCAAGAACCTTATTTCACTTCTTCCTTACAATCTTAGAATTGATGATAATAATATTAGAATAATTTCTTACCTGCAAACACGGGAATAAGACCTCAAAACCCCCATTCCCTCAGCATCTCGCGACACCCTCCATTGTGTTTTTTTTTAATTTTGTTGCGCGTATAATTGTAATGCACATGTACTTTATGTATGTGTGGAGCAATCGCGCTCTCCGTTCCGCTGGGTCACGTGACCAGTACTATAACAGAGATGCCAACTGTTCCGTTTTTGCCGTATTTGTCCCGTTTTTTGGCTATGAATACGGCAGTACGTTTTTTGTGTGTTTTGTTACGTTTTTTTTTTTTTTTTTTTTTAATATTTTTTTTTAATATATATATTTTTTTTAATTGACGTTTTTCTTAATTTCCGATCATGGGCTTTGTGTTGTATGTGTATTATGCACCTATGTCTTCAAACGATGCATGCAGTACGGTGATACGGGGCTCAAACTGCGCTCGTTGCGAACAACCCATGTGTACTCTATGCAAGTCGCGCTCCGATCCGGGTACGTATAAGTGTTACCGCCGTTGCCTATTTCTTTGAAGCTGCTTGATTGGGCGATATTTTAGGGTTTTTTCAAAAATACTTTTTTTGGTCAAAAAATACTGTTTTTTCTGTTTAAGAATACTTTTTTTTGTTGATGAAGGTTGGCATCTCTGCTATAATCAACTTTGATTAAACTTTAACCGGGAGGGGGCAATCATTACTGTGGGAATTTTATTTTTAATCCATGCTGGGTTACAACGTTTGCCAACGACTTGGACATAACCAACAAAGTTTAAAAGGAATAGTTTTGATCAACACTATTATTAACCAACGCCAGATTAAAAGTACATTTTAATCAACACTACATTTATAACCATGGTTGAGCGTTTTTTAATCAACATTTCTTTAACCCATGGTTTTTTAATACTTGTTTTAACAGTGTACATACATGGAGGATGAACTCCATACAATTTCACGGCACAATTTATTGCGATAAATCTTAATTTCTGAGTTCAACAAGATCTAAAACATTTTATGGCATGAACATATTTGTACAAAAAGTTGGGTAGTGCAAGATAATCAATTTAATACCCGAATTGGTTGTCATTTCTGGGTAAACTGATAGTCATAATGCATGATTCAATTTATTAATTTCTTCTGGGGATGCTTCCTTGTCACCCTGGCAACAGCCATTTCAATACAATTGCACCAAAAAAAAAATGAGGCCAAGTCAATCATCTTCTTGAATAAGAAAAAAAATCTAGCCTTTTCTCCAATTTTATAGCTTGCCGTTTCAATTTCCAGAGGGATGGACATAGGAAGAATAAGGGTGACAGATAGGGGGAAACACCCTCGGAAGTCATATCCCAAATGTCCCATACTTCAAGGAAAACTGAGCATATGAACTGCTAGTGATTGTCATCTGGAGGCTGTTGGTCAGTTCTATGTCAGGAATGAACTGACTAATCTCATTTACATAAACATGGATAACACCTGTAGGTTTCATTCAGTTATTCTACTGAGCTACTTTACCTTTTGACACTCACGATGTTCAATGTTTTGATGTTGATTCACATATACAATGTATGTAAGTGAATTGAACTGGATTTCATTTATTTCATAATTATTATTAGTAGTATTAAGGACAGATAGGTCCATAATTCTGTATCCTTGTTGTGATTGATGAAGGATAATGACCAATGTCAGAAGAAAATTGACAGACTCTGATCTCATATCTCAAATTTCCTGTGCTTCCTATAAAGTTAGGATGTGACCTGCTAGTGGTCAGGTCAGTAGAGATGCCAAGCAGTACAATATTATCGTATTTAGTACGATAATAAGAGTGAAATACGATAATACGATATCGCCTCTTGAAATACAATTTTTTTTTTTTTCATCTTTCAAAAAAGAAAGAAAAAAAACCATAAAACCGCGGAATTGCATAGAAACATGTACAAATAAAGCCCCAAAACCCTGACAAAAACTTTGCTTTACAATTTTCTCATTAAATGTTAATGCGAGAGCAAACATTTTACTTGACCGTTCTTACCAGTAAAACATTTTCTGAAATTTTGTGACTGGAGCTGGGCCAACGGGCCAGTAGTAGTGTCGAGTTTTCGTGAAATTCTGTCTTTAAAGATGTCATTCTTTTATTCTTTTTATTACATTGTAATAGTATGTAACATTACACAAATCATAGTATGAAATTTACAATCTGCTTTGATGAAATGTGAAATGGTATTTTCATTTTAGATGCATTGCTAAGTTGATATCTCTAATCTATTAATGTGCTCTTTGAATAGGGTTGTTTATTTTCATTTGTATGGGTATACTGTACATTTTCTAGAATTATTTTTATCTAAAAGGGGGAGTCATCCCAGACTTATTGTTGAGTGCGCTTCAAAATGGAATGAGCTGTATCCCATGAAACACTTCCGTTGATTTTTTAAAAAAGAATGAAAGAGAGAAAGAAAGAAAGGGTAGCGTGCTCAGTGCATGTGGTTTTAAGTTCTGAACATTACACGAGTTTTGATGACCTTTTCCAACCTCAAACTACCGGAAAGAACCACTTTTTAAGCCAAATAGGGACATGGCAAGGACATACAACTCAAACATGAATCATGAATCATGCATTTTCATGAAAGTCAACAGTATTCTAAAATATAGGAAGGAACTGTTACACGAAATGTTGCAAATTAGAGTGCAAGTACGCATGGTTTGCTTAAATGCCTAGGAATAGAGAGTGATTTCCCTCTGGAAAACTCAGAACACTACAGCATTGGTGAGAAAATGCAGACACATTTAAGATTTCTGCAAGGAAATCTTCCTTTTACCATGTTTACAAGCAACTCCATAGAGACGTCCCTTGAACAAAAAGTATTTTACACTGATCCATTATAACCCCCATAACCCATTGAACAAAAAAGAATAGGACCAAACCTACTTTCCCCTGCTATTTGTGAAGGCTTTTTTGGTATTGAAATAATGGCTGACTTCATGAATTATGATATGCTTTTGTAATATAAAATTGTGAATGAAATAAATGTTGTGCATTTTTAGTTCAGATGAGATTGAAAGCATTTTTAAAGCCTTTTTACATGTCAGCACTGTTAAAATAATGATGTGAATAGAAATATTATGGAAATAGGTAGAAGGTAGAAGGAAAGTGATTTTTTTTCTGTTTTGGGAGATCATGAATGAAAAGAAGGAAAATGGTGAATATACATGTAGACAGCGTGACAAAGAGAGACAGAAAGACAGAGAGAACAGATAAGGTAGCTGAAGTGTGAATCTAAATGGAATGCATATGTTAGATAAATCCAAACCAACAGTAATTAATTCTGTTCAATTCATGCAATCACATAGTTGTGACAAATGATATTTTAAAGGAAATCCCACCACTCAGATTGCCCATAGCAAGTTCAGCCAACCATAATTTCTTTTTGTTCTGCTGTGGAAATGTGATACCCATGCTGAAAACACAGAGGCATTGCTAAAACTTTTCTTTTTTTGGGGGGGGGGAGGGGTCCTCACATTCAAATTTGCCATTAGCTTGAAAATAAATGAGTATGAAAAGGTTCATAAGTTTTGGCTATTTGGTGATAAGGCTCAAATATTAAAGTCCAAATTTGCCAGCCTTAGATTTTGAAATGGGCAGAGAGAAGGGGGGGGGGTTATATCCCCCTCCTGGTGTAGCCTCCATGAATGCGATTTCCATATTGATAATATGTACAACTAAGTATTTACTCAGACCAGGATGTGATGGTTGACTTGAAGTTTAGTGAAGCCATATCAAAGACTTAATGAGCTGTGGTGTCATTTTCAATTGCTTGCATCTCAACCCTGCTTTCAACAACATGTAATAGAGCTCTCTTTCTCTTTTTATGTATATCTTTATCTATTTCTCTTTATCTTTCTCTCTCATTCCCTCTTTTCCCCTTCCCCTTCTCTCCATCTCTCTCTCTCTCTCTCTCTCTCCTCTCTATCTCTGTCTGTCTCCCTTCCTGTATCTCTCTTCTGCAGCATATACGTTCAACGTGTAAACACCTTCTTTTCCATTTCAATTCTATTCAATTTATTGGAGCATATGAAATAACACAGGAATTCATGTGAGATTCTAAGTGATATGATCACCTATGATACAATAACGACAACAATCTTTTCATTGTCATCATGATCCATAAAAATATATTTTGATTTACTGTCCCATATGTTGACTGCCCCTAATTCCTCTTTAGGAAGTAGTGCGTTGCAGTTCAACCATGCATACAGCTACGTTCTTGAAAAGTGTCTTTGACTCTGGATTCCTCTTTAAAGCCCAAGTCCACTCCAAACATTTTACTTTCAATAGAACCAGAAAAATCAGACAAACCAATCAAAAAAAGTTTGAGCAAAATTGGATAACTAATTAGAAATGTTATGAATTTTTAATGACATGAAAAACTTTGAAAATCACTACACAAATTGGCAACTCACTCATGAGTCTGTGACGTATGGTCCTCACTATCCACTAATTATTTTCTTTATATTGATAATATAAATTTCCTATTTTCACCCTAAGAATCTTATTTCTTCACACCAGCATCCAAGTTAGATTGTTAGTAATATGTTTTTGTGTGGATGCACAAATAAAGAGTAATTTTGTCCAGTTAAATCATGAAAAATTGAATTTTGATAAACTATTTATATAAAAATCAATAATTATGAAATACAATATTCAGAAAATAGTATCAATTCTTCAAAATTCATAAAAGTTTTTGGGAAATGTCATGCACGCAATATGATACAAATCATATAACCTGGGCAAAGGCATGGGGAAATCAAGTTTTGGGGATAAAAGGAAATTAATGGGATTGTGGCGTGCGCCTGTAATCCAGCTAACAGTGGAAGTTACAAACTGATTCAGCCGAGGACGCAGGTTCGAAACTGAGTCACGTCTTTCGGATGGTGACGTTAAAGGTCGGTCCCCAGACGTAAATAATCATATCTGATTGATACACGTCTGTAAAAACCCAATACACACACATTAAACTATGTAAAGCAATTGATAAGTTGTGAGGACATGACGTCACAAACTGATAACCATCTTGGCAATTGTGTTGTGATTCTCATTGTTCCATAGTTTTACATACTTTTTCAAAAATTCATAACTTTCTTATGAGTTATCCGATTTTGCTCAAACTTTTTTTGATTGGTTTGTCTGATTTTTCTGCTTTTATTGAAAGTAAGTTATTTTTGGAGTGGACTTGCCCTTTAATTCTCATGCTAGTATGGATGATGTCTAGCGCCAGCTATGGACCGAAACATTATAACAATACTAGATTATTTTGGCCTTGCTGCCAATTCTCTGTTGTCTGAGCAGTGTTGGCAAATAGTATTGTGGTCAAAGTCAAAGGACTTACGTCAAAGTGTCAATAATGATGCAAGGCCAATATGTAGTTGTTTTTTTTTTTAGATATCTGGCGCAATCAGATCTCATTTATTTACGTCTGTGTTGGTTAAAGATGCACCAGAAATCTCTGGATGCACTAAGCTCAACATATCCATGAAACCCTGAGTTTACAGATGTATATGATGGTACTGCAGAGGGCTGACTACCCCACCGACAAAGTCTTAAAGAGTAATTTGTGAAGGATTTATTCATATTGATGCTTTTGATTATTATTTATTACAAAATCATCTATATCATTATGAATCTCGATATCGTTTATTTGTTGTACCCCAAAAGCTTCATTTTCATGTGTCTGTCCAGGGCCTGGGTGGAGTAATGGCGCTAATGCGAAAGTGTGTAATTAGCATGCGGAGTAATGGCGCTAATGCGAACGTGTGTAATTAGCATGCGGAGTAATGGCGCTAATGCGAACATGTGTAATAGCATGCAAGTAAGAGAAGAAAATGAATTGCTTTGGTATCCTTTTATACCTAAATATTTCATTCATACTGGCACATACATGTAGAGTCCTCATTCATTTCCCTGAAAAAAGAAAGTAAGGTACCTGTCATTGTAATATACAGCTATCCTGTTCCTGAATTATTGGATAGGAAATGATAATCAGAGAATCAGGAATGGGCACCATTTATTACAAAATGTTAATAATTATAAACGGCACATGAAATAAGGGCATTGAAAAATTACAACATGGCATTCCCAATGCAGGAAGAAGCATAAATGCTGGATTCAATTTCAAAATATATCCCAAAATATATCCCAAGCAATGTCTGAATTGGTCAGACTAAGATATCCCTAGCCATCACAATGCCTTGACCCTGCCTGTACTTATCCAGCTGGGGAGATACCCACAACAAGCACATGTGTGTTGTACATGTACCAATTTGCCCGTTCCTTAGAAATATACACAGTAATTCACAATTTCCATGGTACATACTTGGAGCGCGCGGGAGAGATGCACACAGCACAACAATACAGAGTCAAAGCCTATGCACATGTTTGTTTATACTGGTGGAAGAGAGATGTCGCTGAGAAATATGGATGAGAAATATGGCTAATATTAAACATTTTATGAGCAGTCTGGAAGGAAATTGGACAAGAGCCAGGAGATAGTGAATGAATTTGCTTGGAATCTTACACTTTCTGACCCGGTTGGTGATGGATGATTGTGTTTAGTAAGTTTGATAATATGTTGTTTCTAGTGGTCTGGTAAAGGCGAGGGCAGATAACTTGGTACCTACATGTAGCTGTATGATGGCATTATGATTCGAGCACTACAGTGTTTCACCTTATATCTATTTTCCTCGATCTCCCTCGATCAGATTTGGTATCCATGTCTGATTAGCTCAGTTTTAATTGTCTTTACTAGCTGTTATCACATGTGCACACTATTCTTGTCTGCTCTGGATTTGTATGTCAATATGTATATCTCTGTCTGGCTTTAATCTGCCTATCTGCCCCCTTCTCTCCATCTCTCTCTCTCATTCCAAGATTAATAATTATTTCACGAAGATCTTATAAGTAAGTATATGCCAACACTACAGCCTGTTATTTATTGTAAGATTTTCTTTTAGTTATTGTAGTTTCTTTTGACACCTTGACCCTTTTCTAAATTAAATGATCTTGCCAGAATTCATTGATCAGGGTCTTTGTCCTTAAGACTATGTGCTTGTTTTTCTAAATACACACATGTAGATGCAGTGCTCAATAGTTTATGATTTGTGTATTTTGCTGGAGAGTGTCTGGAGAGGAAAGAGTGTAAACAAGCAGTCTTGGGACAGAATTGAGAATGAAAAAGGTGTTATAAAGTGGTCTTTTTCATCACATTTGGTAGGGCCTGTTCAGGTTTATGTTCATCTTGCCAGCCATTTTTGTTCAGACAAAATTGTGAGAGAATGATCTTGGATGTTTCTTTCAAAACTTTTTGTTCAGAATTGAGATTATTACCACTAGCTTAGCATAGCTAATCCTGTTAACTGGTGCTGTGATGGTGTACATGCACGAACCACCACTACACATGTAGAAAATTCGCTACACGGATAAACAGGAAGAAGAAAAAAAATAACCTGTTTTTCAGCATTATAAATTGCTGAAGTAAATATTTCACAAAAATATCGGTCATCAGTCTGAAAATAAAGTTTAAATTCCAATGCTACTTCATTAAAAAATCAATTCAATATATACACTGCAAAATTTTGATCCAATGCCGTCGAGTCTCTTCTCTTGTCGTCATGTAAACAATGCCAATCATTGCGGTCTGACTTTTCCACGAGCGTGATGGTTTCGTGTGCAGTACCATAGTACGGTAACAACTTTTCAAAAAAAAATCCTTGTTCGGACGCTTGTGCAATGTTTTCCCTGAGCGCGAATGCACGCTGGTTTCCATTGTTCGTTTGTTTTAGTACATAAAAGATAAAACTGCGAACCATTGCAGCATTGGGGACTGGTCATACGTGGCTGAAATACTGCTTTTTTGTTTTTGGTAAATTTTATAACCGTGTACACGCATAGATAGACTGGCCGTGTACACGGAGAGGAAACTCACAGCACTACTGTGAACTCCCCCTTTTAGGGGTTGTTAGTTAAGTATCGATATTGAAAAACACATCACTAGGAACGATTTCTATTTTCTTAGTTTTCGATGAAGTACAGTATTACATCTGTTCCATATAGGGGTTGTGTACAAATTATATATTTAAGGTGCAATGTGTGTAAATATATATATATATATATATATATTTGATTTTTTTTTTATAAAACTTATGTGTATGAATTGTGATATTTTTAAGTACAAAGCAAATGGGAGAGGTCTTTGTCACAAAGCTGCCAATTTGTATTTGATCAATATATTAATTTCTAGAAATTATCTTCTTATTCCTTATTGAATGTACCCCAACCTTTCTCACATAAACATCTTACATCGTGTATGTCATTAAGGTGAACATGCTCATTGAGTAAAAGGTGACTTATGGCCTATAAAGGCATGTTAGACCCCGTTCTCATTCACTTCGTTGGAGCGGTCTAACTAAGACCCGTTCCTCAGGAGCGGTTCTTAGGTGAGTGAGAATGGTCAAAGTGGTCCAGGAAGTGGACTTCTGGACCGCTCCAGAAGACCACCTCGGGAGGTAGTCTTGAGGAGCGGGTCTTATTAAGAGCGGTTTGGAGCGCTCTAACGTGCGAGTGTGAGCGGGCGTACTTTGAGCGGAAGTGGTCTAGTGGCGTTACGCGAAACATGTAGTACGGTACATTCGCTTAGTATTCCACGCGAAAAATTTGCCCGCTGACCTGAGCTGCCATAGCAACAAGACCACTTTGACTCGTGGAGCGGTTTGAGCCATAAAAAACTGCTCGGAGTGTGAACCCTCGCAAACCGTTCCTCAAGACCCGTTCCTCTGGAGCGGTCTAACTAAGACCACTTTCAAAGTGAGTGAGAACGGGGTCTAACACGTTCTGTAAATTTACTTTATAATCTGACAGCAGCTGTGCAGGTATGGAATATGGATCAATAACATACGCTTTATACAAGGTGATATTTACATATAATTATATACATTCAGGTGAAGCTGTAAGATGCAGTAGACCCATACTGTATACACGTTTTGCAAATGAATGCAATTCTTTCCAATTTGACTTCTTAATTTGTCAGATTTTGTCCATTCCTTCCATGCTTTGCCTCGAAATGCAGTGAAACTGTCCATGTTGACCAGAAGCAAATTTGCTTTGTAGTTTGATAAACCCTTTCAAAAAATGTTTGAAAGTGTAATATGAAAGCTAGTCACTCATGGCTAGATACTTACTGGTGCCCTCGATACACGCGGCTACCCAGAAAGTCGAGAACTCCAAAATTATTTTAAAAATTATATTGCAATGGGCTCATGTATTCAGACCCAAAAGAGTGGACTCCCGAAAAAAATAGCGTGAAGCCCTGGGTCACGTTTAGTTCATGATGTACACATGACATATAATTTAGGAAGATCAGCAATGCCCATTATCAAATAGAAATTATGCAATTACATCATCACCAGAATTTAGAGCCAAAATGGCGTTGACCTTTACCACTTTACATAGAGGTAATACCCTTCTGCCTCTCAAGAAATTATATGGAGGGATAAATACCGAAAGAGTAGGCCCTCTTGATTGTAAATTCTGCAGATAATGAGTTTACTTGTGAGTATAGCAAAATGGTAATGTATTGTTTAACTGATAATTATAGATCAATCATTCATTATAAATTCATTATTATTCTAGTAACCCTATATTTTTAAGGTGAACTGGAATAAGGTTGTAAAAAATTAGCAAAACAGCAACTTATTACACCCAATAAATCTACTTATTGGTCATTAATTTTATCACTCCCCTAATAAACATGAATTAAGCGAGACAACATATAATTTGAACTCTTACTGTCCTCTGATATTGTCATCATAAATTGCAAAGTTCAAAGTCATTAAGATCTAGACTAGGAATAATATTTATGAACCCCCAATAAAGATTTCACATATTGCAAAATAAAATTGTATAGCTGCTATTACATGTAGTTAGCAATATTGTTTGCTTTCAAGATGAGCAGCTCACGTAAGCACCCATATGAAACCGTCTCTCCCTTACCGTTCAAATAAAAGATGCAAATTGTACATTGTTTTAGTCATCACAGACCGCACATGAATAACATCTGGGACTCCATATTTGAGAAGATTTGGTCTACTAACCTTTTACATAGGAAGAAGTGTTGTGAGGTTTTTGTGTTGGAAAAGGAATGCACTTGAAGTCAAAAGGACACAGGAAGAAAATTACTTTTCTTTGACTATTCAAATGTTAGCGGAAATTATAAAGTTACATTCCCTAAATCCGTCCATCTTTTTGATGATGTCACTCTTTGTGAGGATACCGGTGTCATCGACCAGAACTAGAGGCTGCTGGATCAACCATTTCTCTTTGTTTGAGGCCACATAATTGAACCTTGCAGAACCACAATTTAAACCACAACTTCTAGACAATTTCTGCAAACTTTGTCAGAATGTCAAGAGTCACCATTGACTATTTCACCCCTGGACCTCTTCTCCCCTCTCTTCTCTCTCTCCAACTTGACAGCTTACGCAAGAAGTCGCGACCCCATGACCCCACCCGGCACGTCCAGCTGGCTCTGGACATCGTCAAAGAGGAGGGAACGCCCCCAACCTCACGGAAGTACAAGAAGCGGGAAGATGGCCGGCCAAAGGTGCAGATTCGGATCGGGGACGATGAAGAGTCCGAGGAGGAAGGTGATAACGTGGATAGCGGAAGAGATGATCTGAATGAGAATGGTGAGTACAGCTTTATCTTGATATTATCTAGGTATTTTAATATTAAATCATAGGTCATAATTAGCAACATGAAAAAAAAACAGAAAATGTGGTAAGTAGTAGATTTCAAAATCAGAAATTTTCACGATTCATT
Source organism: Mesocentrotus franciscanus (assembly GCA_037976565.1). NCBI lineage: Eukaryota > Metazoa > Echinodermata > Echinoidea > Camarodonta > Strongylocentrotidae > Mesocentrotus > Mesocentrotus franciscanus. The sequence continues at coordinate 4,831,035 of CP137668.1, read as the reverse complement.
AAAGGTGGCAATTTCTACGCTGAGAGAAGTTTCATGAATTATTCAAAATTTGATGTTGAAATTCCACTTTTTTGGTAGCATGAGACATTCCTGAATGTTGATTACTAAAAATCTCTACCTCTCTCTCATTTTCTAACTCTATTATGTATGACTGAAAGGAGAAACACAATGCACAAATTTCCCAAATCAGAACACTACAGGTAATGTTTTTAGTTGAGAGCTGTGAATACAATACCAACCATGATCAGTGAAGTGAAACCACTTGTAAATTGACAATAACCAGTGTAGTCTGTAAACTGCAGATCTATAGTGAACAAAAGCTCTCGAATTATGTTTTGATTATACCACTGTAGGCCTACATGATGAATTCTTGCAATGTAGAGATATAATTGAGCAGTGGGCTTGAATGCCTTATCATCATGTGACATGTTTGAGGTAGCAAATACAGATGTGTTTATTTTGGCTCAACTTCTTTATTTCAGTGGAACATTTATTTATTGAGGGGATTTTATCAGTTCTATTCCCTTTATCCAAAGCTGTGAGTAGATCAGTCCACTGATCAAGTACTATATGTACTAGTCTCTATTGAATTGTAAATCAGCATTTGTTTGTGGTTTAGATTCGTTTGATGAATAAGTTGCTGGTATGTACTGGAAATGTTTCAGCCTGTGGAAGTACCTACTATTTGTATGTAAACATGCATTGTCAGTTTCATGAATGTGGCTACTTGACAAAGAAGGATTAATGAATTAGTTATGTGAATGCAGTGCATTTGAGTAGCTTTGCACCAAGACTTACTCTGAAACTGTTTCAGGAATGCCGGACAAGAAGGCAGTGCCTGTGCATGGTTCCAGTAGCTTTTCTTTAGGATGTGATCTAGAACTTATTTGTGGATGGCATACAAGGAGGCAGTGCTTTTGGTTCCATTAGCATTGCGTTTGGATCTATTCTAGAACCGATTCATGAGTGGCATCAAAAGACAATCCTGGTGGTTCCAATATCTTTTCAGTGGGTCCTACTTTGGAACTGATTCGTGGACAACATACACAAAGGCAGTGGTTGTGGTTCCAGAAGCTTCAAGTTCAGATCCACTCTGGAACTAATGCAGGAATGACACGTGTACAAGAATGCAGTTGTTCCACTAGCCTTCAGTTTGGATTATAGAACCTAGCTAGGATTGTACATCTGGCATACTTCAGCTTCTACTTGAAGAATCTGATGGTATCATTCAAGTGCAACAGTGTCAGAGAAATGTTAAGCTCTGAGTTTGGATAGAATCTTCTATTTTTAAACTGATTTGTGAATGACAGACAAGAATATAATGCATGTGGTTCCAGGAGCTTTGAGCTCTGATCCACTGTAGAACTGATGATTTTACATCTGGTTTACTTTGGTCTCTGCCTGAAGAATCCAAAGATATCATTCTGACAAGTGACAAGTACGTGTGACAGTTGTCCTAGAGATGTTCAAAAACTGTTGAGCATTGCATAACTTTGGGATATTTGCATTGTTATATATACACTGTTGAAAATCCTGGCAAAAATCAACCATTGATGGACAATCGCAATTAAAAAATCAGCAACAACAACAACCAATCAATTGCTACGTATCAAGTCGTATGAAATCCTAGAGTATCTGAAGTAGAATGAATGTAGAGGAAAATGCCAGGAAATTCCCAGAGAAAGACACCAGATATGCTTCCTGGCAACAGGATGGAATCGAACTGAAACAACGTAAGTCACCATGATGTGTAGTTCAGGCTTTAGGGACTTTTCGATTTGCATGTTCACTAGTGGACTGCGACATATGCGGTCATTTTTTAAGCAGGGTTGACGAGGCACGCTGACTGTTGTTTGTTACCTTTTTCGATGTCACATGACGACAACGACGCTCGCTCAGTGAGCGCGAAATTCAATCGAATAGCTAATGATCCAACACCAAATTCGGTGCATGGGACTGTACTAAAAAATTATGCTGCAACAGATTGGCAATGCATAGATAAAATGTGTTCATATTTTATGGATTATTCTGCAACAATTTTAATTTAAAGGAAATTACAGACAAGAGAATGTGTTAATTTGAGAGAATTTATGCTTCCACCACTCTCCAGGTTAGGTCAATAAGGTCCATTTTGTGACTTCAATGTGCTGTTTGGTATCTACAAAATATTGCTTACGAAGATGTACCGTCACAGTTTGCGAATGACGGCAAAACAAGGGTGACCACATTCGAGAATTCTGCTATGAACAAGGAGTTCGTCGATGCTCATGCGCACTGCTTAAAAAATGATGGCATACGTCGCAGTACGTCCACTAGTGATCTCGAACGTGCAAATCGAAAAGTCCCTAATGCTATACACCAAACTTGTGATGACCATAGAGTGAGATAGATGGTGGTTTTGATTTCTAATGTCTCTTTATCTCATCAAAATTGTCATCATCTTAGAGTGTTCAAAAGTCAGCAGTTGTGTCGATTTCTCTTTTGCAGGTGGGAGGAGGGAGTGAAACCAATTCTGGGCTAACTCAATAATATCCAAATAGTGAGGCCAAGTTAAAGGTAAAGACTAGTTTTGGAAACGCCCCTCTCTCAAAAAATGAAATGGAAGCTCTCATTACCAATCATGTGAAAGAATATGTTTTGACTAATACGTGATGATACAAATTTTGCCGGGAAACCGCCTACTAATTGATATATTTGGTAAATTATTATATCTATTTGGACCAAATAGATATCGCGCACATGGTCGCGTAGTCCCATATACATCTTTCTGTGTACAGTGCTTGTAACTTTACCAAGACTATATAGGCCAAATTTCTTATCATTTTGATGATTCCAGAACCTTGCAGTACACACCAATACTTATATGCTAGATGATCAACCTTTTCTGATCGATTCCACAACGTTTCTTTCACAATGCAATCGCATGACCAGAACTGGTCTTTATCTTTAATATTCTTGCATGAAATTTTGCATGAGAATGTTTTATTGGAAACTGAATTCAATTTTCAAGTTTTGATAGAAATGTGTAAAATACAAACAGAATTTTACATTATACTCAGTAGATGTGATATTGAGGGAACTATGTTGCTCTTTCTCTAGTTTCATTATGGCTTATTTAATGAAAATGAAATTGATTCTCGTCCAGGCCAGCTCTGACTTCCTGTTCCCAAGCTGTATGGAGGAAATAGATACTGTTTTGTACATGTACTTATACAATTTCTGTTTTACAACACTGCATTTTGGAAGGAAATTTTACAAGAATGTTCACCCTTATTCAAGCACAGTGCAAGATTGCCAATGTTATGAGGTATTTGGTTGAATCATGGTGGTCATGAGGAGTACACTCATTAGCTCTTGGATGTCAATTAAGGAAAGAGATAAAGAACATAATCAGTTTGAAAGGAGCAATTAATAAGAAATTGTATCATGTTTCAACCTTGCCAGCAATGAGACGGTACCAGGTGCTGTCACAAGGTATGTTGAAAAGCAACGTATTTAATTATTTTTAACCCGATGACTACTGATTACTTTTCTGCCCATAGGCTTAATACAGGAAACATTTTTTTTCCTGTAGGCAATGGGTTGATTTAGAGAAAAATATACTACTTGTTAAATGTTGGTTTTTCTCACCAGTCAGCAAAATTTGTGTGATATTAGAGGTGAGATTATGTATACCTGTATTTTGAAATGTCTGCAAGCATCTTGAAACGGCCTCTGTGGTGTCGTTAATGAATAAGGGGACAACATCAAGTATTTTTGTCCTTACTGGAGCTTTTGTAAGTTGAAATTATACAGCATTGTACTCTTTTAGGCTTTAATCATAATTGGATTCTTCAGAAGTTACTGCTATAAAAGTAAAATGAAGTACTTTGTCAGTTCCGAAATGAAATAGAAATGGCTGTTTGTTTTTCTTTGTTTCATGGAATTCACGTTCAGCCTATTAGTCATTTTCCAAGGAGGGGGTGGGGATGATGTAGCAAAACTGTTCTCTGTTATCTGGGAGATATGCTCCTTTGTTATACGTTTTCTCGTGAACTGGTATAACGTTTATCGTATATTATCAACATCAGACTCAAAACAAAATTGAAACTCTAATCAGACCAGATCAAATTTCCTGTGCGTCTCCTTGTTTAGGGGAAACAGTTATGCAATTTTGATGAGCATGCAAGTTTACAAATGATGATCGTTGTTATTCCTGTGAAAGAATAGATTCCCACTAGTTCTTCATTAGATTTTTCATTGTACTGCTGGACATTGGAAGAACACACAGTTGAATGAGGCATTGATTGGAAAGAAACGTATTAAAAGTAGAGATTGTTTTCAAGTGGAAAACTCTATTAGACGAAGATGAGACGACGCTTGCTCTCGACAGAAGAAGGTATTCTTGAAAAGAAATTGACCATTTGCCTGCTGGAATGGAATTGATGGATGCTGGATTAACTCTTTGGGATCAAGAGAATGAGTACCGGTAGTTAAATGTTTATGCTATTGGAGACCATGCAGCATCGACTATTGAATTCTCTAAGAGGGCGTGTATCTGCAGACATGTATTAAAGATATCTTGATGTGGTTTTGTTTGTATGATTTTGTGTTGAATGCATCAACTCCAAACAACTTTTGCCCTAATTTCAGTGGAAACTAAATCTTGAAGAAAAAAAAACCAGCATTATTACCATATTTGCTTTCTGCACCACTTGGTCCTTTGTGTGGCCTATATTTGAGTTAACATTGAAATACAATAAGGTGACTGTGCTACATGTACCTCATGAAGTTTGTGATTATCAACATGACCTGGGGGGTGATTCACTATAACAGCTAAAATCGATCCCAAATGAGATAAAATCGCTCTTAGGCTCAATATCATTCCTAAGAGCAATATCGCTCTTAGGAACTGATTCACTAAGGCATTTGGGATTGATTTTAGCATTAAAAATCGCTATTAAGGTTAAGAGTGATCCGGATCACTCTTACTAAATACTAGTAGGCCTAGACCTACAGTAGGCCTACTCTCGTCTTAGCCTACACGTTCTGGCAAAGTCAAAGACAAAACTGTCAAAGTGAAGCTAAATTAGAGCACACGTACAAGAGGAAGATAGATATTTTTAGTCACTGTTAAAGTGATATATTGAATTGTTTTGATTTATACTATGATAGGGTAGGCCTAACTCAACTTAGTGCAAAAAAACATATGTAAAAGACTAAAACACTAAAGTAGTAAAGGCCAAGACTAAAGTTAGTCCGCTTTCTGCTACATATGCTAGCTGCATGGGGACGGTAGGTCTAACTTACGTACATTAGTCATTACGTAGATCTAGGCCCTACGTTAAATCCGGCATTTTACTTGAAACAAGCATAAAGAAAGACGAACTATACCCACAGAAAATCGTATGAATCCTCACACTGCTACATGAAACAGTCATGAATGATTTTTGTCATGTCTTATGCAAAATTTCACACAGCTTTCTTCTAATGTTAAAACAAAATCAACATAGAAATGAACGTCATTGACAAATTAAGCGATGATAGCTAGCTAATTATCGTTATGTCGATCGGCTACGCGATTGATTGATGCCCAGTGACCAAAATTTGAGTCTGTTGATTGGTTGGATTGATCGCGCACATGAATATTCATATGCGCGCATGATTATTCACGCTGGGATTGATCCCAGCCTAAAAGCGATTTAGTGAACCAGTCAGGTAGAATCGATTTTAAGCTGGGATTGATATCAATCCCCAAAATTGCTCTTAGGAACGATATCGTTCCCAGTTAGTGAATCAACCCCCCTGTTGCCTGTTGGTGTTCGGACAAAATGCAGTACTTTTTCCTTTGAAAGTCCTGTATTCTGGGTTTTGGAAGTGATTTCCATATTTTCCAGGTTTAGCAGTACTAAATTCAATACCTAAAATAGGACTAGGATCAAAGTGATCTGTCTCTGATGAATATGGTGAAACTCAGATCATTGACCACATAGGCCCGTATTCTGAAGTCGTGTCTAACTTAGTCATGTCTAAAGTTAAACAACTTAAATGCGAGGTCGCGTCTAAGTCCTGTCTAACTAAATTTCGTATTCTGAAGTCGTGTCTAAGTAGCGTCTCAGAATTAAACACCTGTTTAAGTCCTGTCTAAGTCGTGTTTAACTACAAAGTGGTGTTTAACTTTAGTCACGACTTCTGCGCATGCCCAGTAGGCGTTAATTCTGACATTTTTGCAGAGGATAGACCGAATGCGCATGTGTGCGCGCAGCGGATAACGCGCACAGCTGTGCTGCCATGGTGATGTGATTGTGATATCGATATCGACTGCATGTACTGTGTACATTATTTACGTACACGTACACACGTACTGCATGCACTGTGTACTGGGCTCAGTATAAACACAGTTCACTAATAATATCAGTGCGTCAATGCTCGGAAAATACAGAAAAGAAACTTCTCCAACAGAATGGATAGTTTAGTATAGATTATGGAATTTCCAAGATGTCACCATTAGCTAAGAATATTTAATATTATCGTGAAAAAAATATAGGGCTCCGCGAGAAAAATCCTGCAAAACGTATTTGAAATTTTAGAGGGTGCATGTACCATCGTTCTCCCCTGCAAGTTCGGGGTCTGCAAGTAGAGTGTACCGCACACGTTGAAAAGCAGCAGAATTGCGCTCTTAAACAGGACTTAAACAACCCCTCGCAGTTGTCTAAAGTTAAACAGGACTTAGACAGGAATTCGCGTTTAACTTGACTTAACCACGACTGCAGAATACGAAAAAGTTAGACACGACTTCGTGTCTAAAGTTAGACCGGACTTAGACAGGACTTAGACAGGACTTAGACAGGACTTTAGACAGGACTTTAGACAGCTGCTGTTTAGTTAAACAGGAGTTAGACACGACTTCAGAATACGGGCCAGAGTCTCTAGTTACAATATCGACAAGTCTCCTTTTGAATTTGATGAAGACATGGGACATGACAGGCTTTCAGCAAGCCATACCCAATAACTTCTGTTGATGAATGTTGGCAGCCACATGAATGAATGAAAGAAGAAGGCTCTTCAATTATTGTGCAAATCAAGCTTGCTGTTCAATAATATAGTTCTGTATTTTAGGGAAGAGGTGACGTGGAAAATTATTGGCAATGTTCAAATATGAATAAGATATGCATTACAGAGCTTTAATTTTGATGATTTATCCTCCTTGTTTTTCTTTTGTAGGCTACAGTGGAAGGAGAAGAGGGAATTTTAATGTCACTCAAGAGAAATTTCCTATCAATATCAAGAGAGCACATGAACCTCATGAGGTAAGCTTTCCAACTTCAAATTTGATTTTAATTTTTATACTTGAATAAACATATCAAAAGCAAGTGCATCATTTAAATTCTGAAATTGGATTGTATTTGATATATCTAAAGAAAGAGTCGGTTTTGTGTATAAGTAAAACAAAATTATCACAAAAATTACTTCTCTTCTTGGTTGTCATTAAAAATAAACTCTATTTTAAAGGGAGGACTTGTGAACATTTAAATCAAATAATACATCTAGGGAAAAAGTATGAGAAAATGATTTCAGGGGAGAAAAATACAAATTGATGAATTTTCTATACTGTACATTGTGTGTATCAGTCGTCAGAACCATAAAAATGTCACAACTTTCATGTTCATCGTCAGACTTTTCTCAACACTTACACTCACCCAATTTTGTTATTATTGAAATCATCTTGACATCAGGGTTGACTTCTCCTTTTAAAATGATTGATCTCAAACAACTTTAAAACAAATAATTTCCTTTATGTATGATGTTTTATTTTGTGGTACACAGCTCTTTGTACAGCTGGACTCCTGGCAGTACAACCATAACCAGTCCGAGGAGGGCTTTGTTGAGAAGATCTGGAAGGAGACGGCGAGATGGATCAAGTTTGAGGAGGATTGGGAGGTAGGCTCAGAGAGGTGGGGTAAACCTCATGTAGCCTCCCTCACCTTCAACAGCTTACCCCAGCTCAGGAAGGGGCTAGAAAATGGTAGGTGCAGCCCTTTAGCCTTGTTCTCACATTGTGATGATATTATAACACAATATTTGGTTTTGTCTGAAAGTAAATAGTGCCACCTTGTGTTCATATGGTTACAATGTACCTTATAATGATTGAAACGTATGCTGTATGCTGTATGGTGTTACAGATGGAGTAATTTACTGATTAGTATGTCTCGACCATTAAATTTTCTATAAAGGCTGTACACAACCCAATGTCAAGCTTATCATGCACATGTCACTGTAAACAGCCTCAACCCCCGCCAAAAAAAACAAACAAAAAACCTGCCATTGCAAAAGTTACATATCACAGTGCTAAACACACTGTTAAAATGAGTACATCTAGGGGTTCTTTATTAGCAGTTCTCATTTTCCCCTTTTTTCAAAAATTCATTTATATACTCTTAGAATGGTGAGCCAATGCAGAGCAGTTTGTTGAGGAAGTTTTCTTCATCATTTGCAAATAAAACTTGAGACTACCATAAACCCACTTGCCCAAAGCAACCAAATCAGATGCTGAAGTAAACATAAAATAATATTTGTACCTGTACCTCAGTCTTTGCATTAATTATTAATTTCTTGCAAATGAAGTTGACCTTTACTGTGAAAGGGTTTTGGTCACTCCACGACTGCAAGTCAAATAAATGGAAAAAAGGGGGGGGGGTGGTGGGATGAATGTAAAATTCAGTTTAAGTTTTATTTGATTCTGTGTGACTATATTTTCAAATACTACCAGAATGAAGATTATAGATTTTATAGATATATATATATACACATTAGATGAAAGATTTAAAAAGTGTTTTCCATTGATGTTGTCAGGATTGATGCTGTTGGATTGTAAGAGGACCACCTTACAAGGCATCTTTGATGCTATCTTAGACGGTCTGGAGGAGGAACACAACATGGGTAGGAACGATCGTATGCTCATCTCTAAGATGCTCAAGGCAAGCGCTGGCAGGTTAGTAGTCTCTTACTCGCTCACCATAGTCCCATTGTATAAAGACTTAACCCTTTGATTCCTGGAAGCTGTGGTTCTGGTATAAAGTCTGTTGGTAAGAGATCATTCAGTAGTTAGAGGGTACTTGAGGAAATAACACTGTATAGAAAGTTGGCTTGAGTAGAAGCAGAAAAGTCTGAGAAATATTTAATAGTGAAAGCCTGAGGAGAATTGGGCATTGAATTAGAAAGTTATGGATTTTTTTTTTAAACTGAGATTATACTGATGATATGGAAAATCTCCCATTGGCAGTGCATTCATTTTGTATGATGTCATAGTAGATACTCTCCATTTGTTTTGTACTTTTCCTTATTGAAAATTGAGAAAAGAAGTACTTAAGAGTAATTTGGGGTAAAAAAAGAAGAAGAAAAAAGAAGATACGTGATGTTTTCCATATTATTAGTGATCTCAACTTTGAACAATTTCAATACTTTCTTATTCTTTTGATCTTTCTGGGGCTTACATATATCTATCTCTCTGATGTTTCTCTTTTTACTCATACCAAGCATCTTTGAGGAGTCAATTCCCTTTATTTCATAGATCTCATAGTTTATTTCATGTACACAAACATATTCTTCCATCAGTCATCATTAGGTGTAGGTTATTCTTTTTTCATCTTTAATATCATATCCTTACTTGTCATTGTGATATGTTAGGCCACCCATTTACCCACTTAGTATTACTAATCTAACCCAGTTGTCATGACATAATCTTCTCATAATACATACCGGTATCGCTATTGGTCTCCGATAAATAAAACGTAACAACAGTATCGTAACCATATAGACCAGTGTCAGAATTGGCACCAGCCATACAGTATAGGCACATGTCACAATGAGAAAGATATTCCAGTGATCCTAAATTCTCCTTAAACATGAAATGTATTGCATACAAATTGAAGTTAGGGTCCATGATATCGCAAGAAACCACAAGGACTCAAAAGTAAGTATTTTGACAAGGGATACATAAAACTGGTAAACATAGCAGTTATTTTTCAACATGTTGGGATAATGATTGTGCTATTGATTACAATTCTCATTGCCTTCATGGACTCATCAGCTCTCATCAGCATCATTCTAAATTGCTAAGAGGAATTAGGTAAGCTAGCTAGAGACTCTTCATGTATCAACAGTTTCATGCGATCATCATCGGTGGCTTAATGACATTTGCTCTAGCGACATTTGCTCTGCCAGGGTCTCTATTTCATGACAAATCTAGGGTTTAGGTTAGTGTTTCAAGTGAGTTTTAAGAAGAACTCAACACTAACAGGTGTGTAGTGTGAAGAGGCACCAAACTTTTCACTCTGGACCCCTCCCCCCCCCAAAAAAAAAATGAAAGTTAGAATTTAAACATTTCCTGCCCCCTCCATTCACAAAGACTCTCAAAAATTTTATTCCGGACACCTACGGTAGTGAGAAAAAATCACGGTAGTGTAGGGCTACTTGGGTTTATGGTTAGGGTTGGACATTATGTTGGCTCAAGGGTTGAAGTTGGGAATTTGACCCCAGCAGTGAGTGAGCTTCGAGCAAATGTCAAAGTTCATCTGTTGTGCTACTTCACCATCCCCCTCCCACCCTACTGCCCTCACTGTCACTGCTGTCATCAAGCGTACTCTCGTCTCAGTAATGCACATTGTTGGTTGTTTTGTTTGTTTGTTTTACCTGACTGCTAAGAAAGCATGTGTGTGCTTGAAAGTAAGCAACCAGGGGACCGACGGCTTAAGTCCTCTCCGAGGGACTTGGTAATGAGGATAGATGCCTTACCAAAGGGCATTGGTGCATGGACTTGGTTTTGAACCCGGGACATCCTGGTTATGAGACCACTGCTCTACCACTAATTAGCCATCATGCCTCTGTGTCAATGGGTAGAGCTGAAAGTGCCTGCTGAGAGGCAGAAGGGAATATTAAATTGTCTTCTTTAATACAGAGTTAATGACCTTCTAGCTCCAAATAGATTAGAAGTGACTTTCTGTGTTTATAAACAAGTGCATTTGCTGTCAATGTGGAGATATTTGCAGTTCTGTGATTGCTTTTCCATCCCTTTCTCCCACGGGCGTTGTTTTGACTAACCTCACTTAATACAAATGACCATGACCACACATTATCTCTGGCATGCACTTCTGGTATCTCTATGTACCTTCATTTTAGTTTGGTGGTGCTGTGCTGTTGTCAAATAGTAATGGAAATACATGTATGCTATTTCTCTCTCCACCGCCCCCTCTCTCCCTTCCTCTCTCCTCTCTCTTTATCTCTTTGTCTCTCCTCTCTCTCTCTCTCTCTCTCTCTCTCTCTCTCTATCTTTATCTCTCTAACTCTTTTGAATCTTGATCCTTTGTTGACTACAACTGTTCAGGACGGATTAATGGCAACAGTGTGTACATAGTATTTCAGTGTCTGCTTCTGTGTTTGAATGTACGTACATTTTTTAAATTTTTTTTATTTTAAAAAATATTTTACTGTATATACATTCATGTATTTCTGTGTTTGACTGTACATCCATCATTTTCATTCTCTATATATCTTCCAGCAACCCAGAAGAGTCAACTGGAATCGTGAGAGCATCCATAAGACGGCTGTCTACCATTGCTGATTTCAGCCACCACCGCGGCGCCCACCAGCATCAGAATCCGCCAAACTCCTCCCCCTTAACCACCAGTAAATCCATGAGCGCCATGGAGGATACCAGTCGTATCAATGGCAATGGGGTAGGTGGTGGAATTTTTTCCTGTCATGAACAAATCATTTGACATTTTCCAAGCTGAGAAAGATGTTGTAAATGGCTACATGGTCACAAAGACAGGGGAAAATATAGAATTTAAGTATGGAATTTAGATATAGAATTTTAAGATTAAATACTCAACATATAATTCTGAATCCTTTCAGTGGTTGCCATGGCTTTCTAGATTTTTGGGGTCATATTCAATGGTTTCATTTACTAATATTCCACTGATCTTGGGCAGGCTGTTCCTTGGGAGGGCATTTTAATCATTTGGAGATGATTTCATTATCATTTGAAGTGCACATCTAGAGGAATATATCAAGATATCTTTGGCCTATTATTCAGTGGGTAAATGTTCAAAAGGTCGTTTTGCCCAAGAGACATTCTAACGAGGAAAAGACTGAATTATGTTAATATGAATTGATTGAAAAAAGAAAAAAAAGCAGTGTTTGCTTCCACATTTTTCTTCTGAAGTTAAATCATTCATTAGGTTCATTAGGTTCAATAGCCTTTAAACTGGATCTGCAATAGTGAACAAGGTAGCTAAAACTTTATTTGCTATTATCCACTTGTAGTTCACAGAATTGGAATCCAAGGTCTCCATGATTGAAGCTCACAGGCAACAGGAGAAAATCACCCACCTCAAGGTCGGTGATAATGATAACAGGCCGCCCATTAACCGCAACCTATCTTCTGCAACGCTAGCTGCCATACAGCAGCACAAGTCTGATGGCATCATCAAGAAGATCCCGCCGGACTCTGAGGGTGCTCTCGTGATGGTTGCGAGGGAGGAGTACCTTGAGGCGCCGTACATGGTCCTGGTGAGGCTGGATGAACCCATCCTCTTTGAGAACTTGCTGGAGGTGCCAATTCCATTAAGGTAGGTCAAAAGAGGGAGAGAGGGGGTTGAATTGCGCAAGAAAGGAAAGGAAATACAGAGAGAAAGAGAGAGAGAGGGAGGGAGAAGAGAACAGACATCTTCTACAATATTTCAATTTTAGGTGTATTTACATACCAAATTACATATTTACATATTTGCTCATTGATGCTTCCCATTGGGTAGCTGTGGACATGAAACTTTGTTTAACAAATCTGGCTTGATTTTTTTTGTTTTTTTGACTGGTCGCAGTGAAATTCCCAATTCCTGAAAGTGTACTAATCACAAAAGCATGATTTGCTCTTGATCTCAGGTTCCACATTGCTGTGCTGTCTTCAAAATTGAAGCATGAAATATTACAACTACAAAGAGATATTACAGTTAAATACACTCTCAGTAAACATAAAAATGGTTTGTTGAGTAGAATAGGCAACGCACACATGTGCACTCCCATAGAATATGGTGCAAAGCCCAAGTCAAACGTGGGTTCTGAGCGCGGGGTTATATGTTATCCTTTAATTTCTTCATACTCCTTAAGTTTTAAACTATAGAATGCCATTTTAGGTCGATTATATACATTCTACATACAGTTATACACAAATTATTTCCCCACATGATTTGTACACTTCAAAATTCATGTACCATTTACTGTTAAAACATCAGAAATTATGAATTATAATTTGATTGCCTCTTATGCTTTGAGTCCCAAAAGCAATCACTCTGCTATTTTATTTTTTTCTCCATCAGGTACATCTTCCTGGTAACCGGCCCTCCCATGCCAACCCTCAACTACCACGAGGTGGGCCGCGCCCTCGCTACTCTCTTCTCTGACGAGGTCTTCCGGAACATCGCCTACTCCGCCCGAGAGAGGAAGGACATCTTGGTAGGCATCAATGAGTTTCTCAACGACACCATGGTGCTACCGCCAGGAGATTGGGATAAGGAGCTACTGATGCCCATCACTAGGTTACAGAAGAGAGAACAGGAGAAGGTGAATAGGAGGAGGAAGACGCTGAAATTGAAGGAGGAAGATACAGCGGGTAAGGGATAAAATATAGATGTATGTTTGAGATAGAACCATTATGTTCATGCTAAGTTGTGTTGATGTTATTATTGATAAGGCTCTGAGGAATATGAAGTACTGTTGGCAACTGCTTTGGATAATTCTCTAATACCAAAAATATGATGGTAAGGCCAGGTTTATGAAAATATACCTAACCATTTTCAATCAATGTGTTTTATAGGTGCTGTTCAAAATTTTGACTCTGCCATGAATTAAATCATTTCTCATTCTGGCCTTATAGTGTAATGAAAAAACAGGAACTACTTTAATACTCACATTCTAAACTCTGTTTATCTCATACCAGCCTTGCAGCAGTTCCTAATATCAGAGAAGATCTATGGAGACCCCCTGCAACGTACAGGATGCTTGTTCGGTGGTCTCTTCCGAGACATCAGGAGAAGATATCCCCACTACCTCTCTGATGTCTTAGACTCCATTAACATTACCTGCCTGGCTGCCTTTGTCTTTCTCTACTTTGCATGTCTCTCACCCGCTATCACCTTTGGTGGTATTTTAGGTAGGTTGACAATCCTTGTGCCACTTTGATGATCTGAGGTTTGCGCCCGAGACATTTGCTTTTAGCTTTATTTTGCCAGGGGTCTAAGGTTAGGGTTGCGATTGGGTTTAGGGTTAGGTTATAGTGTTGGGTGACTTGGGTCCAGGTTTGAAGTAAGGTATTAAGCTAGTGTTAGGAATTAAGCATGGAGCAATTGTTGCTAGACCTTGTGCCATTGGTTGATGGTTTCCATACCCCTCCCCCTCCCCTCCCCAAGTTTTCAGTCAGAATGTATCTGTTGATGGAAAAGATGTATCCTGCACATTAGCATGTTGTTTCGTATCTCCTTGTCCAGTCCCCAATACTTTCTTGATTGCTTTTATTTTGGCAGGGCAGCTTTGTAATAGCCAGGGTAATAATAGTACTTTGAAGAATCATTGAGCATCACCTGGGTTGGATATGTCATGTAAATTTAGCTCTTAATGTAATGAAAAAATTGTTTATCAAATAAACTCATATTTTGTCACTATTTATTTCATTAGGCCATCATTTCACTAACTTGTGCTATTCTTGACTATCTTAATATCTTTACAGGTGAGATGACGCAGGGTTTGATGGGCGTGTCGGAGATGATCATCTCCACGTCTCTCAACGGCATCATCTTCTCTCTACTCTCAGGGCAACCACTCATCATCGTTGGTCCTACGGGTCCAGTGTTGGTCTTTGAAGAGAACCTCTTACTGGTAAGGGTATGAAGGGGATGTGGAGGATGGTGATGTGATGATCTGTTGGTCATGGTCATATAAATTACTAGTAATCGTATGGTAATGGTAACTGTTTGATGATGGTGGTGGTGATATACTGGCAGTAGTGATGCGGCAGTAGTGAAAGTGGTAATTATGGTGGTGGTAATTTTTTTTTCTTTCCTCAGCAAAAGTGTTAGTATGAATGAAAGATTCAACAATTTTTTGGATGATGATTTTTTAGGGGGACACAATACTAACCATAGAAATGTTCATTATGCCAAAGTGGTCTTCCTTGTAATAAACTTCTACAGCAGTTAAGATAATGTTTCTCCTCACCACTTAAAACCAGTGTACAGTCATCTCAATATTACAGCTATTTTAGAATGATAATTACTGATGAAATTGGCTTGAAAATGATTACTACAGGTAGTTAGAAGCATTTTCTTTTCTTTGATGACAACATACTATGTAGAACATGAAAATTAATAGATGATTATTGATAATGATGTCTGCTTTTTTAAACTTCTGTTTATAGTTTTCTAAGGCGATGAATATTGAGCTGTTACCATTTCGCGCATGGATCGGTATATGGACGTTTCTCATAGCAACCATCTGCGTGGCAGTAGAGGGCAGTGTTCTAGTGCGACATTTCACCAGATTCACTGAAGAAATATTTGCTCTTCTCATTTCCATCATCTTTATTTATGAGACTGTTAGTGGACTGAAATATGTAAGTTTTTGTTTTCTTTTACTTTTTATCATTGATTGATGAATTAAAACAATATAAATATTTTATTTTCAAGAATCAAAAGAAGGCTTGTATTTTGATAGTAATTAACAGACTTGTATGAGTTAGTTCCAACATGTAGGGGGAAATTTCAATCTTTCATGTGAACTGTCTGTAAAACAGCATCAGGGCACTGCTTCATTTTCTGGCCAACAAGAAATGTGTAAAGTCAATGTCAAATACAATTCATACATTGCAAGAAGGTGTTATCTACCCAGTAAGAGTACTGCTAAAATTGTCTTGCTCCTCAAAGTTCAATGATTTGAAATTTGTAACTTCAGATTGGCTCTTAACTAGGTGCATTATATTGCATGCAGCCATGGTAGTCACTCCCATGTATTAAACACCATGTTAATGTAATAACAAATTACTTTATTATATAGAGAATTGTTCTGGAGAATTCTTGATATTAGCTTTCAGAATATAATCTCTTCTTTGTTTTCTCACTTTCTATTCCTCTCTTGCTTGGTGTTTCTGTCTCTCTCTGTCTCCGTCTGTCTGTCTCTGTCTGTGTTGCTCTGTCCCTCTGTCTCTCTCTGTCTCTGTCTCTTCCTATCTCTCTCTCTCTGTCTCGCTCTGTCTCTCCCTGTCTCTCTCTGTCTCTCCCTGTCTCTCTCTGTCTCTGTCTCCCTGTCTCTCTGGATTTCTCCGTCTCTCTCTACTCGCATTC
The DNA here is from genome assembly GCA_037976565.1 of Mesocentrotus franciscanus. Taxonomy (NCBI): domain Eukaryota; kingdom Metazoa; phylum Echinodermata; class Echinoidea; order Camarodonta; family Strongylocentrotidae; genus Mesocentrotus; species Mesocentrotus franciscanus. The sequence goes on along the minus strand of CP137668.1, from coordinate 4,814,668 downwards.
ATGTCATCCTCTAGGTGGCATGTCAGAATCCCTTTCAGGAGAATTACTGCCTAGCTGATCTGAACACCACCATGTACCCTCCCATTTACAACTCATCCAGCATCTACGCAATACCCACCGATGTCAACCTAGTCCCACATTTCAACGGCACTACCTCCCCATTCCTCAGCTCCATCACAAGCTCGTCAACACCACACCGATTTGATGAACATGTTACATATTTTGACATTATGATGAACGCTACGGATCATTATGGAGAGGATAAATATAGCGAGAAAGGAGGGAAGAAGAAGAAGAAGTGTTATGTACCAGATGGATGGGATCCCAAGCCCAACACAACACTCATGTCAATTATTCTGACGTTTGGCACATTCTTTATAGCGTTCTTCATCCGGCAGTTCAGAAACAGCAGATTCTTAGGGAGAACGGTATGATGATTGTTCCTTATAACAAACGTTTGGTTTTGCAGATACGATGTGATGGAACTGCTCTAAAGTATTCAAGTTCATTTCAAATCCATACTTTTTTATGCACCACAAGATATAAAATCTCACTGTGATATTGGAACTTTTAATCCCTTTGGTCAAGTTGATTTTATAAAGTATGAAAAGAACATTATACCCTATATAGATCTTTAAGTTGAGATCCGATTTTATCAGTTTACAGAGGTATGTAAGGAGTTAATGATCTATTTCCCTTTGACTTGAAATATTCAGATTTAACATGTATAGTTATGGACTCTTGTACATGAAGCACGATATTTCTCATTTTGAACTGTGTAAAATTCATACAATATGATTTCTCTATAAGAAATAATATAGGGCTGCAAACCACTTATGGATGTATTATGGATAAATAGCATAAAATCCTTTAACAGCAGTAGACACACATTTTCCTTCACTATTTTGATAATAATGGATCTGTTTCTTGACTAATAAATTTTCTTTCTTTTTACTACAGTCAAGAAGAGCTTTTGGTGACATTGGCATCGCAATAGCAATCACTGTCATGGTTACCATATCATACATCACCAAGAATGTCTATCTCCAAGTGAGTTCATAGAAACGGTTTTGCGTTATTCTTACGTTTATGCTTTTTATCTCAAAACAGATACGTTATATATATAAGTTTTTTTGTTTGTTTAATGCAGTGAAACCTGCTTTAGTGACCACATGTATAGATAGACCACATTTTCTGTTCCCCTGACTATTTTTTCTCATTGAAACATGTACTATAGGAACCTGTACATAAAGACCACCTGCCTGTAAAGACAGCTGTCCTTGTCCCCTTGAGCAGTCTTTATATACAGGCTTCACTGTAAAAAAAAGGAATTACGCTGCAATTTACTCAGGCACAACTTGCAGAGCCATGGCAGATTTCTTGCTTACAATAGAATTGTTATATTGTTATGAGAGATAAACTGTCCCCTGCTTGAGGCTTGTCATTTTTCATTAAACATTCAGTCATGGTTCCTTCTTATATTCCAAATACACTTCAACAGTTCACCAATCCTTGAATATTCATTAAAATGGGCCAATCCCAACATAATATTATGTGATTATAATCCTGTACCATTGTTATTGACCCACAGAAACTAAGTATTGGCAATGGTTTTGCTCCTACGGATCCATCCAAGAGAGGCTGGGTTATTAATCCAATGGGTATGAATCAGCCCATGCCAATGATTGCTATTCTGGGGGCTTCGGTACCGGCATTCCTTGTCTTCATCCTACTCTATATGGAAACTCTCCTCACAGGGTAAGTGTGTAGTGGAGAAGGCGATTATGATGAGGATAATGATGATGAGTGAGATAATGAGGATGCAGAGATGTTCGTGGTAAATGAGAGAGGTGATGATTATGGTACTAGTTGGGATTATAATGATAATGATGATGATGATGGTGGTGGTGATGGTGATGATAATGATGGAGGTGATAATGATGGAGATGATAATGACAATGATGACGATAATGCTGCCGATGATGAAGATGTTGATATAGTTGATGATGATGATGGTAGTTATGGCAGCTGGTGGTGTTGGCCACAGGGATGATGGTGGTGACGGTAATGATGATGTTGATAGTGTTAGTGGTGATTACGATGAATATGATGAAATTAATATTTGTCGTAATTACGGTCTTGACACTCCTTGATTAAAATTTATAATGAATTACATGTATTTCAGACTAACATTGAATAACAAATTATTATCTGGCTTAATTTCCGCATTTTCCACCTCTTCAGGGTCATTGTCAACAAGAAGGAGCACAAGCTCAAGAAAGGCACCGGTTTCCATCTTGACATGTTCATCATGGGGTTCCTCACGGCCCTCTCAGGAATCCTAGGTCTCCCTTGGATGTGCGCTGCTACCGTCCGGACAGTCTCCCATGTAACTAGTCTCAGCGTCATGACCAGGACAGATGCTCCTGGTGTGAAGCCAAGACTGGATCACATCAAGGACCAGAGGATGACCAATTTCTTTGTCAGTCTTGCCATAGGTCAGTTTCAATGATAATAATTTATCAGTTTCTTAAAGATACATTTAGGCTCCTGTATAAAAAGCTAGGGGGTTGAGAGAATTCAGCAGTGAATCGGTTTAAAGCCACTATTGACTTTCGGTGATAAAAATGCATTTTAGAGACACTGGCTTGAATTTCTTTCTGCTTGGACCAGAAATATATGAAGGAACTCACAAACATTTGCTGGAAATATGTTCACTAAATTGCACAACTCATATAGTTTGATATATAGAGATGATCATTTGATTTATCACAAAAACGGTGCATGTATATTTTCAGCTGTTTCTTAAACCCTTACATATACTGCAGTATTAAAATGGAGTGTGGATTTCTTTCACTTTAAAAGACTTTTGTTGCCCCTTCAAATGACTTTGAAGAAGACTGTGACCTTGTAAAATATCAGTATATGAATGACATTCTATTTGATGATTGACAGATATTAACAAGAAATCTACTGTTAGAATTTTAATTGAAAAATATTATGGTGAAATTTACAATAAGAATGACAGGTGGGCTGCTGTAATGAACAATCTTGTTGATTTGGAATGTAGGATGGATGAGGCATGTTGTACATTACAGGAAGGGTTATTGATTTCATTCTGGAAGGGTAGTTTGTTACATTCTTCTCCAGTCATGACCTCTCTACTTGTGTATGATATGAAGCAGGTCATAATTATTAAAGGTCATATTGCCTGTTTGGAGCCAGAAGAGCATTGATTTGTATACTTTAACACAGAGTTAACACCCTTCTAACTCTCAACAGACGATATAATGCTTTTGAATCCAATATCATAATAAGATCAAGATAAGGTCAAAAGGAGCAAAGTGTACTGGCACTTATATCAACCAATGATTACATGCCTAATACATGAGAAGTGGCAAAAGTAATATTTAATTGAAGACGTAGTTGAAGAGAAATTTAAGACATATTTATTCTCACTTCATTAAATCATTCAGGAAGTATTAATCTATTATGTTTTGATGGACTAAACAGGATGGAAATTTCTCACAAAGTAATTTTTTATCTTTCTTAATTTTTACCAACTTTAAACTGATGTTCCTTATTATATTCGGTTTCAATGGTTTCTAAAAGACTAATGTTAAGTCTAGGTATTCTAACAAGTGATGCCTTTTCAATTAGGCGTTACAAAAACAAATGTTTTCTTGCCCTTTGCGACCGACCCACAAATTTTGAAATCTAAGGTCGGCTTTTTAAAAAAGTTCTTTCTTTTTTTTACCGTTTTTTAGAAAATAAATGTTTAATAATTAAAAAAATTATGGATTAAAGCATTCAAAACTGAGAAATATCAGCCCAAAGAGGGAGAAAAAAGAAGAAAAGAAGAAAAAAAAAGATTTCCTACCGACCGACCCATGTTTTGGCACCTAGGCAATACAACATCTTTTTTTTTTTTATAGGCCTTATGGTGGATCAATGGATCATTAAAAAATCGCTTCACAAAATTGTTTTATCTTTCAAAATTCCAGTAATTATTTACTTTTTCTCTCAACACTATTTCCTTTAATTGTGTTCAAGTTTTGAAGATAACTTAAAATTCCCTTTCAACAAAGCTATGTAAAGAACTTTTATTAATTTCGTCTTCTTGATGTTGTTGTGATGCACAGGTTTATCATTATACATGGCGCCGTTATTAAGAGAGGTGCCTATAGCCGTTCTTCTAGGAGTCTTCATGTATCTGGGTCTGTGTTCATTGAGTGGTCTTCAGATGATTGAAAGGATAAAAGTCTTCTTCATGCCAAGTAAACATCATCCTGATGTCAAGTATATCAGAATGGTAAGTAGATGAAAGGTGTGATGGATGGATTGATAGGTGTGTGCATGGATAAATGGATTGATGGATGGATGGTTGGATAGATAGAAAGATGGTTGGATAGGAAGGTGGATGGATGGATGGATGGATGGATATTATTCATAAATATAATACACGATTTTCCAACAAATTTCATTTATGGTCTGTTAAGTCTAGTTATGAAGCTAAATCAATGAGATATCTAGGTCCTAAACAGTGGAATATGATTCCCAAAGTAATAACGAAATCTCAATTCATATCTTCAGTGGTTTTACAACCATCTCTGTGTCTCAACATAATGCGAATAAAGAATACTATTTAAAGCTAACCTACCTTCCTAATTTGAAGGGAAGAGATTTAATAAAAAGTGTCGATTTATTACGCAGGAGATCTTTTCTGAGCAAGGTAGCTAGGCCTCCAAAGCGCTGACATAATTCCCTTCGGTAACAATGGCTGCGCGAGTCCAAAGGCCGCATTGCGACATAATCCTTTTCTTCGGTAGCAATGGCTGCGCGAGTCCAAAGTCCGCTTTGCAACATAATCCTTTTCTTCGGTGACAATGTCTGCCCTAGTCCAAAGTCCGCATTGCGACATAATCATTTTCTTCGGTAACAATGGCTGCACGAGTCCAAAGTCCGCATTGCGACATAATCCTTTTCTTCGGTGATTGACAGGGGCGCGCAAGTCCAAAGTCCGGGACTGTACCGACTCAGGCTTATTTGTGTGAGTAAAATCACCAAAATAAATGCTAGCTAGGTATTAAGTTTTATTTTAAATATTAAAAAAACAAAAAAAACATGGCGTCCGAGTATTCGAGTATTCGCAGGCAAGACTGGGAGTGTACTCGAGTACCTCATTACACGGTTATGCACAGCCTTAATAATTTGTGTTCTTCTCTATTTCACTTTCTCGTGTCTTATAGATAGTTGAAGTGTATGTACTTTGCTTATTTAACTTAATTTATTGATGTGTGCCTATAATATTTTGTATTTCTTTTTGTTTGTTTTTTATTTTGTAATGGGCGATCCAACCTCACAGGTTTTCGCAACCTTCATGGAAAGCCCCGCATATAACCCTTGTAAACATAGTTAGAATTTACTGTTACTTTGTATATTTTGATTTTTATATTGCGAAATAAAATTGAATTGAATACCCCTTGTAAATTTGATGTTTTTTATGTTCACGTAAGTCAAGAATAAAAGGTGGCCTGGTTGAATTAGGGCCTTTGTTAAATACTTTTAGATGTAAGCTTTAATATGTCACATTCTCAAGAAATTTAAATCGTGAAATCAATTTTTCACATACTTGAAAATTTACAAAACTTGGTAAGGCTATGAATAATTTAGTTGTTAACTGTATATGTAGTAACACAGAAAGAACTGAACTTCCAATTGTTTCTTCTCCAATCTTACACCAGGTGAAAGCATGGAAGATCCATCTGTTCACCTTCATCCAGCTGGTGTGTCTAGTAGCTGTCTGGATGATCAAGACTTCCGTCATCGCTATTTGCTTCCCGTTCTTCTTCATCCTTCTCGTCGCAATCCGCAGGCTCATGAGGTTCATCTACACTGACCAGGAGCTTGAAGCGGTATAAGCATTCATCCTTTCTTATTACTGGACTTTCCAGTCTAGTTGAAAGACTTATTCAGAACAATATTCCACAGTCACGCTGACAAGTTCAACACCAGACTGACAATAGACACACCAAAAGTTACATAAATCTGAATGGTCAAGTTATTGGTCTGTTTGAAGTTGCTGTGTTGGTGTAACTAGGATAATGATATTTTGCTTTTCATGACAAGCCTCTGGGAAGCTCTTTTGCTTTTCATGACAAGCCTCTGGGAAGCTCTTTTGCTTTACATGACAAGCCTCTGGGAAGCTCTTTTGCTTTTCATGACAAGCCTCTGGGAAGCTCTTTTGCTTTACATGACAAGCCTCTGGGAAGCTCTTTTGCTTTTCATGACAAGCCTCTGGGAAGCTCTTTTGCTTTTCATGACAAGCCTCTGGGAAGCTCTTTTGCTTTTCATGACAAGCCTCTGGGAAGCTCTTTTGCTTTTCATGACAAGCCTCTGGGAAGCTCTTTTGCTTTACATGACAAGCCTCTGGGAAGCTCTTTTGCTTTACATGACAAGCCTCTGGGGAGCTCTTTTGCTTTTCATGACAAGCCTCTGGGAAGCTCTTTTGCTTTTCATGACAAGCCTCTGGGAAGCTCTTTTGCTTTTCATGACAAGCCTCTGGGAATCTCTTTTGCTTTTCATGACAAGCCTCTGGGAAGCTCTTTTGTTTTAGTAGTATGCATCATTTGAATAGAGTAAACTGATTCTTCATTGCATACATGTACATATATTTACAGCCAAGCTCTTTGTGATTTATGTTATTTTTTAAAGTTTAAGATGAGCTCATAATGTATTGTAAATGTAGTTGTGGATGCTGAGCTTTAGACATTCCTCACCTTCAATTTATATTGCAGTAAAAGAGACCATCATCATTTGATTGAAAGATTGCTTTATCGGTAAACTATAATGTATGTATTTTGCTTTTTCTTTCTTTGTACAGTTGGACAGTGAAGAATCTGAAGAGGAAGGAAGTGGATCAATGGCTGATGAATACCATGCTACTCACATGCCTGTTTAGTTGTACACCAACTATCCCAAGCTGAAAGAGTGTTTATATAGTGTCAAGCACTAAACATTTAGTGTTATAGTTAAACATCCGGTGTTAACTGGATCAACTATATTGCATGAATGGGAGAGCTAGGAAACGTGCAATGCTTGTGACATGCTTGTAACTGTCTTTATAACAGATTAATCCAAATGATATGCATTTTATAGTTATGGGTGCTACATTTGGTGTTGTATGCTTCAGCACTCTGGTGTTTATAACTGAAGAAAGTACAAGCTAGTTGTGTTAACTTTAGTTTGCCATGCAGTGTATCACATTTGTAGTTTGCAAGGTGATGACCTTTCAGGTGCATGATATCCCTTTTTTTTCTTCACTTTAAGGACATTCTGAAGTAATGTCTCTATGCACCTTAGCACACAGGGCCAGCTGATCATGTATTTACTATGCACAATACCAGGAACTCTGCAGGCATCATGTGCATGGTGAATACCTACCCAGAAGGTGCACACGAACATTATTTACTGCGGAACAAAGGCATTTGTTAACATCAATTAACCAAGTTCTATAGTTCATGTATGTCACCAATGTTAAAGGTTGCTATCTAGAAAGATACCAGTGCTGCATAGCCAAGAGTAATAATGAGCTTGAAATCACCAAGCTACATAAACTGTTTCAAAGGAATGGCTGCATATAGAGCTGTCATTGTTGTCATTGAAGCCCTGGGCCCCGTATTACAAAGAGTTACGATTGATCCAAATCAATCGTAAGTCCTCCAATCAATCGCAAGTTTGCATTCTCCTATCTCTTATGTACATGGTTGCGATTGATATCAATTGCAAATAAGTTACGATTGATATCAACTCTTTGTAATACGGGGCCCAGGCCGTTCATTCATGATGCAATAATAAGAAAAAGAAAAGGTTCAGAGTAAATGAATGGCTAGCTAGAGGCAATATTCTGGGGGTACAACCCATAGCCATGTGCACTGTCCCCTGTGTATAATCACTGATCCAGGTGTTGAAAGATCCTGAAAAGTGATGCTCAGTTCGCTAATCTGATCCGATTTTATTTTTCTGCCCATTAATTATTATTTTTTTTTTTAAGCAGTGCATGTCTGAATAGACCTTTAGAATAGACAGGCCAAAGCAATAGTTATGCCAAAGTTGTATGGAAGTAATTTATATGATGATTAAGTAATTTTGTGCTGTAGTGTTGTTACAATGACTGTACAGTTGTCTGTAGAATTAAATGGTCGAGATCAGAATTCCAAATTTCCAGTTATTAATATGTCTATATTTACGTATCCGGATCTAGGTGTGCTTGTACAAGAATTTTTGCAAATACTACTTGTAAATATAATTTGGTGCAGTATTCGGGTATATTTGTTTTTATGTGGAATTAAACTTAGCACTGAATATAGTGACTGTCAGTATTGGTTATATTCCAAGTCTTGATACATGAGCTGGCTGTTTGCCAACTGTGTGCTCCTCATAAAACATGGGATGTCCACATCCTGCAATTCATAGTAGTTTGTCCATGTATGAATTTCCAGGAGTCACAATTTTGTTGAACTTGAACATTCATGCTGTATATCCATGTCGGAGTTACCTTACATATTGTATGTTGGATGTTAAAAGCTTCTAAATGTCGAATCTTCCAGTTGTTTTGGGGTTGGTTGGTTGGTTTGTTTGTATTATACCTGACTGCTAAGAAAGCTAGCTTGTGTGTGCTTGTAAGTATAAGCAACCAGGGAACTGGCGGCTTTAGGTCCTCTCCGAGGGACTTAATAAAGCGGCCGGATTAATGCCTCACGAAAGGGCATTAGCGCATTGACTTGTTTCCCCCCCTAGGACCTCCTGGTTAGGAGACCATTCACTGCTCGCTACCACTGAGCCATCACATCTGATACAAATACAAATATATCAATTATAAACGATCCCTGATAGTGTTAGAGCACTTAAAATTGTGTTAGCTAAGCGTCTATTAACGAGTACAGATCTATTATTTTATTATTGCATTCCCTTTTAGTACTGAGACCTGTAGGACGATGTTGCAAATTATGCAGCGGGCATAAATGTACCTATATCAACATGTACTTTCAATACCATATGCATTGATAACTATTCAAGATTTCAAAGTTGCATGCAATGCATGTGGATTATTCATGTGGATTGTAAGAAATTTCAACTTCTTGAAACAGTAAGGCGTAAATAGGACATATATTTGGAGTTAAAATGTACATGGAAATCCGATCCCACAGTGTTTTCATGTGTTAAATTCTGATGGTAGTGATATTGTTAGCTGTTGGTATTTTGATGAATTTGATGAGCTTTAAACATTAATTTTCTTCTTTCCACACACACACATGGTCTGCTGAGAGCCGGCCAGAAGGGCATTAACTTATATCATACTGTATTATACAGAGTTAACATTCTTTTTCTCCTTCTTTTTTAACCTCGCCCTGTCACTTTGACTGATACTGTTATACATTTGTAGGGGTTACTTGATTATGTATATTGCATTATCATGTCAAGTAGTTGTGCTCGCATGTCAGTAGAAGATATGAGCCTTCTCTCGTTAAAAGTATTTTTTGTAGTTATTATTATTGATCTATGGGCTTCCATATTGCAGATAACATGTGCAATGACTGTAAAATGCAACTTGATCACATTTTTTTCTTTCTCTTGATTTGAATACTTCAGGTAACCTACCTATTTTTCTTAAATTAAAGTCGAGTCATGAATAATTTAACATGATGTTAGGTCTCATTTAATTTTTATTATTTTTTACAAAATAACTTTTTTATAGGGGAATACATCCTTCATCAAAGTTGAATTAAAAACAAGCAGAACAATCAGATAAACTGTTTTTATGAAACTTTCTCTTCTCTTTTCCTCTTAATATTTCTGCTTAACAACATTCAATAAAGGATTAATGGCCATTTTGTGCACGCTGTTTCATGGAAGTGGTTGCTATTATATAATATGAAATTATGTTATTATTCTTCTAGTTCTAAGATCATTTCTTTGACAATTGATTGTTCTAAATAAAAACAATATATGTATATGTATATATTGTTTGTGAATTGTTGACATCACATCTATTTATTTTTTATATTTTGCCTTCTCCTATGTGAGAACATGTTACGTTTTCATTCTATTCTAACAATTTTACATTGTGTGTTTGGACAGTTATATTTTGTGTATACGAAGCCAAGATTGATTTAGAAGAATTGTAAAACATGATAAGTGGACTATACTTCATACATACATGTAGTTATTCTCTTAAGCTCAAGTTTCATCCCTAATTTGCACTTTCAACTGCTTTATTTGTCTTCTTTTTTTTCAGTATACATACTTAAAGATAAAGTTGAGTTCTGGTCATGCGATTGCATTTTGAAAGAAACGGTGTGGAATCAGTCAGAAAAAGTTGATTATGTGGCATATAAGTATTGGTGTGTACTGCAAGGTTCTAGGCCCGTTGAACAAAACTTACCATTGATATTGGCTGTTGAGTCTTGTTACCATGGTAGTTGCCATTGATGGCAAAGTTACCATCAATGGTAAGTTTTATTCAACGGGGCCAAGGAGCCATCAAAATGATAAGAAATTTGGCCCAGTCTTGGTAAAGTAACAAGCACACAGAAAGATGTATGTATGTGGGACTACACAAACATGTGGCATAAAAATCGGGCCTCATTTTTAAGCTGTTACTGTCATTTAGAATATGGAGGCATTTGAAGAGCCATGCTTTTCAGGGAACCTTTTTTCTTTGATGTTCTTCCACACTTGCATAATAACAATGATAACACTAACAAATTATATTTCATCTCTCCCCAGCTCTCAACCTTCACTTTAACCTTGTTACTTTCGGTTAATAAATACAACTACTTCCAGACCAAAAGTGGCTAGTATAGTTAAACTAGTTTAGGAAATATTAAAAGATATATATCAGAGCTTCTTATTCGTTATTTGTACATTTATAAAGAGAATGAACTAATCACCTGCTTTCTATACATTTTATATTGTTCTACACTTTTAAATGATTACCTTTTTTTAAACAAAATTTCTATTTGTCTTGAGAATTTGTCCTATGTATGTGTATCAAGTATATAAATGAACATGTACTTAAAGTACAAGTCCACTCCACTGAAAAGTTGAGCTGATTAGATAGACAAAAATCTAAAAAGCCAAAATATAACTTGGTTTTGGAAAATGGTGCTCAGACTTATATTTAATCATTATTTTTAATGAGCAAAAAAAAGTTAATTATAGAGCCGGTTCTCCCCCACAATGCATTGCACGACATTTTTTGTGACGTATGGTCCTCACAACACAGACGGAGAGGACTCGACTAGACTAGACTGTGGTTCTCACATACCACTCTGTTTTTACCAAATTCGTGCATGGTATGTTGAACTTGTCAGTCCCAATATAGTTTAGCCATTGGGAACATCTTCCCCTGTCTTTCAAAGGGTTTCAAACTTTTCTTACTACCATCCCCTGGCCGATTTGAACAACCGTAAGCCTGGCCCATCGGCATCTTGAATAGGCTATTTTCGTAAATTCGTAATGTAACCAAATCTAATGCATACGTCTTTGTGAAGTGCCTCGATACAAACTATTTCATTTACCTGGTAAGAATAACAGTATTTTAACAGTCAGAATGCAAACTGCATATATTAAGTGTTGCTAGGTAGGGCAAGCCATAATGTTTGCCCAACCTGGCAATGACTAATGTTGCAGTTCGGATTCTATTGTCTATTGAAATACTACTATTCTTATTAGGTGAATGAAATAGTTTGTATCGAGGCACTTCACAAAGACGTCTGCATTAAATTTGGTTACATTACGAAAATAGCATATTGTTAGAATGTACGTATACTGCTGGCACTTTCGTTGTGAGGAGCATACGTCACATCCAGCAAATTTAAATGTTTTGCTCGAAATAACCGAAACAAAAATCGCTCTTAAAAATCACCTGATTGAAGTACGCCTGTGATATTTGGCAGTTTTAACCTTTGATTTATTTACAACATGCTATAATTTTTGAAAATTGGAGTGGACTTGGGCTTTAAGCATGTACTCATGCACATTGATTTTGACATTTTCAAGGTATTACACATCCAACAGAGTTCACTTTTTACTAAAAATAGATTAAAGTCTGTCTGCACTAGTTTGGCCAGGAGGGATTAGACCTCCCAGCATGGTCACTGACAGGTGGCTTTCTCATCAACTCGGCTCTCAATTAACATAAGAAAAAGAGGATCATGGGGAACCAATGGGCACCGCTTAGGCATTATTTTCTATATAGAGGGAGCAAGTAGCTACAATTAGTGCAGTGGGGCTTTAAAACATTGTTTATCAAAGTTTACCCAAGTTTACTCCAAAGTACTGGCTTTTAAGTTTTTTTATCTTACTTTTCCACATTCTAAATTATTCTACTCTGGTAGTAAGGCGTTTGATTTGTTTTCAAAATGTGTTTTCAATTATTATATTTTTGATTTAGATAAGAGTACTACAAATTAAATCTTTGTTTTTTATTATTATGATAAAGAAAATTTACTATAATTCAATTCATGATGTGTTATTGTTTGCTTGCTTTTTTCTAGTAAAATATGTAGATTTGCCAAATTAAATTGTCATACATGTATATAATGTATATACATATCTATATATATATATATTCTTTGATATTTCTTTACCATCATTGTATACATACTGTGTTTGCCATAATTTTTCAGTGGATGAGATGCAGAAGGCGTTTTGTCTGTGAAGTTCATGTGTGCCGACTTAACGCCAACTGAACGTCCTTTTGCTCCTCACCGAAAGTTATTATGATCTTCCAAGCAATATGTAAATAAGAGAAAATGTTTAATCTAGTGACTACAAGGAACAAAATATGTTGTGTCTTTCAAAATATGAAGATAAGAACAGCCAAGGTAGATACAAACAAATTTGTTGAGGATAATTTTGAGAATAATTTTGAGAATTTATCCTTTGTTATTTCAGAAATAAAAGAGAAATGAGCATTCATATCCTCTTTGTTATCAAATTACAGATCTGTGTGACTGTTTCTTGGAAAGAAGATTTATTATAGTGAGAGAAAATAGTGTGTTTGCGATTTTGTTGTGTATGAATTTGTCCCGCTTGGAATTTGAAACTTGAAAGGAAGATAAAATAGAGAGTTATGAGGCATTGAAATGCGTGTGTGTGTGTGATTGGGTTTTTACAGACGTGTATCAATCAGATATGATTATTTACGTCTGGGGACCGACCTTTAACGTCACCATCCGAAAGACGTGACTCAGTTTCGAACCTGCATCCTCGGCTGAATCAGTTTGTAACTTCCACTGTTAGCTGGATTACAGGCGCACGCCACAACGCCTGCAAAATGCAGATTAAAAAAAAAACGCTTTCAAAAAGTTCCTGAAACATTTGATATGGAAATGGAACCATGATGTTACAATTAAAGCCCCTCTAAAGTGTTGGGAGCCCCAAAATTTCACTAAAATTGTATCATAATGTGAAAGAGGATGTCATTTAAGACACATTTCTGCAGGGATTTTCAAAACAAATGTGTTCAAAGCCGAATATTGATGAAAGAATACCAAATTTAGATTTTCTGCATACAACAGAAAACCCATGTATTCTTTTATTAATATTTGTTTTCAAACACATTTGGGGGCAGGGGAGGGAAATCTTCGCAGAAGTGTGTCTTAAATGACATCCTCTTTTACATTATGATACATGGAGTAAAATTGCTGCATGTCACTTTGTACTAATTCTGCAAATATGCATTACTTGAATCATTTTGCAATCAAATTTTTTGGCAAATTTGGGGCTCCCAACACTTTAGAGGGGCTTTAAGATATTTTTGAAATGTCCCAAATTGAACAACCAAATGTCTGAAAATATTGAGGTTCTAGAACTGATCATTGGGAATAAATCTTATCATAGAATTCATGGTACTTTCTATTTAATTGAATAAACATGTACACGTAATCTATATTGTGAAAGAATTGGTTCTATAGTCCCATAAATGTGATATGGAACACAAATCATAGAAATTGTTACCAGCTGCAAAACAACAGAAAAAGAACACCAGATAGAATATTTGTGTTTAAAGGAAACAAAGCCCTTTAATTAGTGAGCATGAGAAATTTATGCCACGTTTTTGATGTATATATATTTTATTCAAAACATGACTTGTAAACAAGTATGTACCTTTGTCATATAAATAAAGAGAGAGAGAGGGGGGGATGGGTTAAAAGCAAGACAGACAGGCAAAAGATGTGTAAGGAAAGAAAGAGGGGAGAGCAAAGAACTAACAAAGAATTAATTTGAATGTAAGGATTTTAGTCCCAAAGGTAATGTAACGAGTCAAGCAATAAGGACGCAGGATTCAAGAATTGCAATTTGGTTCCATATTTATTTCTTGTTCAAACTTCAGCAGCTATTTCTGTACCTCTCAATATAGGTCCTCCAAAGGACACACTAAAATTCAATATGGAGTCTTACGTGTCCAAGAACCTCCTTTCTCAGAACCCACCAAATCATGTCTCCCTCTAACAACATGACCAAGGAGCTAACACTCCTTCCCTTTTCATTCTAACTCAAAAAATATTCAAAACAATGTTAGAATGTCCAAATAACAATGAAACCTTGATACACATATATTCAATTCAACCACTGCGCCTTGCGTAAGCCATGACTCAAACAATGGTCAACACTTCAATGAGCATGCATGCATGGGCATGAATATATAAATAAATGCACATGGACAGTGTATATGCAGAGAGACTAGGTATGCATTAACCTGCATAAACACCTGTAGTCAATTATCATTACAGTAACATAATGCATAGTTCAAATGGGAAACCAGGTTTATTTATGGTATACTAATAAAGTATATACTTCTTTGCTTGATTTTAGGGTTTCGTTTTTCATAGCATGAAAGAACTGACTATGCTAAAGGATTGTGTTTTTAAGTCAGAAAACCATTGAAAACATAATGTTCGACAATAATTAAAGAGAAAATTAAATTGTAGCCTCCAAACGTCATGTTGTGCGTCAACTAAAAGTTATTTAAAGATACATAGTTATGTACACATAGACTGAAGTTCTAAAAAAATATTATGCAAAGTTGCATTTCTGAACTTCGTATAAACTTTACAGAAACAAGTAGAGAAAACAGAACGTGATAAATATACTCAAGGAGCGTATGTAGTAATATGCCTGTGCGTGTAACTGGGAAGGGAGAGATGGGAAAAGGCAGAGAAGGAGAGATTAAGCGTGAGGGAAAGAAAGAACAGGGGAAGGATAATTCCGATTTCAATCTTATAATGAATAATCTGAGCTTGCACTTTACAACTATGTATAGTATGATTCACATGGATGATCACAAAATAATGCAAAATGTATCACGCAGGGGGCATGCTCCCATGCAACTTCCCCATTGGTCAAAGTTCTCATCATTATGGTTGTACTATTTGCATGAAAATAATAAGAAGCCCAATTTTATGATGTGTGTACACTGAAGCGTAAAAAGTTGGGTGAGAAGTTCGTGAAGAGTGGAGTTCAAGTTTGGGCTTTCTCATCAGTCGCTTGTTCGAGGGCTTGATCGTTGGACTCACCGAGCCTCTTTCTGGTTGGCGTGTGGGGACAAGACTTAACAACATCAGACGACTCACGTAAGGTAGGATAAATCAGGAAGATTTAATAACATCTCCCTGGATAAAAACACTTACCAAAGTAGAAAACTCAACTATTTCAGTTATATAGGTTTGTTGATTTTAAATGCAACGTGGAAGACATGAGTTTTTACTCCATCTTAGTTCTGAAAAGTTATATCTTATATCCTACGGTATAAAAAAAACAAATCAACTTTCGAATGATTTCATTCTGTTTGTATCTATGTTTATTCAACTGACTGAAACCTTACGAACCAACGAGGAGTCCTGTGACGGGTTGCGGTTTGCTCTTCAAGATTTGCTCCTGTTTTGTTGAAATTTACGTTTGTTTTGTTGTTGTTGTTGACAAAATTTCTTTTAAAATGGTTTTCGAAGGGATTGGTGAATATTTTGCTTTACCAATTTGAGCTGATTGCCACTTTGTATATTTCAAAGTTGGCAATAGGCAAGAATATCTTCAAATGCAATGCATAGTGCGTTATGTTTCATTCAGTCGGATATAATATATGAATGCAACGTGTTTTATTGAGAGCATTAGCGTTATAATTTTTTTTTGTGATTAGTACGTTAAAATGCCCTTTGCTTGAAACTTTATCTGTCTAGGGCAATGTGATTTGTAAATATTTACGCATCCCCCCTCTTCTCTCACTCTCTTTTTCTCTGTCTGTCTATCTGTCTTTCTGCCTCCCCCTCTCTCTCTCTCTCTCTCTCTCTCTCTCTCTCTCTCTCTCTCTCTTTCTCTCTCAGTCTGTCTCTTTCTCTCTCTTTATCTATTTCTCTCCATCTCTTTTCGATCTCCATCATTACCCTAAGAATGAACTCTAAAGGCATACATTATGAGGTTGAGATCTCGTTAATTACCTCATAATAAAACGTGTCCATTATGTTATTATACTCAATTTTACAACCTATAGTATATATTCTCATTTTTAACCTTTGATCAATGATCAAAACTATTTTATCTGACTTCTCTTGTAATGACATTTTCGCCAACTTAAAGAGCTAAAAGTATAACACGCAAAGCCAGAGAGAAGGGTAAAATGCCCCCTCCTGCCAGTAAAGAGTTTTGTCTTAAAGATTTGAAATTTCGCACATAAATAAGCTGACCATCAGTTTTTACACGAACGTTTCGACAAAATGTGTGGTATACCGGCAATAGTCGTGAAGTGATTGTGTTTCTTCATTTGTAAACTTGAAAAATCGTCAAAATTGGCTTCCGGCAGACACACATAATGTCATTTCCATGTCAGCTTAGATTATTTGCGTGATGTTCAGTTAAATTTTTATTTAGTTTCAGTGAAACGACAGGGTCACATGATTATTGAGATTTACAAGACAAATCATGAAAAGGTCTTGACACATTAATTCTGGTGCTCCGAAATTTGCTCCTGCGACAATTATTTCTCGGGCTTTTCGTCAATTGTATATGGTTAGATTTGCTTAGGGTTATAGTGTTAGGTCCAGGGATTATGTTTGGGTTGGCTGCCCCTCCAATATTGAAATGCTGGCTACGCCTCCCCTGAAAGCCACTCATTATACATAATAAAATAATAATTGCATTTCTGAACTTTGCTTATATTCCTCACCAGAATAATCACTATCTCAATTAAAGAAGTTGTATTCTAATTGCAAACAGAAAAGAGAATGTTTGCCTGACTCTTCTGTGTCCTTTAACCTCTGGAATCTTTCGTATGATCTTTTGCAATAAATCTTCTTTTTGTTCTTCCCGAACTCGTTTTATTTTATGATCCCCATATCTTTATTTTTATGAATTTATGAAATTCAAATTTCGAATTCGAAAGTCGCTTTAATGATTAGTTGAACTTTATATCACCGGCCCAGGGTCAAATGAATCTGTCCCCTCAAACTGATTAGCATTTTGAATCGACCCACCATTTTTGTGTACTGAGGTTTAATTTAGGAAACTCAGCTAAATCTTGCTTCTTTCTCAGTGGTACCACATTTTGCTCTTTTCTCGTCCCACTTCACTACCCGACCAACTAGTGCCTATTAATTTTCCCTCCATACGATTCCCCCCTTTTATTTTTTTTATTTCTTGGTCTGTTTCTCTTTCGGAAGCTGTGACTCTTAACTTGATTGTGAAACGAATGCATTGGTCTCATTTTCAAATTACACCATAAGTATCATACCAAAATAATATCCATGTTAAAGGGAAATCCAACCTTGATAGCAAACTTAACTAGAATAAAGCACAAAAATCAGAAAAGCATACTGATGAAAGTTTGAATGAAATCGGACAAAAAATTAGAAAGTTACGAATTTTTGAAAGTTACAATTACTATAGGTATGGGCTCTTCAAATTGGCTGAATTGATAATGTCTATGTGATGTAGTGGCGGACAACCTTCCCATTTGCTCCAATACACAAAAGGACTAAAATTTCAACTTTTCATAAATGTCGGACTCGGGATGGTCTTTTCTTTTTAGAGGACCTGTAATAATGTACTCTCCATGATATATTTTGAGTAGTGCCTCGAGGGTGAAGGCACTTGGAAGAAAAACAGAAATAAGTGATATTTTTGTACGCGACAAACGGGAGAGTAATCCGTCACAACATCACAATCCACTGACAAAATTGCCGATTTGAGTTTCGCACAACTGAAGTGATCTCATATTTCAAACACTCATAACTTTCTTAATATTGGTCCGATTTATTTCAAACTTTCGCCATTCTATTTCTCTGATTTTTCTGCTTTCATTCAAATGAACTTATTTGAAGGGTTGGATTGCCCTTTAAGAAATAAACATGATATACCCAGATTTACATAGGAGATTGCCAAGTATCTCCCTGGATTTACGATCCAGGCTGACTTATATTCCGGATTCAATGACTGAAAAGTTAATAAAGAAGTACGTGATATTTACATCATATAATCCTGTCTTGTTATCGTGTTTATTTGGAGAGAAAAGGAATTTAGGAATAAAAAACCATTATGGCCGACTCAAGAAAGAAAATTGTCAGTTGAAGTTTATTTTGCAGTTTATTCACCATCTCATCCACATCCCTCTTTACAACAGTGACACACACACAAATAAAATATATATTACAGGGGTAGGCCCTATATTGATTAATATATAAATTAATAATGCTATTACTAGTACTACTTGTACCACTACTACTACTACTACTATACTACTACTACTACTACTACTACTACTACTACTACTACTACTACTACTACTACTACTACTACTACTACTACTACTACTACTACTACTACTACTACTACCACCACTACTACTACTACTACTACCACTACTACTACCACTACTACCACTACCTACTACCACCACTACCACCACTACTACCACTACTACCACCACTACTACTACTACTACTACTACTACTACTACTACTACTACTACTACTACTACTACTACTACTACTGCTACTACTGCTACTACTACTACTGCTACTACTACGTCTTAACTGCTGATAGTAATAACACTAACATCCGAAAGCGAAAAAAAAACTGACGTAATTTCCCTTCTACATTTACAATACACAAGTAATTTGACATTTAAAGGGAATGGTGAAGAAGATGTCTTAGCTTCCATCTCAGCGAATTGGATAATTCTGACGAAAGCAACATAATAGCAAACTCTACCTTTGGCCAGGGGCGTCGCTAGACCTTTTTCAGTGGGGGTGTAAGGACGGCACTATTTTTTACTCAACACTAACCCCCTTGAGGGGAGGGGGCCCGGGCGTAGAGGCCACTATTACCGACAAAACTAGCCACCAATTACCGACAAATCCCCCTTTCTTATTTTCCCCAAGGCAGCGCAATTTTAACGACAATGTCCTGAGAGGTGAGGGGGAGGTGTCACCTCCCTCTAGCGACGCCCCTGCCCTTGGCCGAGATGAATAACTTAAGTGGCCCTGTAAGAATCACGTAAGAATCACCCAGTAAGAAACACTTGCTTCAACTTTAGTAGCCATTGCTAACTTTTGTGGTGGTCGGATTTTATTGTAATAGGATTTTCAGTCCTGCCGAATTCAACATTGTCATTGTGGTATAGGCTCCAAGTCCAAGAGTAAAAACCCTCTGATTCAACACCGAGATTAATTTCAGGGCAATGTGAAAAGGGTAAATTGAACGAGGAGTCGAAGAAGGAGAAAGAGTTCAAAATCACAAAAGATGACGGGGTAATGAGAGGGTCGTAATTGTGGTAATCTGGTGATAACAACCTATTTTGTATTTATTGTTTTCAGGTTTCAATAGGACAAGCTATAAATAGGCACCTTAATCATGCGGACTCGGTTAATTGTAATCTCTGTAGAATTAGGGTGTTGGCAACTTGGTCGCGGAGAAAGTGGGGGTGGGGGCAGATTTTGGTTTCAGGAAAATGTTTGGTATATCAGATTGGTAGGTTTCAGTGTTGACTTGAAGTAGAACATCATTGTGTAGATACGTTTTTAAAATCCATATTGTTGAAAATCGTCGAAAGTATACGTATTCCCAGGGAGATGGAATTCCAACTCCCTGGTATTTCTTATCGAAGAACTTAAGATGGGTCCGAAAATACATTTGTTTTTAACGGGAGTTGGGATTGTCTGCTGGCTCTTACCAGTTAGGTGTGTGTGTGTGGTTGGTCGAAGCCCCCCGACCCACAATACACAAAAAACCACCTCCAATTGTCTAAAATGTAAATGATGATTGAAAGCCGCTTAATTCGCTGCGTGACCTCGTAAAAGGACGTAGTTAGAATGTTTTTTTTTCTTCAATTTCTTTCTTTAATCATGCAGTATGCAAGCCAACAAGTCCGACAAACCGCAAGTTGAGAGATGTTCTTGATTGGGACATTTGCATGAAAAGCCAAAGAACAATAAATCAATATAATTATAGCGCCCTCCCAAGACTGTTCACGCTAAAACTTAATTCACACTTGACCCACTTTTCGCCAACTTGTACATGTGTATTATGTTTACGTTATGTCTAGATTATCTACGTCTTTGCAGCTACAAGACGCTCACTATTGTTGTGGAATAAATGAATGAAATTCCCAGCTGTTAGTTAAACTGACACCGTTTGTAAAATCTTCGTTTCATGTAGCGTCCATGTCGGGAAAACAAAGGTGAGGAATTCAAAGATATTTATTTCTCTCTTTCCGTAGGAAAGCAGTGTTTGTGAAGGTTTATACATATTAATACTGATAGTGATAGAATATTGCTGGGAGTTTCCGGAGCTGGAGCGAGCATCCGCGGGAAACGCCAGGCAGCTTTCTGTGACTGTTACTGGTACTGGTAGCATCGCAAGTAGCGCTCGCGCTCTGCCTCTGCTTCAGCTCAGCAGCTCGCACTTCTACTCTAGGGTGTACTACTAGTACTAGCTAGATTGAGATAGACAGAAGTAACCGTCTAGTATAGTATGGAGAATTCTTTAATAAGACATAATTTAACATTTAAGGCATTTTTTAACCATCCCCATACACAGAGGTAAACCACACTCAAGGGGGAGTGATTGACTCGCTGGAATCTGGCAACAAATATGACCTCGGGTTTTTCTTCATCTTGACTTAACAGTTTTATTTAGAAAAGTAATTATGATTGGAAAGAAAGATCTTTCTTTCGTATACTATAGAAGTAACATGGAAACTCAGTGCGAAAACATAAAGATATGAGCTGAGGACTTGCTTTCAGTTTCAGCTAATCTGTCCGTTTTCTTGAGGTTGAACCTACAGCGTTCATACTCGGTCATAGTCATAGGCTGAAAGATTCAGTCTCTGGTATCGACGGTTGTTCTGCTGAGACTGCGTCTGGCTCCACTGATCGCCTCTATACATATACAGAGACTGAACTTAGTACATCGTACAGGTTAGTGAGGGGAGGTTTTGCAATACAGTTTGTGTGTGATTGCCGATCTCATCGCGCGCAGTTTTTTCAAGTAAACAGGCCGATAAGCTGAAAATAAGTTGCTGTATTTTTCATGTTATTTTCAAAATATATGAAAATAAGATCTATTTTTTTTCCAATCATATTTTTATAAATATCAAACTATTAAGTCTAGATATAGAAAAACTGAGGGAAAAATTTTCACGGGCGAAAATCGCAAGTATTCCCCCATGTGTGAGCCGTACGTAAGGGGTACCGTCTGTGTATGGGGAAGGTTGACAAATGTCAGTTTTATTAAAGAATTCCCGATACCAGACGGTTATTTCTGTCTACAGCGCTCGATGTGATCAGCAAACACACACAAAGTGCATTGCGTAACCTCCCCTCACTAACCAATGGTACGATGTACTTCACTCTCTGTATAGAGGCTGTCAGTGGAGCCAAATGTCAGCGGACAGAAGCTTTTAGTCTAGAATGAGAATGATGCGGTACTGTCTAACGTTACTACTGGCTCGTATACTAGCCATACATAGAATGGCAATTATGTTACCCCTGATAAGAATATTGTAGGAATGGCTGATATCAATCCTTATTGATACAAGTTTGCAGTTTGCACATGCAAAAATTAGAAGAAAAAAAATTATAACACCATTGCATTTTGATTTCTTTCTAATCATGTGCACCATGGAGATTTGGCTATAAAATAATATTGGTTTCCCCCAAAAAAGAAACCCCAAATTTCAGTTAATGTTGAGCCCTGCCGACATGTATCTAGAGTTCCGATAGTTTGTACGTTAGCTTGCTCTTAAACTTGTGAAACCCAATCGCCTTTTGATATGGAGTTTGTGCTGGTGCCTAGTTCATTAGCCCAATGCCCTAAAATACTCGCTCTTAAAAAAAAACATGTAAAAAGTAGGGAATGACTTCCTGCTGCTTCTGCTCAATTCCAACTGAGGAATTGCATGCTTCAAGCAAGGTACAGTACAGACAATTAGATCTACATAACTTATGAAATGAAGAAGTCAACAAACAGAGAACTTGTTAAGGACACAGATGACCTGTATATGGATGACCTGTATTTTGATGACACATTTGAATCCAAGATATGTTAAGAGGACAATGATGACTAACTGCTTTTGTTTTCTTAGGAAGTCCAAGTCGTATTGGCCACAAAGAGGATACATGTATATTGATCAGGTATTTTGGTTGAGATGCAGTAATTCCTAAACTAAATTGAAAGAAAATATTCCCAATGACCTTCCAACTGAGGAAATGTAAGTTTAAGAAGTTGCTATTGTCTGACAAAAGGGTTTGTTATTAAATTGGCAGGGAGGGGTGCAGGGGTACAAGAGTTTACAACCCTAAGTGTCAAAATAGATTACATGGCAATGCACTGAGCTCTTGTTGAGCATGGTCACCTAATTGTTTGGATCGTTAAGACAGCTATGATCATTGATGCAAGTAAATAGGAAAAAATATATGTACTTGGTTGTACATGTTATGTAATTACTGTTTTGTTTCCAAATTGCCTAAAATATCGATATTAAACATGCAAAACATGTGAAATACGAGGAGAATGGATGTGGGGATTCCCCCTCCTGGGCGTTAACATTAGTTGTAAACATACTATTTGTAGATCTTGGAATAACATACATGTATCCTTTATAACTGAGTAAAGTTTTTGTTTACACTTATCAACAACAGGTTGTTGGGTAATCGGTAGGATATTTGGTTAGGGTGTAACTTGTAATTGATACAGCAATAGAGGTTCATGCATGTACAGTAGGTCTGGCTTTTGATACACCTGTACATTGTTTAAAATAACTGATTAACAGGATTAAGAATAAGTTTCTTACTTCACCAAGTTTAGATGTACTTCTCCAGCACTTTGAATCGGAATTAAGAAACCTGTTTCAATGGGAAGCCTAGGGCCTAAGATATCTGTTTCACTTTTGGATCAGGTAGAAGTTGTTTTGGCAGAGAAGACCAACAGATGCATTACAATAGGCAAGTTTTGTGCTGTTGGTCAAAAAGCTGTGCAGACAAATATATTCATGTACTTGAACAGTTGTGCAGCAGAGCCAGAGAATGATTTTTTTTTCTGTCTTTTTTTGGCAAGCAGGAGTGTGTGTTGTACTTTCAACAGATGTAATCTGGAAGACTGGAACATATGTTGATAGACATTGTAAATGTTCTCGACAGATAGTTTTCCTCACAATAATAGTCAAAGAGATACACCTGTACCTGTAGTTGTACAGAGTAGGAGTTTTAGATGGCACATCTCCAAGAATATAAGTGCTCCTGAATATTCTACAACATCTTTTGCCAACTTCTTGAAGATCCATTCTAAAGAACCATAAACACAAATACATCATTGTGTTTCCCTCTTGTTATTAACCTCTCCCTCGCTATCTTGTGCTCTCTCTCTTTGACCCTTTTGTAAGCAAGTTTTGAAGTAAGCTTAGAAATTTTCTTCCTCCCCTCCCTCTCTCCCGCCCTCCTCTATCTCACTCCGTCTCACTCCCTCTCCCCTTTCCCACTCCCACTTTCCCCTTTATCTACCTCCCTCCTTCCTGCTCTCTCTCCTCTCACTGCTTCCCTCCCCCTCTCTCTCTCTCTATCTCTCCCTCTCACAGTCTCACCCACTCTCTTTCCCTCTCCCCCTCATTCATCTTTCTTTGCCTCCCTTATCTTTGCCTCTATCTCTCTCTCTCTTTCAGTGAAAAAATTATTATCCCCTCGCCGACGAAGTATAGCTTTTTGTATAGCTGAGCTACGCTAGCTATGCTGGAGTCGATTCCACCCAGAGTCGAGTCTCTTCGACTCTCTCGGTTCCGACAGCAGTGGCACTGTTGGGCTCTTTCTCCCTCCCTCCCTCTCTCTCTCTCTCTTCCCATGAACATCTGAATTAGAACTAGAACATCATGTAATTGTTCTAACCACCTTGGTAGCGTTTTGAGTCATCTGTAACCAGTGACTGACTAGAAACCAGATCATCGATCAGTTAGAGGAAGTTACGCAAACAAGTTTAACTTCTTTCAGAGTAGCCCTGACTGATTCAATCCTGAACCTTTATCATTTTGAGTCACAGGAAAGGATATGAATTTCTCCCTCTTTCTACATGTACAGTAGTTACAGAAGTAATTATTTCTGATATATGAGTATTATTTCTGCGAAACTGATTAATTATCTGTATATAGAAACTAAAATTTAAGACAATAAACATCATTCAACGGGGCAAGGGGCAATGACTAGAAAAGAAAGAATATTCAAGGCTGCATACCTGTACATGTACATGTAGTAAGTTCTGTGACATGTAGTTCCACCCTGCCCCCTTCAATGAAAAAGGGCTTACCGTAGTAGACTGAGGGAGTGTCCGTCCCCCTTTATTTACTTACATGTAAGTCTTAGCATACTACTTTATCATTTCAGCTGGATGGTACAGGTAGTGGTTACAGGAGAGTATTGATAGGGGTACAGGGGTTTGAGGGGAAGGGGGGGGACTCTCCAAGGCAAGAAACTAGGCTTTAGAGTTGGTGAACTTCTTAGCTGTATTAGTGTTCAAGAAGTTTACTATTTACCTCATCTTATCCAATAAACCTTTGCAAAATGTAGACCAATGACTTCTTGATCTCAGACTCAACTCTAAAAAGTACACAAACACATTCAGCACTACTTGTTTTTCAGTCTTCATTTAGTCCAATAATTACTCATCCATTTTCGACTACAATATACCTAAGGTCATATTCCTGATATGGATTGCATCATGCACAGATGTAGTAATATGGGTGGTTTCCTGTAAATGTTATTGCTCTTCTCTGGTTGGCAACGCTTCATTTGGTGATGACGCTTTTCTAGATTCTGGCTACTTGTGGATGGTTTCCTGTTGGTGGTTTTGAGTATTATATAAACTGGGGGATTCACCTAGGGCCATTATTCTACATGCAGATGACAGGACGGTACCTTGGTTTTTTTGTTGTTGGAGGCAATGAATTTATAAGCACAGTTGGTTTCCAAGTTGGATCAGTTATCTTTTGAGATTGTATAAAGGAGAGGATCGGTAATTGTGTAAGATATATTTTATTTGTCTTTAATATTTTGTTCTATTATGTATTTATATTTTTTAAAGAATAAATCCCTTTTGATTGCATATCTTAATTCCAATTATTGTTTTTGAGATGTTGCTTCATAAGAAGAAATTTTGTAAAGTTTCCTACCTGTATTTTTACATTTCATAAATTTTGTCGCTAATTTCATTTCAGGGAATGTAACGGAAATAGTGTTTTGAATTTTTTGTCTCTTTTTTTTTACACCTGCATTTGTTTGAATTGCAATTTTTAATGTTAATTTGGGCTTTTTTCAAGCTTATTGTTCAGTTTATTTTCAACCATGACACAATTTTATGCTATAGATCTATAGTCGATCATGGTTACTGGAGGGAAAAAATCAGAGATGTTTTTTTTTAAATTTTGTACAACTTGATGTCATTCTTCTTTTATTTTACAATGAGCTGTTTGACAAGATGTCGTTTGAGGGCTATCATAAATCATTTTTTATTTTTCAAAAGTGTCTAGACTGTTATTCAAGATAATTGATTAGGATTTTCATTTTTGTTTTGCTGATCGGCCGATTATTCAGTTGACCATTCAAACGATGGGGAGACTATTTGTCAATGGATCAGTGCCTTCAGCTTTCATATGCTTCATATATATTTTAGAACTTGGTTTTTGTAAAAATGAATCCAGTCTATTATTTTTGGACCCAAAATTAGAGGGGAAAAGGATTTCATTTTTCTTGCTTGTCAACTTTTTAGTGATGCTGGATTACCTGTGAGAAGTTGGAAATCTTCTTCCTTGTTCTGTTCCAATTTGTCAGCATTTTACCAAACGTGAATGAAATTGTATTGATGGCTAAGGCAGGCTGTAGCACTATACATGTAAATGTTGCTTTTGTTGTGGTGCCAGTGTGGTAAAAAATTAATCATGACCATTCTTTTCTCTTTAGATGACTTGTTTAAAAAAAAGGGGGGGGGGTCTATTTTATATATATTTTTTTACATTCTAGAAACTACTTTTCTGTATTTACAGCATTTTTCAACCTTTCTTTGTCTCATATTTCTCTGCATTTCTAATACTCTCACTCTTTAGATCTTTATGTCTTTGTTCTCAAATAAAAATGATGTGATACTACCTTGACAAACTAGAGTGGCTCTACAGGTTTATCAATCCACAAATCACTAACGATCTTCCATTGATCAGTCCTCTGCAACACAAATATATAATACTATGAGGGTTGTGATGGTCATATCTAAACCTAGACCTTCCTGCCATTTTGGTTTAGATTTGAGTAGATGATTCTAGGCAGTACTAGTAACCGATGACTGTTTGAAGCCTGTGTTTTATTCTGTATTTTCTCATTTGCATACCAGTATTCAAAAGGTCAATGCTGTTGACTTTTTAACCCTTCTTATTCAACATAGAATTGTCATCCTTCTGACCCTCATTACTCCATATGAAATAGAGAGTACATGTAACTCTGTAAACCAGGGTTGACAAGACCTCTTTTTTTAAAGGCCCTTTAGTCAATGGGAGTTAGATTTTTTGTCATTCACTTTTGTACCTGTATGTGTTACTGTAATCACAAGAGCCCTATTAAGAGCCTAATCCCTCTCCTTTAAAGCCCAAGTCCACTCCGATTTTCAAAAATTATAGCATGTTGTAAATAAATCAAAGGTTAAAACTGCCAAATATCATGGGCGTACTTCAATCAGGTGATTTTTAAGAGCGATTTTTGTTTCGGGTATTTCGAGCAAAACATTTATATTGCTGTACGGATGTGACGTATGCTCCTCACAACAAAAGTGCCAGCGGTATACAATCTGACAATAGGCTATTTTCGTAATGTAATGAAATAGTTTGTATGCGATACAAACTATCATTCACCTGATAAGAATAATAGTGTTTCATTATTCTTATCAGGTGAATTGTTTGTTACACTTACGAAAATCTGTCTGTGTGTGAGGACCCTACGTCACAACCGACTCGCTCATTAACTTGTTTTTTGCTCATTAAAAAAAATTATTAAAAATAAATCTGAGCACCATTTTCCAAAACCAAGTTATATTTGGGCTTTTTAGATTTTTGTCTATCTAATCAGCTCAACTTTTCAGTGGAGTGGACTTGTACTTTAAGTCTACTTCTTTTTCTTATTTTTTCTATTATTAAAGTGAATTTATAGAATAAAAAGGAAAATAAGTACCAAAGCATGTGTTAACGAAATTGAATACTGCTCTTGATAAAATTTCCTCCTTTTTGACAGTTTTCCAGTTAGCTGCGCAGTGGGTTAAAAATAAATGTGTCAGTTATATTTATTCTCTCTCTCTCTCTCTCTCTCTCTCTCTTTCTCTCTCTGCAGATCTAGAGCTAATTTGGTACATGAGAGTTACAACCTTATTTAGGCAGTGAGGAGAATAACCAACAGATATCAAGATGTCACAGAGTGGTGGTCCCACTACATCAAAGGTATTGTTTATTTCAATTCTTTCAGTCAACTGTAAAATAAATAGGACTCTGAATAAAAAACTGAGGTTTAAAACTCTGTTGATGGTAGGAATTGAGTGTTGTGAAATTGACCAAAGAAAAAGAAGGAAACAATATCAGTGGGGTACATATGAAAATGAAACAAATGAAAACAATAGACATGTCATGTCCAGTGTGATGTCAGAAATAATAATCTTGCATAATTTCTACTTAAACTACAAACTCTTAACTAAAAGGAACTGTTTAGAAATCCTTACTGTTTCATACCAAAGTAGCACACAGTTCTTTTGTCTGCTATCAAATCTGTGTGTTTTGTGATAAAGCAGTGCTCAATACTCACAGCGACATGTTAGCAACCCAAAATCAAGAGTCGGGACCTCCAAATGATTTTTAAATTTTTTTACTTACGGTAGGTCTAACGCATACAGACACTTTATGAAAAAAAAGGTAGTGCGCAGCCTTGGATTAGCCAAATAAATATCACTGTTATGAAATTGACTATTTGTGTGCTATATCTGTAATGTATTGTTGTTTCCACATTTCTTGTAATGATTTTAGGAGAAGAGTGATCCAAGTCTTAATCTTCAGGTTGAGGAGCTGTTAAAGCCGCCCGAAAAGCGCCCTCTGACGAGCAGTCCCTTGGATGGGGAGCCCGAGGCTCATTTCCCTCAGTTTGGAGAGAAGGATTATGAAAGTAAGAAGCTGTTTACTATTTTTCAATCCTTTTCTTTTTAAATCGGTTTGTTTGTGTTTGATATGATCACTTGTTTGATGACATGTACAGTGTTGCTATTTGTACTCCAGGGTATGGAGTGGCAAGTGGAATGGAAATGACTTTTCACAATTGTGAAAAGGGGCAATCAAGCCACAGCATGGTGTGGAAATATCACCCTAGACATAAAACAATTTTCAGCTTTTGAAAGTGAAGAAATAAAAAGTTTGCAAATATAATGAACAATGAACATGTATGTGACAAGAACATAAAATTTTTCATATTGAATAATTTATTCCAAGAAAATATGCAAAAGTATTCCGAGGACTTTTTGGATCAGATTTAAAGCAATCTAAGTAATGAATATCCAAGAAATCAGTATTTGAATATCGTTAAAAGTGTAGGTTTGACTATTGCTGTGTAAAATACAATAATAGTACATTATTGTGTATGAAGTCCATTGTCTGTGTATCATGTAACACATTGAATGCTATTTATGGCTGGTATAATTGGGTCCAATGGGTTAAGTACCTGAACATGCATTCATGCAGACTTATTTATTTGCAGACTGTCAGTGGTAGGTACTCTATACTGCAGTAATAACTGAACAAATATTAGATAAACAATTTTGCAATCCATATTGCTTCCATAAGCAGAAAATTATGTAAAGAACTGGGAACTGTGCTATTGATGGTTTGTGAACAGATTTATTGTGAGTGTGGAGGTGGTGTTGGTTAAAAAAATAGAAAGATATAAATTGTTAACGTTCTCATTGGTAAATATTTATATTTTATTTATTTATCTAATATCCAGGAGAATACAATGTAACACAGACATCAGTATAACAAATACAGAGGAAAAGATAATGGGTACCAGCCAGTGCCTGTGGAATCCTGTTGAGAGGCTCTCCTCACTGGCTGGTGCCGAACATAAACATAAGACATAAAAACATAGACACAAAATTAGAATTTGATTAACGATATATTGTGACTGTGAATGTAGTTTTAGATGCAAAAGTTGTGTATGGCCTATCTAGTGTTACACATAAATTTGTAACTTGTGAGTTTAGTAATGGCAGTAGTGTTATAAGAAATTATACTTTCACAAAAATACACCATCATGAATGCATATTTGTATATCTAACAGTATACGTACGACTATGTTTACATGCCTATATCATTTACAAGATACACAACTGCAAATTAGATCCATGGGTAGTTTTATAGCTTGCTAAGAGGAAAATTCAGGCAATTTTCTTTCACTCCTTGTTCAACAGCGCTTTTGTCATAATACCAAGCGTTTTAGGGGCACCTAACAGTCTCATGTACAGTACTTTGTTTTAAAGATTTTCATTGATAACTACTGAATAGAGCAGTGTTATATAAAAATATGGTCACCTGTCCACAAGAAGGTTGTAAGAGCTTTGTATTGTCAATGGCAGTAACAGTATTCTTACAGGCAGTCAGTGTGATCTCTCTCATATTCAATGTATGTAATTGAAATCACAATGTAAATCACAGGATAATCTGTGATCGAGCCACCTTTAAGGCTATCCTTATCAGGTAACCTTCAGATAACCATGGCCTCGAGTGGAATATAGTGGTTATAGTATCTTGCCATTCAAATGTGTTATCTATGTCAAATCAACATGTACATGTACCTCGGTAGATATTATTAATGTAGTTATACATGTACATGTAGGTATTGTGAAGTGGTTGAGTTGTGAAGTGCATTGAGAATTGTTCCTACAGATATTTACAAACTAATTCTGTCAGGTTTAACTTAAAGATGATACAAAATTGACAAGTTTCATTAAAGATACTATGTCCCTTTTGCAGCCAACATCAAATTCTGTAGAACTTTGCAGGAATTATGAATATGTCATGTATGTCCTATCTGTGAAATTTAAACGTTAGCAGTGTCCTAATATTCAAATTATGCAAGGAAACCCGTTTACTTGCTAGACTTCACTGTCAGACACTATTGAGTGACTGACTGGCTTTTTCATCTTTGGTAATAACATACATAAAATGAGCTGTAAAGGGTACATGAGCATTTGTCTACATCAATAACCCACTTCTTGTAATGGCCAAAATTAAACTGATTGAATCTTTGCGCAGCATATAAACGTACGACCATTCGGTACAATGGTCTGAAAAATCAGACTATTACTTACTGGCTCTATAGCTCCTAAGTCGATTCGACAACTAATAGTCGTTATTTTCCCACTTAAAGACATTTTCAAGCCCCCCTTTTTTTAGGGAAGTTCTAAATTAGTATTGTCTTTCAAATGCCGTTGGAATTTAACCTTTTCATTTTTTTGGCCTGCAAATGGGACATAGTACCTTTAAACTTTCATCAGGCAGTTACTGAAATGATTATGTTCCTATATTTGCACAACAAATCTTTTCTGTACCCCTCTTCCTAATGGAATATCTCCCTGTCAAAATATTGTACATATGTAAATTGAATGCTGTTTTTCTTCCTCTATCCCCCTCTGTACCCTTCCCTTTACCCCAATCTCCACTCCCTCTCTACCTCTAATTTCCTCCATCCCCTCTCACCCTCTCACCCTTTCTTCTCTCCCCTCTCTCTACCCTACCCTTCCCTTAACCCTTTTGTACCCACACCCTCTCTCATCACTTGTATACCCCTCCCTCCTTTCCTCCTTATAGGCCATCGAAGTGCTGATGTCCTAGTCCATCACCAGCTAGAACCTTTACCACAGAGAGGTTCTTCCAAGAGTTTGAGGGATCATGATGCACAGCAACAGAAGATACGCACCAGCCACTCCAGCAAGAGCATCGCCGAGGCAACGGAGGATCTTATCGCAAGTATTGCTGAAGAAACTATGGGGGACAGTGTGGATGGGGGAGAGAAAAGTGCACCTAAGGTGAGCATTTTCTTTTCTGTTATTCTTTAAACCTATTTTCTGCCATTGCAGTCTTCATCTCATTTTGTGCAGTGATTTTAAAGTGTCACCTATTATTTGACAGTAGTAAACCCATAACACAGAACTTGCTACACGCACCAGAAATAGCTTGGTTTCCAAGTCTTGAGCTTAAGCATCCCCTGACAGGCTGCTTATTGTAAAGACATAGAGTCGTCACCATGGATGCTAATATGAAATTAAAAAGTACATGATTTTAACTATATTGTACCAAGGACAATATAACTGCGAGGAATTCCAATCTTTGAAGTGAAAAATATTAGGTTGTAATATAAAGAGATTTTCACTGTAAGTTCACAATTTTACATGTTTGTAGTAATGACTAAAATAAATTTCACTATTTCTATTTGACCTCCATGGTCAGCGATTATTAATAAATATGGAAATAAAAGATTAACCCAAGGCTAATTATTACGTGATGAAAAATCCACTGTTCAATGCCATTTCATAGAATCACCCTTTTTGGACTAGAGTGATTTCAAATAAGCAAAATTCTGGGAATTCAGGATTGCAGTTTGCCTTCTAAAAGATTATGAATTCTCATACAGAATGATTAAGAATCCTTTAATTACCTGCTTACAAAATGACCATGATATAGTTTTAGATTGTGGTTGAATTTTACTTGGCTTAAAGCAGAAAAACAAACAAACAAAAATACATGATTATCACCTCAGAAAAAAGAAAGAAATTGTAATCCAATTGTCAATCATCCTCTATTTTGCAACCTGAAATTTTAGGCTTTGAGCCAAACAGGGATGAAACAGGGTGTACATAGTTATGTCCAGCTTGGCACAGTGAAATATTGCTAAGCTGTCACTCAAGCAACATAATCAAGTTATGTCAACACCTGGGATTTGCTACTTGCAAAGGTTTCCTAACATCCGCTTCCTCTCCTGAGCATTATATTAAACTGATTATTAGGTACATGTAGATGACATCATGTACTAATACATAGAAGACTGATTTAATGCTTTCAGAGCAAGAACTTGCTCCTTATTCTTAAATCGATGACTTCCTTCCATGGAGGAGGGTAGTTTGAGAAGAAATTTGAGAAAATTGGGTAACTTCCTTTGAATTTTTGGGAAGGATTGCCCAAGTTTTGACAGAAAAGCCATAAATTTGTCAACCTCTACATCTTTTTGTCCATGATCAGCCTATTGAATGATAGCTGTATTTTCCATGTCAAGTGTAGATAGCTTACTTAATGTCATGTTTTTTCCCCATGTCAAACTGTTCTATGTATTCATGGTCAAAATCCTATTTATTTGCCTGAACCTTGTTTAGTGGTTTTCATGAAATTAGAAAACATTTTGACCAAACAAAACTGCTTTGAAACCTATAGCTCAAAATGTATTTTCAATCCAATCAGTTTAAAAGAGGACCTGTTTTCCTTATCAAGAAAAAGAACCGTTTCGTATTACGGGTATGATGAACGGCACTGCATGGAGATGTTGGAAAGCATGAAACGATTTCTATGAATGATTTTTGAAATTCAGCAAAATTCGTCTTTTGTCAAAGGACAGGCCATGTGTTTCTTTATAAGAGTGAGAAGCAATTGTCAATAGTAGTGCATGAAAATAGCTCCCATTGTTGTCACAGTGAATAGAATGCATTTTGAAATTCAGCAACTTTTAGTCTTTCTTTTTATCTGGTACCACTGAATGAAAGACATTAACAAGCAGGATGGAAATCTTCATTGTCACCATTTTCAATACAATTTGAAACTTCAGCAGTTTTCTTTTTCTTACTTGTGAAGAAGGGTGGGATAGCCAGGGGCAGGATGATGTTTAATAAAACGTGGCTCTTCGTTCAACTCAATACTTGCACATTTACACAAAGACTCTCAAGTTCTGTTTTGTCTTTTGTACTGTAGGTCATGAACAAGTGGTGAAGGTCACTTTGTTGTTGACAATTATATAGATGAATACTACTTTTTTTCCAAATTGAGATGTAACAATTTTTGCAATTTATGCAGTTTTCATAGAAATTCATGTATCATCTTAGTTAAGGTGCATGTTTAGAAAAAAATAGTTACTAAAAATACCCCAATAGTTATCCCAGGATTTATGATGAGGATTAGATGACAAAGGTCTCTTTTTACCAAAATAATATCACAAAGAAGATTTTTAAAAGATGTTTGATAATGAGCTTGTGATTTATTGGATACTGGAGTGATATCAATTAATGTCATTTATTTCAGATTTGAAGATATGATGGACAATTATTTGTTTGTGCACCAAATACTTGAAATGAATTGACAACTAACCAGTTTTCAACTTACCAGTATTGTGAGTTGCCTGTTGTTGCATAAAACCATTCGCAATGTGTATAGATGGGACTGGAATGTGCATGTCGTCAGGTCCACAAACTAAGAAGGAATGGATTCGAATTTGAAATACCTTAACTGTTATATTGTATTTTTTTCCCCCAAGAATCCCGTTCTGAATGTCTATATTTTTGTTTTTGTGCATGTGCTTTTTTCTAACCTATTTTTTAAAAAATCCCCTTTATTTACATCACATCTCTGGACCTCCATTCTTCCATTATTTTTTCTTTAATTTTGTTCATTTTCCAAGAATAGAAATTGTGTAGTTAATACCTAGGTGCCTGCAGTCATTTCTTCATTTATAGTTTAGAAGTCATGAAAAAAGAAAGAAAAAGAAGATAACATTGTCAGTATTCATAGAATGCACAGCTCACATGTAGGGCTACATGTGTGTATATGCTTGTGTAGACAAAAGCATAAAATTATGAAAATTGACTTTCATTCTGGTATGGAGATGATTGAATTTCAAAGTTTATGAAGAATAAGAACAACAGGAAATGTTTTTTCCTGTGATGTGTGTCGGAATTCGGCAAACATTGAAGTGGAATTGAAAGGTGTGCTATTAAGTAGGACAAAATACTTTGAAAAACACAAGAGTTTGGCTGTAAAATGTTCTCATAAACTATGTATGAGAAATTGAGAACATGTTCAAATGTAGTTGATTTCATGTATTATAATCTATATAAAACTCATGGGTAGCTTTTACTTTTGAAGAAAGACAAAATAAAAATTAATATTTGAGAAGCTAATATAGCAAGTAAATGAGTAAATGATGTAAAAACTAAGGATGTTAGTCACTTAAAGATTGGTTCCATTTGATGGCATTGCATGTGCATCATTCATGTTTTGATGCATTTTACCCATTCTCCTGAGCCCCCGATTGCATTAAATAAGTCCACATTTTTTTCCAGCATGAAGAATGTACTTACATGAACATGTACATGTACAGTGTCTAGCTAATGAGGAAATTATATTAGACTGTAAATTTCAGCAATTTGTCCTGCTTTTAAATCACCCCCCCCCCCTTAGATGGAGGCACAAAGGGTAATAAAGACATAAAGAAAAGGGTAAAGAGAGGATAGGGAGAGAGAGAGAGAGAGAACGAGAGAGAGAGAGAAAAAGGAAAGCTAAAAGAAAATGATAGGAAACTTCTTATTTTATCCAACTAGTGAGACCGGTGAGTGCCCCCCCCCCCACCCCCAAGTGAATTTCCCCATTTGCTGGGCCCATGCTTCATTACTGATCCCGATTATTTGTTATTAGTCGAGTACATATCTTGGTCTGGGATAAGCCCTAGAAAGTCTTAATAGGCATTTCTTCTTTTGCTGGTCACTGTTTGTACCTTACTGCCTTTGTATCCATGGCAACTTATCGCTGTTCCTCCATCTTGTTCCCTTTCCATTCTTACTATCTGAACCTGATTTGTTCTACAAAAATTCCTTACATCTCTTCACTCTTAAGAATGTATTTCAATTTCAATTTTAAAAAAAATGTTCTCTTATTCAGTTCATCATTGGAGAGGAGGATGGAGCTGAGACACCACCGGTCCGATCTAATAGTCAGTCAGATGAGAAGGGGCTTCATGCAGAGGCAAACTCAAAGTTCAATGAGAAGTAAGTCGTACAGAAGAGAGAGAGAGAGAGAGAGAGAGAGAGAGAGAGGTTAAATGTACATGTATAGTGTCAACAGTTTTTTCATGTTTTTTGTTTGTTTTTTGTTTAATTCCTGAGGTGTTTCATACACACATGCATTAAGAAAGCAAAATCACTAAAGTATGATATGGAAACCAAATACAATGTAGTCATATTGTTCAATGAGAAGTAAGTCATACAGAAAGAGAGCAAAGAGAGAGAGAGAGGTTAAATGTACAGGTATAGTGTCAACATTTTTTTCATGTTTTTTGTTTGTTTTTTGGTTATTCCTGAGGTGTTTCATACACACATGCATTAAGAAAGCAAAATCACTAAAGTATGATATGGAAACCAAATACAATGCAGTCATATTGGAATTAAAGTTTTCTTAGCTTAAACAAAATAATCTGAGTTTAAGAAAGCAAAATGTCATATGAGTTTCTTACTTACATGTCGAATGATTCATTTCATTTTTCAGGCCTGGATCTCACAAGCACCATCGCCACCATCACCACTCTCATGGCAAGAAGCAGCGCAATTTGTCTGATGACCCCAACGAACGTTTACGACAGGGTAGCGATGTCAACCTCAAAATGCATGACATCTCCATCAAGATCGGCGGCGATGATGATGAGGAGGAAGGAGAGATGAATCCGTCCATTAGGGAGACCATGGCTGGTAAGAACATCTCATCTTTGCTGTCCAACTGTTATCATATTTGCAGTGCTCTAAACTAACAGTGAACTGGTACACATGCGCCCCCACATTATTTAAATATGGGCCCTGTCTTAAAAAACAGTATCAACTGCAACTATGTACAGATAGGAGACTGCAAACTTGTGATTAATTGGAGGACTTGCAATCGATTCAGATTTTTGCAACTCTTTATATGACGGGGCCCTGGACTCCCAAATTTCAATAAAAAAGGGCCCCATGAAAACAATGCTATAACTGTCGATCCAGATCCAATGTAAGAAAAGATAATGTGGAACCCTGAGATATGGTAAGGCTTCCACCTAACTGTTAAGGCATCAGATATTATAAAAACGGTTATTTGGTTATATGTGTGTGGACCCTTGTTAATGTTGAGCCCTTGATATGAGAGATAACATGCAAGGCTGGACTTCTAGTATGAATACGAGTGACACAATAAATGGGGATTGCAAAGCTTGAGACATTTCAGCCATATGAGACTACGATCAGATAGGTCTGAGAAACTTTTTATGCCATATTAATTTCGCTGATAACCTATCACCTACCAGTGTTGCTTCAGAATTTGAGCTGTGTTACTTAAGCATGTCTCTTCTTTCTCCCTGTTAGTCCATCGTCTTGGTGATATGTCTGGTGGAGGACGCCACCACCATTCCTCTCATAAGCACAAAGTCAGCTCCTTTGTCCATGTGCGCGGGAGAACACCCTCGGGAGAAGACAAAAACATCACGACAGAAGAAGGAATACGATCATCGGCCTCACGAGGTAGGAAGATATCGTAGAATTACAATCTGTAGTTTGTAGGTTTGAATCCTGGCTCAGTGCTAATGCTGTCGGACTAGGCATTTTGATTTCAACCTTTTCTCTGTACTCGGTGTAGCATGAAAGTTGTAAGAATATGGTACTTATGCAGTGAGATCAGATATTTTATCTTCAACTGTTTCTCTTTACCTTTGTGTAACAAGTTGATTGTAGGATTAATGTATTTACATGTATGATCAGAGCCAAGACATTTTATCTCCACATATTTCTCTTTACCAGGGTGTAGCGAGTGAATTTTAGGGATAATAAGGCTATTTGTGATGTAATGACAGCTAGGTTGAAGCCACAGAAAATATAGATACAGATTTGGATAGATGTTTGTTAGAACAAGATATATGCCAACTGTAAAGTGTTCCGATGTCAGCTCATTACTTTCTTTCAGTGTGTGCACTAAACAGATTAATTCCAGTGTTGAAGAATGTCTGTCTAAAGTTGTACATAACTATACTCTCTTCTCTTTGGTACCAGGTCTTTGTAGAGTTGGATGAATTGTACAAGGAGGAGGGTCATGAGATGGAATGGAAAGAGAAAGCTCGTTGGATCAAGTATGAGGAAGATGTTGAAGAAGGGGCACAACGCTGGGGTAAACCTCACGTTGCCTCCCTTTCTTTCCACAGTCTGGTGGAGCTTAGACAGTACCTAGACCACGGTGAGTTAAAGTAGTGCTTCTAACCTGCTTGTCCTGGGCAACCTTAACATGTCTCTGGGCTAGTGCATTCAACTTTTGCATTGATTTGTGACAATTGGGTAGCCATTTGGCAAGGAATTTGAATTAAACAGCAAGTTGCCAAACTGTAATAGCCAATTTGTAATGGAATTTGTAACCCTCACTGAGTTCTGACATCTTGATTTGTAATGGTAGTGGTTTAACAAACCCACTTGCCCTTGGGCAACCCAAATTCCTCATTATGCAGGTGAATTAAGAAGCAAAGCATGTCAATCAGATTGCATGACTTTGTGGTTGTCTGTTTAGATAGATGTCCTTTTACTCGTAGAAACTAATAAAGATATAAAGTCTGACTGAATCACCTATCTATTCATTTCAGCCACTGCATTGTTTGATTTGGAGGAGACTAACCTCACCAATATCTTCCACCGTATCGTTGACAGCATGATCGACGCCCATCAGATCAAAGAAGAGAACAGAGCAGATATCATGAGAGCGCTCTTGCTCAAACATAAGTAAGTCGGATCGATGAATCATCATCATTTGGTTGCTACGGGTAACAGTTTACGTTATGAAGGGCAACATAGGATTGGTAAAACTGGGAAACCCAAATTATGACCCATTTTCATCCTAGTGTAATACACTCATCTTTTTCATCAAATACCATACCCCAAATAATTACAAGTACGTATTACTCATTCTATCCATTTCTGGTATTGTTGGTATTTATTATTGGTATATATTATTCTGTTAAGACAAACTTTAAACCACCAGGAATTTCACAATGGATCAGAAAGTTGTTCACTTAATGCAGGTATAAACATTACATTCTCTTTGGCATATCTCTCACTCTGCTTTTGCCAAAATGACTGTGACATGTGAACTTGTGACATGCAAGCACTTTCACACAAAAATTGTGCTGCTATGGTGTATATATCGTCAAATTGAAGTGTAGTTATGTGTTTTGCTTTAAATCCATTGATCTACGCACTGCTTCATTAAAAACCTATGAATTTTGATTAAAAAGTAAAAATTATGTAATTATGTTGCTGATGTGTGAAACAAAAATTTCACCTTTTGCTACATGTACATGTATATACATTGCATTATTTTGGAGTGTGTATTTCATGCATGGTGTTTTCTTTTTCTTTCAATCCTAGAGACGTTTTATTGCTTGAGAGAAAAAGAGTGTTTATTATAATGAAATTTCATCCTTAGGTTGAGGATGTGCATGCTTTTTACATTTTATTTTACTATTTGATGTGATTTGATATTATATTGTGGTTTTACTATCTACATGTGTTTTATATATACAGTCAAACCTGTCTATAGCGACCGCCCAAGGGAAACACATAAAGTGGTCTTTGTGGACAGGTTCCTTTAGTACATGTTTCAATGAGAAACCATTTTCAAGGGAAACAAAAAATGTGGTCCTTGTAGACAGGTGGTCTTTGTAGACAGGTGGTCACTAAAGCAGGTTTGACTGTATATATATCATAAAGGTAATTTACTGGAGTTTCCTTTTATTGGGTTGTGATAAATAGTAAAATTAAATAGAAATTCATGCCAAACATTTGATTGATGAAAAAAATATACTGAATGACAAATGAGTACATGGCTTATTCTTTAGGGCTGTCATGAAATATGTCCTCACATAAATCCTTAACCATATTCTTTTTCACTTACAAACAGCTTCATGAAAATTAAAAGAAATTATTTTATTACCAAAAAGCTTAGGTCATTCCCTGTACATCAGACTGTATGCCCAGGCATCTCATGATTTTACCATAAAAACAAAGAGCTTAATGAAAAGATCATCACTCTAATAGCATTCTGATAATATGAATATATATCCATATGTTTTATCCTCCATAAAAAAAACATAAATTCATTATACAATTCTTTTTCCTCATTAAAAGAGATGGAGAAAAAAGAAATATTTTCAGAGAACTTCCCTCTAGGCACCATGATAAAAGCCTCATCAGGAAAGCAAACATCTACAAATGGAAAGGTTATATTAAAATATCAAAACAGGTATATTGAGAACTAGACGGCCGTTTAGCTAAATGCATGTACAAAGATACAGCTAGACATCCCTCTGACTCACAGTAGACTATCTATATATAGCAATCTATATGTTATATCTCACTGCCAAGTACAATGTATCTCTAAGCATCATCATCACCATCATACCTCACTTATAAATCTAGGCACGTGAATGATGGCACCAACAATATTCTTCGAAACTTCTCCGCCATTTCCCTGGGTTCCATGGATGACAAGAGGGGTGAAAGGTATTCTTAAGATAAAGATTTCATCCTTTTATCTTCTTTCCTTGTTTGTGTTTGTTTGCCTGTTTTGTTTAGTTTTGTCTGTTTTGTTTTGTTTCTTTCAATAACTAATTTATTGTCATGTATTCTGCTCTGGTGGGAGATACATTTTCTACAACTTTCCTTCCTCTCTAACATTTTAGATTGATACTGCTGATACTCCTCAAATATATAATAAAAAATAATGATGATAAATTTTAAAGATAAAATGAAAATTAATAAGTTTAGAACAGAATGAATGTTTGTTGTGCTATAATATGAAAAACATGTGTTGAGCATGGTCCAGGTTTAAAAAGAAAACTTTATAGAAACAAAAGAGTATTGATAATGTAATACAAAATCATTGTCTTAAAAAAAAAAGATTTTGACTCACCGTGAGGAACTGTGTTACTTTGTTTTGATGTATTTGGATGATTACCGTGAATCCCAAATCATTTTGTAAGTATAAACAAAAATATGAGCACAGAGTAATGTAGTGCTGTCTAGTAGTGTATTACTGCATTAGAATTCTAGATATAGCACAGAGGTACTTGTATAAATCAGATGGGACTCCTTTTCCAGAGCAGATCACTA
Source organism: Mesocentrotus franciscanus (assembly GCA_037976565.1). Taxonomy (NCBI): domain Eukaryota; kingdom Metazoa; phylum Echinodermata; class Echinoidea; order Camarodonta; family Strongylocentrotidae; genus Mesocentrotus; species Mesocentrotus franciscanus. The sequence continues at coordinate 4,773,913 of CP137668.1, read as the reverse complement.
ATTTCTTTTCATTTTTTCTCTCCTAAAATTCAATATTAACAATAACCATACATGTATGTCGAATGTTATGCTATGAATGCAATTATTTAATTTAAAGAGTTACTGAAGAAAGAAACGTGATGTTGAACAAAGACGTGGTGAAGATTTGTTGTCCTGCAAATTGAGGCAAAATCTTCACTCTCTAACAAGAAGCCAAAGAATCACGCAATGAGCACTGAGGATTTCCCGTAATTGGTATGGAAATTAAGAATCATTACGGAAGTACGGAATTTTGTCTAAAATTACGGATTACACGACCACAAAAAAAAAGTATGGCGGCCATCCAACACTCGCTGAGAAAGACGATAAAGTATCAAGTATTCTCTTAATAGAAGCCTATTTTTCATGGAAAACTGATGTGTTGTGATGACTTGAAAATCAACATTTAGCAGCTTTGTGTGAGTAAAATCACCAAAACAAAAGGCTAGGTAGTAGTTTTACAACATTTTGTTTTTCTCGGCGTCCGTGCAGTGTTGTAGTGCCGTTTTTTTAGATTCATAGCGCCGCATAGAAAATTACTGATTTATTCCCAAAATTACTGATTTTGAGCCTTGTGATTACTGATTTCTGTTCTGGAGGGTGGCAGCTCTGGTTATATAACCACACCCTACTGGTGAGGCCATTGCTGAAACTCTTTTACCCCCAAATGTTGCCTCTTGCCAGTCATGTACATTTGTGATGGCTTTTCTTTAAAAGGTCGATTACTGCGTCATGACTGACCAGAGCTTAGCAACCAAAAAGCTTCAGTATGTTTCTCTCTCTCTCTCTCTTTGTCTCATTCCATTTCTCTTCACTATGTACATATAACTGTGTATGAAAATGCAAGCTTAATAATAATGCACCTATCATAAAAAAAATGTATGTATTTTTTTTTCATCAGTAAGATCATTGGTGTTTATTTTGATCCTCATATGTAGTGACTGAATGAAATTGAAATTTATTATTAAATGTCACTGATTATAATTGTGATATGCACACGTCAATTCAACTACCCTGTAACTCATTCTCTTTTTCATTATTTAAGCCATTAATTTAACAAAAATAAAATATTAGGTATCAGGTTATTAGGTTATTGTGTAATTAGTTGGCAAAGGCTAAGTCTAATTTGACCCTAAGATTGTATTTCAACTGTATGAATGAGGATTGATAGAGAGATAAAGCTTTTCTCTAAATTTTCTTGCTTCCTGTTATACAAGCAACTTCACTGAAGATCTGGCATCAGCTGGACTACTCAAATGTAACAATTATAAGCTTCTGTCTTTCTCTCGTAATATTGGATAATAATTATTCACATATAGGTAAAATATAGATGGTTATTCCTGTTTACAGCTTGATTCGTTGAATATCGAAATGATTGAAACCCATGAATGATCCAAATTACAGTTTATTATTTATATATGACCTACAATGTATAGTCATTAATGTGATAGTAACCATCATTATTTCTTCTCGTATATGTGCCACTATAAGTATAAATCCTTGTTTTCTCCTAGGCGGATTAATTAAGGTTTGAATAAAATGCTGTATTTAATACATGTATTAAATATATGGGCAACGTGAATATCATTAGGGAGAAATGTGTCTGTACATAGACTGGACTATGTTCTTATGACTATAATATTGTTTTACCACTCACAGACACAATGAGAAACATCATCACCACACTGGCATCTTAAAGAACCTGTCATCAATCAGTCTGACAGGACACGGTCAAACAAAGGTAATCAAAAGCTATTTTTGAAAAATGAAATCTTTGTTCAAGCTTAAAGAAATGTATGCTACGGTTGCAACAGCGTAAAAGAAAAAATTTATAAGAAAACATGATATCATTATTAAGGATGTGGAAAGGTATATCAAGATAGTGATGATTAGATTTTGGTGATCAAAATTCAGATGAAATAGGGTATTTCATTGAACATTTTATAAAAAGTAACAAGAAAGTTAAAAATGTATGGAGGGATCCAACTTTACTTGGTTCGAGCAAGAAAAGTCAGCTGGTTAGGTTTTAGTTCAGTAGTCTGCGTTGTCAAACATTTGATCAACGTGAATGCTATTCATGTTAGTGTTAAAATCATGTTAGTGACATTTCATGTTTAAAGACGTCAATGTCTGAACCATAGTTTTGATTTTTTCATGGTATCATCTGTGTCATGTCCTAAACCTGTAACTGATTTTATCCTACCTCCGATTTAGCCTGAAGCTGAAGTACGCATTCCGATGATCCGCTCAGACGGCAAAGCCAACACCAACGGCTTGTCCAACGACAACCAGAATGCATCGCCTGGTGGCTTCAAGTCCACACCCTCTTCAACATCTCTGATGAAACTCGCCCATAAGCTGGACCACAAGAAGATCGAAGGCATCATGCGCAAGATTCCCAGGATGCAGAAGCGACCTCTGCCCTGGTGGGTGAGGTCGACTTTCTGGAAACCCCAGCTGTCTCCTTCGTGCGCCTTGCGGAAGGAACCATCCTAGACAATTTCTCAGAGGTGCCCATCCCTGTCAGGTTCCTCTTTGTGATGCTGGTGCCGACCCATTCTGACATCAATTACCATGAACTTGGAAGATCTTTCTCTACCCTGATGTCCAACGATGTGAGTCAAATTTTTGCTTCCATGCTTGGTTATGTGTTTAGAAAACATATATTGTTTTGGTAACAAGTTAGTTGACATTGTCTTCCAGCACTTTCTTCTCTTAATCTAATACCTAGCAATATCATCTGATTTGATTGTTACTGTTACAGTATTGATCATTGTTCCTTTGATGCTTGAGATAGTAGAAGATTATACAGTTATTAAGGGCACTGTGTAGAGATGAGGATAAGTGAAGATCTCAGTACCAATAGTAAAATACATAAATGCACTTGTGTAGGTATGAAGTCCAAGCCCTTGTACAGCTAATAGAATACATGTACCTAAGAACTGTTAATATATACAAACATAAAATATCTGCAGCACTTCCATGAGACTGCATACCAAGCGGAGTCGATGAGAGATCTCCTGACGGCTATGAACACCTTCATCGATCACACCATCGTGCTACCCCCGGGAGACTGGGACAGGGAACTGCTCCTTCCTGTACTCCGCATGCAGAACGAGAAGATGAAGAAGATGAGGGCTCAATCGATAGCAGAGGAGGCTGATGGGGACTTGACGGTCGTTGATGTCTGTAAGTATTCTCTTGATTATGGTGAAGAGAAGTAATAAGTCATCAATCGAAAGATGAAACTAACTCTTATTTTCAGTGCAGTTTTTGATGTTGTCATTGAAAACAGGTACGAGATACAGTGCTATAATCACTGTTAACAAACTTCTGCAGAACTGTTCTGTTTAATTTTCTTGGCTCCATTCCCGCTTGACCTGTTTCAGACTTCTCTCCTTCGTTGTGATTGGTTTGGTAGTTTGGATCTTCCTTTTGGCCTTTGTTTCAGTTCTGTCAAGTGGCTTCACATAGTTCTGGGAACCTGATATTTTAACTTTTATCTTCACCAATGGTCATCAATGATACAGACAGACAAGGATGCATACTTTTAAAAATATTTAGTTTACTATCAGATTAGGATTTTAACTGAATGTTCTTTTATTTTGTAATTCTATTCAATGCGCCTTTACATAGGCCCACATGTACTCACAGATATGCGTAAGTTCTCCTTCTCTTTCTTACCTGTTTTATATTAATATAATCCATTCTGTTTTCAAAGATGCTTCCGTAGCAAGTTCGGTCCTTCCATATTTCATCATTCATTTCTAGATGATTTCTTTTGGGTCAGTGTCAATTTTAAAGATAACGTTGAGTTCTGGTCATGTAATTGCATTGTGAAAGAAATGGTGTGGAATCGATCAGAAAAGGTTGATCATGTAGCATATAAGTATTGGTGTGTATTGCAAGGTTCTGGGATCATCAAAATGATAAGAAATTTGGCCCACTGTTGATAAAAGTAACAAGCACTGTACACAGAAAGATGTATATGGGACTACACAAACATGTGGCATAAAAATAAGGCCCACATTTTTAAGCTGTTACATGTCATATTTAGAATATGAAGGCATTTGTTCCCTGCTTTTCAGGGAACATTTGTTCTCTGATGTTCTTCCACATTTGCATAATAACAATAAAAATGCTCACAAATTATTTTTCACCTCTCCCCAGAACTCAACCTTCTCTTAATTTAAAGATACTATGTCCCTTTGCAGCCAACATCAAATTCTGTAGAGCTTTACAGGAATTATGAATATGGCATGGATGTCCTATCTGTGAAATTTAAACGTTAGCAGTGTCCTAGTATTTAAATTATGCAAGGAAACCCGTTTACTCTCTAGACTTCACTGTCAGACACTATTGAGTGACTGACTGACATCTTTGGTAATAACATACATAAAATGAGCTGTAACATGAGCATTTGTCTACATCAATAAATCCCACTACTTGTAATGGCCAAAATTAAACTGATTGAATCTTTGTGCAGCACAAAAAATACGACCATTCGGTACAAGGGTCTAAAAATCAGACTATTACTTAAGTGATTGCAATCACTTATAGTCGATTCGACAACTAATAGTCGTTATTTTCCCACAAAAACATTTTCAAGCCCTTCGTGTGAGGGAAGTGCTAAATTAGTATTGTCTTCCAAATGCCGTTGGAAATTAACCTTTCCATTTTTTGGTCTGCAAATGGGACATAGTACCTTTAAGCTCTGTGTTGTCTGTATTTGTTATTTATCTGTTTAGACCTCCTGCCTCTTAACCTTGACTGTTATCCTTTGCTTGTTAGTTGCTCATGTCAGTCTGCAGTTATATGTTAATTACATATATATGTTAAAGTGGTGATGACGTTGACCCCCTCTATATATTAGGCCTGATTTGGCATTTGGAGTGTAAACTTATTCATTCAGACCATGATTCTGCTGAACATAGTTCTTTGTATTGCATAAATCCCCTGATCTGGCATCAAATGGTTAAGATGTGTAAAATATAATGATGTAGGCATTGTGAACTATTGACCTGTGACTTTTTACATTCGGTATGGATATTTTTTTTTTTGCCTGATGAAACCAGTAACTAGATGCTAGGGGTTGCCTTAATTGGCTGTTCCCTGTGTTCCTGTTTTAGAGGCTGTTAATCAACATTTTGCATGGCACTTTTTGTATTAGTTTTTGACATTATCTGAATACATTTATTGATAAGTAAAATGTATCTTCCTTTTTCAGCTATGTACTGCTTTCAGTTTCCTAGCCCCCGATCCCCCCCCCTCTCTCTCTCTCTCTCTCTCTCTCACTCACTCTCTCTCTCACTCTCTCTCTCTATGTCTCTCTCTATGTCTCTCTCATATATTTCCTTTCTATAAATCACTAGTCCCACATACTGATTTACATGTACCAAAGCAACAAACTAATTGTAATTGCTTCTTGTTTCCCTTATCAGCCACCAAGAAGCATCCTTACCAGCATTTCCCTGATCCACTCAAGAGGACAGGTAAGATCTTTGGAGGCCTGATCAACGACGTCCGACGTCGCTACCCTCACTACTGGTCCGACATCAAAGACGGAATCAACTTCCAGTGCGTGGCTGCTTTCTTCTTCATCTTCTTTGCTGCTCTCTCTCAGCCATCACGTTTGGCGGTCTGTTGGGTGAGAAACAACTTTCACCTCATCCTATAATCATGATCTCATCATTTGCCATATTGCTATACAGTT